>CM052136.1:5186012-5197779 GCA_028454255.1 Halictus ligatus
AGTAACCACTGTAGCTTGTTTAAGGCCGCGTCAACATTTTAGATTACTAGCGACCACGTTACATTACGTTACCTAACGCTGCATATGTTTTGGGGCGGTGTAGTTGGGGTACATTTTCAATTTTTGAACTACAGTAAAGTCTTGATGTGAGCTGAAAAGAGCTACACCATCTTAGTCAGTTCTCCTATCCCCTCCATTGGGGGGTACACCCTGCCAGGAGGCAAGAAGCACCTTTTCTATGTGGTTATAAGAAAATCGTAGTCCTACACGATCTATGTCACATCACGAGAATTCGACTTAGATCAAGACTTTACTGTATCTACCAGTCCCTTGAATGATTATTAAAAGAGAAGAGTAGAAGGCAATGGAGAAGTTGGAAATATTTTCTTCGAATAACTAGGTTGGTTTTATTATTAAAAAAAATTGATTACCCATCCGTGGAAAGACAGTGCGTGAAAACGGTCGAAGGAGAATCGTCGAGCTACTCGTTTATGGTTAACAAGCTTTCGATGACCAAAGCACGAGCAGGCAATTCAAATTCCACGGTGGAAGATTGTCGCGCGATCGGGGACGATCCATTAATCCTTTCACGAACGATTCGCGGCGAGATAAGCAAAGTATTCGCGGGGTCCTATTAAAATTTTAATTGTGAGGATCGTTTTCGAAACGGCGGAGCGAGAGAGGCCGCCGCACGGTCTCGCGATACCTCTTTTGTTTGCGGAGAGAGTCCAACTCTCCGAGGCGTTCACTCCGCACCCTTTGAATCTTGATTCCGGTATTGATTTATGATGCCCGCAAATTGGATTCACGATTTATTTACGAGCGAGCGTTCACGCGTTCGCGCTCGCTCCCGCGCGCGCGCGCGCGGCCCCATGACAAAGTGCCGCCTGTGGAAACTGCGCTGGAATTGTTTCTCTTTCCGCGATGCTCGCATCCGCGAGCTTTTAAATAATTAACCGCCTTGCGAGAGAGAGAGAAAGAGGAGCTTGGCGCCTTCTAACAACCGGGCAACCGGGATTCCTCTTTGATATTTCCATTGCGCGCGCCCCTTGTTAGCGGGGGCGTCGAACTTTCCGTAAATTCTTGCCGATTTTTACTGCGAAACCTTCAACACCCTCCTGTGTACAGTGTTTACTTGATATGTGTCAAAAACACGGCTCTAGCGATGGACATATATCGGCCAGGAGACACTATTCCTTGATCTAGACGACCTTACATTCCTCTCGAGTTCATTGACCCCGTACGAGATATACCCCGCTGCAGGGGAGATAGTTCTGGATTGGTTAGGTATTTGGGGTATATACAGATTAAACACTTTTTGGAGAAGAGCTCAATATTTAAAGCTCAATATTGAGAGAAGTGTTCAATATTCAGAGATCAATATACAGAGCTCTATATTCAGAGAAGTGTTCGATATTCAGGGCTCAATATTTGGAGGTCCATAATCGGAGCTCAATATTTGGTGGTCCATATTTGGAGCTCACTATTCAGTGCTCAATATTCTGAACTCAACCTTCAGAGCTCAATATTCAAGGCTCAATATTCAGAAAAGAGCTCAACATTCAAGGCTCAATATTCAGAGCTCTATATTCAGAGTAGTGTTCGATATTCAGAGCTTAATATTTGGAGGTCCATAATCGGAGCTCAATATTTGGAGTCCATATTCGGAGCTCAATATTCAGAGATCCATATTCAGTGCTCAATATTCAGAGATCCTTATTCAGTGCTCAATATTCTGAACTGAATCTTCAGAGCTCAATATTCAAGGCTCAATATTCAGAGAAGAGCTCAATATTTAGAGAAGTGCTCAATACAGTGTTTTCTCGGTATATGTCCACAACAGGAGTCTTCCAAGGTCTTTCGATTTCTTGGACCCTCACAAGGTATACGCCGCAGTAGTGGGGTTAGTTCTGGTACATTTATTGGCTACGCATTTGGGACATATATATATATACAGTAATCACTGTACCTCATTCGTAGCTGAACGATGCATTTATTTGTCCAAATTTTAACATTAATTTATACGTTGATAGACAATTCACAGAATATCAAGAAACACGTTTGCCTCAATAGACCCGATCGATACGGATTAATCAGGAAGTGTGCGAGTCTTCAGCTTCTGCGCTATTACGCTATTTATGAACAATCGTTCCACCTCTGTGATCATTGTCGAATTTAGGAACGTTGCGAACGAATCCCAGTAAATATTAGTCGAGCAAGATTTTATAATACTTCGGTACTCGCGTATACACGAAGTCGTCATACTTCCTACATAGCGTTCACTCGTCAAAGCAAGCTATTTCCGTCTCGCACATGGTAGCACGGTGTGTAGAGACCGGGAGGAAGGAGGAGGAAAAGTGAAATAGAAGGCTAGGCTGCCCCGGGGTTCACGGTGCTCAAAACCGATCCGAGGAAAGTAGACTATCGCGGCGTGTCAGCCGCGCAATTAGCGCCATTAGCGATTACGCGAACGGAATTCGCTCGGCGCTCGAGCGTAGCCCAACTTCTTCTTACACTTTCCATATCGACGCCCGACAAAGAACGAAACTGATCGCTCCCTCGGAATCGGTTCTATAAAAAACTTATTTTTGCGAAAGATTTAGCTGTTCAAATGGCCGACTTCAGATGTTCTATTTTACTACTTTTGCTTTTCGATAGGAGTTGATTAGGATTTCTTTGTTCTATTAAAAGTTCCGCAAAACCTGAATAAATCAAATTTTATTATCTTCATAAGACTATAAACACATTTTTAATGCTCGGTAAGTGGACATTAAAAACAGTAGGCACACTAATAGTGTACCAATTAAGGGTCAGGTAATGCTAGTACAAACATTTATACAAAAATCAGGGTAAACAAATTCTGGCGACAGAATTTGGTATGACGGACACCCTAACACATCTCATAACGTTCAAAAGTCTGTGGTCAATAGCTGAAGGCTTTACAATGGACCATTCAATAGTGAATAGTTTCAATAGTAATAATTTCAATAGCCGAATAGTTTAAATTTTGTATCAATAGCTTCAATTGTGAACTAATCGTCTCAATTGTGAACTGATACCTTCAATCGTTAATTAATAATTTCAATTGCGATCCCAGTAAAGTGAACACACTGTTTACTCGATATATGTCGCCAAGGCCCGGGTGATGAATGTCTTGAGTTACCCCCACTAAATAAACTCAGTGAGGGGCGTCCCTCGACTCGGGTATGTCTCCTGAACGATATATGTCACCGGCAAGCCTCGTATTGACGTATATCGATAATTCGCTGTAATTTCCTTCGTGATTTTGCGACATGATAAATTTCTGTCGGCGTTGATGAATAGCGAACAAAAGAAGCATGTTCACGCGAGGCGATGATCTCTCTCTCGTACTATGCTCGGTCGCGGCGGCACGGCATGAATGAAATTTGCAGATTCACGTGCACGCGTTCCGCGAAACGAGCCGCATTGTCGCATGTGCGCACATGCGCCGCAGACCCGTTTCGATGGACGGCTAATTTGGCTGCGGTGAAGCATGGCGTTGCTAAATAGTCGGCAAAATTGGGCCGATCCGGTGTTAAAGAGAGCGCGATCGACTGCGCTTGTGCGCAACGCGTCCCTGTTCGTCGCTCTTGCGCGCAATTTCCTGCGCGATTTTCCATCCAGAAAGAGAAAGAGAGAAAGAGTGACAGCATTCGCGCGGGTTCACACTGTTCACGGTCGGCGAGCATTTATCCTCGAACCGGCGCCGATAGATCGTCGAAGTTCCCGTAGATCGGATCCGGTTCGGTGCAATTGATCGTCACTCTGTTGCATTCGTAGCCGCTCATAAATTTGTTCGCACGTTATGTCAGAATGAAAAGTAGGTGTACGTGTATCTATTACCGAGCTAATAGCTTAATTGGATGGGTGGTTTTATGCAATTACCCGCGTGTTGGCTAATAGAGCGAAAATTACTAGCCGCTTCGACGATCCTCCAAGACGAGGAATTTTGCAATCGGGAATCAGTTTCGAAAAATGTATAAACACCGTTTATGAACGCTGAACGCGTTCGGCGATTGTTCCCTAATTTTTCGTAAGCTAAGGATTTTCTAATAACTCCCCCAGTAATGGTTTTGCTTGGGATCAGTATGCTTTTTAAGCTTCCGTTTGGTATAGCACAGTTATCAAAAATCCCATTAGCCTTCCGGTAAATAAAGTCTTGAAACTCGATTGAAAAATCTTTGCTAAATAAATTTGCTAAATTATTTCTCGCCTATGCATCCTTAGAATCTTGATAATTTTAAACTAAAAATATCGAAACCAGCCATTTTGAGGGTTCCTGTGAACCTAGCTTCTTTTATATTTTTTAGATAAAGGTTTTACGTCGCATCAACCGCATATATCTTTATCTCCATAAAAGGAGTAAACCTAGCGTTAATATATTCCAACGATAGTCTATGTAGTCTATATAGTCTATATAGTCTATATAGTCTATATAGTCTACGTAGGAAATACATTTCCAACGATAGTTAAGAATCTTGAGATGCACCTCTGGAACAGCAATATTCAGAATGCAGTCTATAGCAGTAGAACAACGACGACTATTCCAACGATAGTCTATATAGTCTATATAGTCTATATAGTCTATATAGTCTATATAGTCTGTACAGTCGATATAGGAAATTTAGTCTGTATAGTGGATATAGGAAATATATTTCCAACGATAGTTACGAATCTTGAGATGCACCCCTGGAACAGCAATATTCAGAATGCAGTGTATAGTAGTAGACGACGACGACTATTCCAACGATAGTCTGTATAGTCTATATAGTCTATAGAGGAAATACATTTCCAACGATAGTTACGAATCGTGAGATGCACACCTGGAACAGCAATATTCAGAATGCAGTGTATAGTAGTAGAATGACGACGACTCTTCCAACGATAGTCTATATAGTCTGTATAGTCTATATAGGAAATACATTTCCAACGATAGTTACGAATCTTGAGATGCACACCTGGAAGAGCAATATTCAGAATGCAGTGTATAGTAGTAGAACGACGACAACTATTTCAACGATAGTCTATATAGTCTGTATAGGAAATACATTTCCAACGATAGTTTCGAATCTTGAGATGCACTCCTGGAACAGCAATATTCAGAATGCAGTGTATAGTAGTAGAACGACGACGACTATTCCAACGATAGTCTATATAGTCTGTATAGTCTGCATAGTCGATATAGGAAATACATTTCCAACGATAGTTTCGAATCTTGAGATGCACTCCTGGAACAGCAATATTCAGAATGCAGTCTATAGTAGTAGAAGGACGACGACTATTCCAACGATAGTCTATATAGTCTATATACTCTATATACTCTAGATAGGAAATATATTTCCAACGATAGTTACGAATCTTGAGATGCACCCCTGAAACAGCAATATTCAGAATGCAGTCTATAGTAGTAGAACGACGACGACTATTTCAACGATAGTCTATATAGTCTATATAGGAAATACATTTCCAACGATAGTTACGAATCTTGAGATGCACCCCTGTAACAGCAATATTCAGAGTGCAGTGTATAGTAGAACGACGACGACGACAGGCTCGTCCGGAATGACCATTTCTCACAGCCGATAAATCTCGACGGTTTCAGTCGAAAGGGATCGATTCGGGACGCGTGACGTAACGGCCGCCGTGGAACCGATTAACCGGGGAGGCCCCGTAAGACAGATTATCCAATAAACTGCATCAATAAGCGTGAAGCGTTCTGCGTCGGCCGCTCGACAAAAGTCACGCGAGTCTACGCGAGAGCCCCGATTACACCGGGATATATCATTCGCGATCTTACGGTGTGCGCGAAAGTAAGCGTAATTGCCGGTGTAGAGGGGGTTGGAGGGAGGGGGGCAGCTGACGGCGCAGCCCGGTGCTGCGCGTCGGTTCCAGAAAACCCGGCAGCCAATGCTCTTTCCGCGAATTTTCTAATGGAATCGCAGACCGATCGTTGGCGGACGGTAATGAACCGTAAATAAAATTAGACCGCGTTGCCGATAAAGGGTTGCGTGACGTAGCCGAAGAACTCCGGAGAGTGCCTATTGAGGCTCTCTTCAACTCCTCGGGACTTGATGAACCACCGACCTACCCGGGATGGTCAACGCTTCCGACTCCGGTATCCATTCTCTCTCTGTCTCTCTTATCCTTCTCTCTCTCTTTCTGCACTCTTGGATACATCCTACCCAAGACAGGTTTCTCTTTCCTTTGTCCTTTTCTTCGTTTCTTTCTCTCTCTCTTTCTCCCTCTCTCTGGAGCTTCTCCCCTCTCGCTCGCTCGTCCCGTACCTTACCTCGGATTTACCTACCTCGGGCACTCATCTCCTACCATGTCATTATGTCGTTATTTCCGACAACGAGCGTGTCTCGGCTAACCCTCGTACGCTTACCTCCAACAGAAATGGGCGCGAAAGCAGTTTCGCCCGAAATCCGACTACAAACACGGCTCCGTGAATGAACCCCGCTCTCTCTGCCCGATCTTCGGAACCACGGGACCACGTCAATGGGAACGGCGATTATTCTTTTTTCCCCCTTTTTTTAAACCCTCCTCCTCTACTTCTTCTTCTTCTTCTTCTTCGTGGTCCTCTTCTTCTTCTGGTCTTTTTTTGCCAGCGACGCTAGAAACCGTGTGCTTCTTGCCTCGCTAAGAGGACCCCATTGTTCTCGCGAGATTACTCGCCCGCCCGGTTTTTTGGCTTGGTAGCTCCTCGTCCCCGGTAACGGACTGATAATTCATTCCTCCTTTTCCCTCGGCGAAAACCTTTCGCGTCGCGAAAACCCGCCGCGCAATCCCGACCGCGCTGATTCGCCGATTTTTGCAATCTTCGGGTTCACGCTCTTCGGCGTCCGTCCCGCTGCAGCGAGCTTTTTATTTAATGTTTCGGCCGCTCGTTTATTTGAATTTTTATCTTCGAACAATATTTGTAATCGGAAATACGTTTGCGCAATTTTGGGACCCCGTGTACCGATTTTGCGACCTTCAAGGTCAAGCTTTTCAACGGCCGCCGCGGTCAGACGGCTATTATTTACTGTTTTGGGCGCTCATTTGTTCGTAGTTTTATTTACTTCGATTCTGAGAACAATATTTGTAATCAGAAACACCCACGTGCAATTTTGGGGCGCGCAACGATTTTGCGTTCTTCAAGATCACACTTTTCAGCTACCTTCACATTACAACGAGGTTTTATTTACCGTTTTATGTGCTCGTTCATTCGCATTTTTATTTACTTCCATTCTTGCAACAATATTTGCACACGGGTCACTCGCTCGCTCCGCCCATCCCCACCGTTGACGCTCGAGCAGTCCAATGATTGCGCCTTGACGTCACACGCTGTACAGTGTGTGCTACCGCTCTAGCCAATGGAGCAGTTGGAGGCGTGGCCCTTCTTGAGCGGGCACGTATTGTACGTGCAATTTTGGGACGCGCACCGATTTTGCGATCTTCAAGTTCTATGTTCTCATTCGTTCAGCCCAGATATAAAAAGTCAATTCGCAAAATTGCTAGCGGGTGTAAAAATTCAATCGAAACAATTTTCTCTCAGCCATAAGAATATCCGTCGTTTCTGCAATAAACGAGATGAATAATTTAAAAATTGTCCGAAGCGTGTTCGCGGCATCGATCGGGTATTAGCCAGATGTGCATTCGGTTTCGCGGCTTGTTATTTTTAGTTTGGGAGGCGGGTCGCCGACAAAAAGGCAACGAGCCCGCGGCGTGGTCACGAGGAACTAGCATTTCTCGGATGTCAGAAGCCGAAGTTAGCATTCCGTGGCTGCGAACAAGCCCGCTGGCTCGCTCCGCAGGCCCGTAGCAGCCGATTAAAAACCTGTTAACGATTCGACGCAGCGATTCGGACTTGTTTCGCGAGGAATGTTGGAACACGCGCTATCTCGACCACGTGCGCTGCCGCTTCTCACCGGAGTTTTGTCACGGGGGATCCCGAACCGTTTCGAACGACTATCAAACAGCGTGGCCGTACGGGTCGCGGTGGTGCAGGTGCGATCTCCCGGGGCTGATTAAGCGGACCGCGGGCGCGGGGGGGCAACGACAATTTGCTAAACAACGCGCGCGTCCCGTGGCACCGCGCTGCGTTCTTTGCGGAATACAAAGTGCCTTGGCAACGCCTTTGAGAGTGGCATCGCGGGGGCATCTGAGGTTTAGTGGCCGGGGGCTTGCTTTCATGATAAAAGACCGCGCGTGAAATGGCAATTAGGTGACCGAGAATCTGCCCGCGGATTCTTGGGAAATCGCGGACAAATTAGACGCTGCGGTTTTCCCTCGGAGCTGGGTTTTTCCCCTACCCCCCTCGCCCTTCGGTCTTTTTTCTTTGTTTGCGCGCCGCACAACTCTTGCGGTCCCGTTACTTCGGGAATTTCGCGAGCCTCTCTCGCAGATTGAACTGTTTTAACGACGCTGATCCTCTTCCGTGCTTGTCGCGTTCGTTTCGACTTCTCCTACCCTGGTCCGAAACCATGGATCTTAGTTATCTACAATTTTATGGACACTTATTTCCGACGATTTATACTTTATTTTATTTGAAAATCCCCGGTGCATCCATCGCATAAAGTGACAGCACGTAGACAGGATACTATACTTGTACATATGTCTCAGAAATCTGTTTCCTTGACAGGGAAGATTCCTTAGGTTATTTGGAGTAACTTTTTCCTTTCCGAAAATGTTCTCCGCCTCTTCGTTAAGGAGTTATTCGAGAAAAACACGAACCTATCAGAGCGCAGCGGGTACAGCGGGTACAGCGGACTCGGCCAATGCCGAACGCCGGCGCTCGACGGGCCCCTCCCCCGAGGTGGAGTCCGTCCGTTGCGATCTGATTGGTCCGTGTTTTTCGCTGATAACTCCTGAACGAAGCCGCGGAGAAGATTTTCGTAAAGGAAAAAGTTGTTTCAAATGATCTCGGGAATCACGCCTATCGAGTACAACATTTTCTGAACACTCTGCACACATATTATTTGAGAACTAATTATAATTACAGATTATTATTGACTGTAACACCACCAGTTGATGGATACTATTTTCAGTTCTCAGTAATCTCTGTCTGTGATCACTATAGTTTTCCTGAAATAATCCCGGACGTTCTAGGCCGATCTTCCGAGGCTGTTCGGCGTGTCAAGCTCGGTCTCAATGAAAGAAACGATCGCGTAACAGGTTACTTAGCGTGTCGATCTTCTCGCCAACGATCAACTATACGGATACCGATTCTCCCCGGTGACCGCACCGGGGCGGCAATAAAACGATCTCTCAATCGTTTCTCGAGGGTAATCGATCGGAAATGGGCGACGCTCGCGGGGCGGGGCTGAAAAAACGAGAAAATAAGACAGCCGAGTAGATTCTCGGTGCTCATCGAGGACGAGGTGGCGTTATTCGATAAAACGTGTGGCGCTCGCCACAACGTTCTCTCTCTCTCTCTCTCTCTCTCTCTCTCCCCCACTCTCAGTCTTTCTCTTTCCCTCACTCGCGACACCTTTTTGTTGGGATTCTTTGACGCAATCATTGTCGGGGACAAAAACCGGGCAACCTGAAACAATTGATCCGAGAAGAGGAGCGCCCTGTATGCTACAACGCGGGGCTAGGAGGAGGGGGCGGGGGGTGGGTGGGGGGTTCCTCTCTCCGCCATTAACGCGCGCCTGCATTCCGAGTTTGTCGAACTCCCGAGCCTCGAGAATCGACGAATGCTCCTCTGCGTCTCTGCCTCCAGCTCCGGGGGCTGGAAGAGTATAGTTGCACGCTAGTCCCGGGTGACAAAGGAACGATGCCTAGAATTCGTGCAGCCGCCGCCGTCGAAAAAACAACGGCCTACAGAGAGAAAAAGTGAGAGAGAGAGAGAGAGAGAGAGGAGCGGGTAGCTCTCCGCGGAGAGCGCCAGGAAGAGAAGGGCGGAAACGAACACGCTTGTACACAGAAAACGAGAAAAGAGGAGGAAAAAAATCGTACGGACGCCGGGGTGTATGCGCACGGAAACGCGCAAACGTCCCACCAATTAAAAAGAACTCGATTCGACGGGGTTGCTGAAAATAACAGGCGTATCGGAGCGCAGTTTCGCGGGAAAAGGGAGAGAGCGAGAGGGGAATAGAAAAATGGAGGAGAGGAGAACGAGCGAGCGAACGGTGGAGGAAAGGGGTGAGTAAACAGAGAGAGAGAGACAGCGGACAAGGGCTACGAACGTGACGACCTATAGGGCGGCGAAGGGAGAGGAGCAAGAGGAGCAGGAGAAAGAGGAGTAGGAGGAGGAGAGGTTTGGGGTCGGTGGATGCACGTGAAATCCAAAACCCTTATATTAAAACACAGCCCAGCCAACCAGTCACGGCGCGCTTAATTCAAAACAATATAATGGGCGCAGCAACATAGCTGTTGTCGCTCCTCTCTCTCTCGCTCTCACCCTTGCTACTCTCCTCCTCCTCCTCCTCCTCCTCCTCCTCTTTCTCCTCTCCTTCCCACCCCCGTCATCGTTTTCTCCGTCGGTCGCGCGTGTGTATGTGTGTGCCCGCGAACCACCGGCGAAAATGTTCGTATTAAGAGAACGCTTATAATGCTCTCTCGGGTTGCTCCGGGGATTGGTCCGGTTCCTTGGCCGGACCCAGAGGCCCGAACTCCCGGCAATGAGGATGGCGACGGCGATATGGTGACGATGGTTTTGTCGTGTTGGAACCACCCGGGCTTTGTCTGTCCGTTCCGGCGGAAGACCAACGCCATTGTTCTCATTGTTTCGTGACACGAGCGAGCCGGAGAGAGAACCGGGAGGGTTTGGCCGGGCTCTCTCTCTCTCTCTCACTCTGTCTCCGACGACGGTGAGTTAGGGGGTAACTGTAGAGAGAGAGAGGGAGGGGGGAGAATAGATGTCCGCGTGATACACACGCCTGTCCCCGTGTTTAGTACTTGATCGTGCCCTTCTAGCACCGTCAGCACCGTCCTCTTTGCTAATTGTTTGCCAATCAGTCCTGCGAGTCTAGCTCGTGGGAAGAGAGCCGAGGCCTGGCTTTTCTTAGCCATATTGGGTAGCTCGTTTTCTGCCAGCTCTACTACTGACGACTAGCTTTCAAAGAACCACGGAACGGAGCGGCTGCCAGGGATTTCCACCGGGGGTCTATGCCTTTCTCTCTTCTTCGCTCGATCCTTGTCCTCCTTAGCCACCTCTCTTGGTTCAGCTCGCATTGGCGCATCGGTCGAACGGCTGTCTTGATCCGCGAAATTGCGTCTTCGTCCCTTCGATTATTTTGGGTACTGGTCCCAGAACTGAACCCGGTATTGGCCCCAGACTGACCTTGGGTACGTCAGTTCCCACCTCTCCTTTTCCTCATTAGGTTCTCTTTGAATGGCTCATGATACATTGGTCAAATGAGTATTCTGCTCATCTTCTCTTCTTCGGGCACCTCCTCTTGAGTACAATATTCAGGCCTTAATAGGCAGTGCTGAATATTCAGAGCTCAATATTTAGAGCTCAATATTCAGAGCTCAACCTTCAAGGTTCAATATTCAAAGCTCAACCTTCAGGGTTCAATATTCACAGCTCAACCTTCAAGGTTCAATATTCAAAGCTCAACCTTCAGGGTTCAATATTCACAGCTCAACCTTCAGGATTCAATATTCACAGCTTAACCTTCAGGATTCAATATTCACAGCTCAACCTTCAGGGTTCAATATTCACAGCTCAACCTTCAGGGTTCAATATTCAGAGCTCAATATTTGGAGCTCCATATTCATATCTCAATATTTGGAGCTCCATATTCATATCTCAATA
>CM052136.1:5197879-5236023 GCA_028454255.1 Halictus ligatus
GATTGAAACAAATGAGCAGCCGATTGCCCACTTTCCACACTACGGTCCAGGCTCTTCCTGCAAAATAATAATTGTTGACATCTTCGACAATCTTAATAAGTTTAAGACAGTATGTCGATTGCTAAGTTAATGTTTTTACTGTTATACATTGCCCCAATTTCTCTCGCAAACGCATCAAATCGGAAGTCTATTCGACCGGTTCCATTTGATCTCAATTCCATTATTTTCTAATGTGCCAATATTAATAAATTGTGCAGAGAATTTTCACGGAAATGTCCGAGGGTTTGTAACGTCGACAGCATCCTAAGTTTAGCTAGATTATAGATGATTCATGCCTCTAGAAGTTGAGTGGTGGGGGTGAGAGTTTGGGGGTAGAAAGGGAAAAGAAGAAGAAACTAGTTTATATTGTGGACGATATACTCCAAGGACTGAAGAGCTAAAATAAAAATCTGGAGGGTACAACATCACAAACATTGCAAAGGTCTCTAGAAGTTGAGGCTGGGGATGAGAGTTTGGGGGTAGAAAGGGAAAAGAAAAAGAAACTAGTTTATCTGTATTGTGGACGATATACTCCAAGGACTGAAGAGCTAAAATAAAAATCTGGAGTTTACAAAATAACAAACATCACAAAGGTCTCTAGAAGTTGAGGGGTGGGGGTGAGAGTTTGGGGGTAGAAAGGGAAAAGGAGAAGAAACTAGTTTATCTATATTGTGGACCATATACTCCAAAGACTGAAAAGCTAAAATAAAAATCTGGAGGGTTCAAAATCACAAAGATTATTTCTTTAGAAGTTGAGGGTTGGAGGTGACAGTTTGGGGGTAGTACAAGAAAAGAAGACGAAACTATTGAATCTTGATAGCGAGGAATATATTTCCTCGGAACAAACAAGCTAAAACAAAATTCCCGACTATACAAAATCACGAAAATTATTCCAGAAGTTGAGTGGTGGGGGGTTGGAAGAGTTCGAAGGCAGCTGATAATTCATTTATTGGCCCATCTACTTAGCCGACGAATTCAGAAGCACGGTCCCCCGGCCGGACATTATAAAACTCGTTCTATCGGATCTCGGGGAGGGGGGCCGGGGTATGCGCGTTCATTTCCATTTAATTGGGAAATCAATCTAGCGCGAGGCATCGTTACGGAATATTTATAAGGGCCGGGGGTATGCGGGTAATACGGGTTTCAATTTCGCGCGCTCGTTCTTCTTCGGCCAATCTTTCCGCGGTACTTCTTTAATCTCCTGCGCCGGGAACACGTTCGCGCCCTTTTGCCGTTTTCTGATTAATAATTCAACATACGATGAAGAATTACCATCGAGACGACGCACACACGCGTGCCCACACGTACAGAGGACACGGCGAAAGAGACACACGCCGTGCTATCCGTAGTCTCTTCGGGTTCTAACGCGCGACGCTATCTCTCTCCCTCTCTCTCTCTCTCTCTCTCTCTCTCTGTTGCTCTTCGTGTACGTCGTCATCGATGCGTATGCATATTAGTCCATCATAAAGCTCCTCTGCCGGGCCATTATAGCGGGTCCGCTTCAAAGCGGCTAGCCCCTGCCATTATTGCCGGCCGATACGTGTATCACACGACGCTCGGACGTTCTGCGTTTCGCTCCTTTCCGCCCCGAAGAAAATAATCGTAATTCACGGGGTGGCGCGTTTACGCCTCGTTAACCGGTGACATACAAGCTACCCGGCGAAAAACTCGCGCACGGTTGCCCGGAGACGAGAGATCCACCGTAAATCGTATTGTTGTCGCAACGTTCGCCGGAGAGGAGAGAAGGGAATGCATCCCCGGGTTCGTCGGTGTGTGTCTCTCGTTGTCGTCGATCGGATATCTGGGACAATGTCGACCATAATTTCAACGCTCGCCTGACATAGGGAATGCACCCGTCTCGTTCTCCGTCGCTCGGCCAGCCCCGTTACCGCTTCGATCCGCGCCTGTACACCGTTTATTTATTAATCGATCCGGCTGTCGATCGGATCGATCCACGGGCTGCTACCACCACCGCTACCGTTACAGGCCACGCGTTATAGACAGGATCAAGTGGGTCACGTCACCCGTGGAACTTGCCGCCACGTGACCGAGAGATAATCCGAGATCGACAGCTGCGAGAAACACTGTCGACTCGATCGTGCCCCCGGTTAGGCTTGTCTCATTTGGCGCCATGTCGCTCGAGCCACAGTCGCGTTTTTCGTGTCCCTTTCGCTGCTGACGGTTCGCGCTAGTCTTCTTTCCCGTTTCGTCGATTGTTCTATCAGTTGTCCGAGTTGCGACGTGCCTGAGGATGTTGGCTTAGGGTTGACTTTGGGTTTCGAGTCTCTTGAACGAGGTCTGGTGCGTGGCAAAAGCATGGGACAATTTGTTGATGGGTAACATTGATAAGGATAAGTTCGTTTTGGAAGATTAATATGAGTTGGGCATGTGCGGAATGGGTCCATTTTCGGGAGATAGACTTCAGATACAAGTTTAGCTTTCTATGCTTAAAGAAGGTTTAGAATGGTCGCACGAAAAGTTAGAAAAATTCGAATGGACAAAATATTGTGATTAGAGAAGCTTACCTTAAAGTCCAAGTTGGAATTCTTCTTGGGCTCAAGCCGAAGCAGGAATTCTTGTTGGTTGCAAGTCCAAGCAGGAATTCTCGTTGGGTTCAAGCTCAAGTAGGAATTCATGTTGGGTTCAAGCTCAAGTAGGAATTCATGTTGGGTTCAAGCTCAAGTAGGAATTCATGTTGGGTTCAAGCTCAAGTAGGAATTCATGTTGGGTGCAGGTCCAAGCAGGAATTCTCTTGGATTCAATTCCAAGAAGGAATTCTCCTTGGGTTCAAGCTCAAGTAAGAATTCATGTTGGGTTCAAGCCCAAGTAGGAATTCCTGTTGGGTGCAAGCTGAAATAGGAATTCTGGTTGGGTTCCAGCCCAAGTAGGAATTCCTGTTGGGTTCAAGCCCAAGTAGGAATTCCTGTTGGGTGCAAGCCGAAATAGGAATTCTGGTTGGGTTCCAGCCCAAGTAGGAATTCCTGTTAGGTGCAAGCCGAAGTAGGAATTCTTGTTGGGTTCCAGTACAAGTGGGAATTTTTTTTTGGGTTCAAGATGAAGTAGGAATTCTTTTTGTGTTCGATTCCAAGTAAGAATTCATGTTGGGTTCAAGCCCAACCAGGAATTCCTGTTGGGTTCAAGCCGAAGTAGGAATTCTTATTGGGTTCAAGTCCAAGTAGGAATTCCTTTTAGGTTTAATTCCAATAAGGAATTCCTTTTAGGTTCAATGCCAATAAGGAATTCCTTTTAGGTTCAATTACAATAAGGAATTCTTGTTAGGTTCCAGCCCAAGTAGGAATTCCTGTTGAGTGCAAGTAGGAATTCTTTTTGAGTTCAATTCCAAGAAGGAATTCCTGGTGGGTGCAAGCCGAAGTAGGAATTCTTGTTGGGTTCCAATCCAAGTGGGAATTCTTGTTGGGTTCCATCCCAAGTAGGAATTCTTTTTGTGTTCAAGCCCAAGTAAGAATTCCTGTTGGGTTCAAAGCCCAAGTAAGAATTCCTGTTGCGTTCAAGCCCAAGTAGGAATTTTTTTTGAGGTTATATTCCCTGAAGGAATTCTTGTTGGGTTCAAGTCCAAGTAGGAATTCTTGTTGAGTTTGATCGTCTCTGTACCTGAATGTTACCGTATATTTGCGTACATGTTATCCACGATTATGGCGTTTATAAACAGAGTATATCTCGCTGCACTGCGGCCGTTTTCGGATGCAAGAGTATCAAATGAAATGGATTGGCACGTAACAAGGAATAGATTTGTCGCCTGTCGCGTTTCAGACAGCGCTCGGTCGAGCTAACGAACGACGTACATCCGAAATAGAAAAATTGTGCGTCGACTGATTACCGGAGGGACACGTTTCCCGTTTGAAGAGCTGCTGTCTGTCTTCTTTCGTGTCTTCCCACTTGGGGCCGCCTCTTCGTGCCCAAAAATCGTGCCGCGCTATAAACTTCCTGCGGCGAGCAGCTTAAAATAGCCACCTTCAGAAATGTAGAAGCGGAAAGGGCGAGTCTGGATCGTTCTCTAGTTCGATTAAAGGGTTCTATCAGGGAGTGGAGAGATTCATTATTCAATTACACGCGTTACTCCCAACCTGTTTCATCACTCAGAGATTTTTCTACTCGACGCGTTTCCTACCACTGTCACGGATAAGTGGCGTACAGAATCACGGAATTCCCTTAAACTTACTCGAGTGAATTTTTATACATTTTCTGTATTAATCACGGTTCAATATTTCTACAGATTCTGTGGCTTCGTTTCGTTAAAGTCGTCGATATCTTATAAAAATATTCAAGAGAACATTTCCACCAAAATTCCACCGGTATTCGTTTGAATTAGGCTACGAAGAGAAATGCGCCGAGAAGGGGAGAAGAGCAGGTAGACGAGAACGAATCCGAAAGCTGAAAAAATTTCCGAGACGCCTGCAGTTCAATTTGTTCGCGGTTCACGCTTCGTTATTGGCTTTAAATCACGAACGGCAATTTCGATCTGCGGGTGGTACCAACTTCTGTAAACAGGTTTCCTCTTCCAGCTCGTTTTGCTTTTCTTAGCGGACCTGTCCCGATGGGAGTAAATTGAATTTTCTGCCCGAAACAAAAGCCCACGCGATGCTGTAAATTTTCTTATTAAACGTCCGCAGCCACCTGCCGAACGTATTATCTTCCGTTACTTTATCGTGTCTCGCTTATGCTCGTTGCTTTTTTCTTTTATAACTGTCCTCGAGGACAAGCTGCGAGCTTGAGAAATCGCTTCGGGATTTTTTCGGCGACCGTTGGCAAATTAATACCTAGCTTCGACTGAACTTTGTGCTTATTGAAAAATTAACTTTCACTCCGAAACCAATTTCTTCTAGAACTTTTCCAGAAATAATTTATTCTATGTCAAGTTTATTACTATTACTCAAACTTTTATGAACTATTTCGATGCAAACATGAAAAATTGTTTTAGAAAACAGTGTGACAATTTTTGGGAAGAGTTAAGGGGGTTAAAAATTGTAGAGTGTGGATCTTTATATAAAATTGTTTACAAAATGGCAGAGGAGCCATTTATTCCTTCAATAATTGTAATAGGTTGAATTCTTTTAATCTTTCTCAACTCGTTCATCCGGACTTGCAGCTTTCAAGCAAAATGTCTTTTGTTCAACTCGAACAAATGTGATCGATTCAATTGTTTTTATCGATTAAATCCCCAAAATTCTAATAATAAATTTTTTTCCTTCAAAATTGGACGTATGGCACGCAGGCAAAATTAGTCTCGTTCTACTGGAATTCGATGAATTCTCAATACAGTGAATTCTCGGTATATGTCAGCAGCACGTCATATATCGTCAAGGAGACGATACCCTAGCTGTGTTTACACTCCTCGAGGCCTCTCGAGTTTCTTGGCCCCTCGCGTGGTGTATCCTACGGTAATCGTGACAATTCCGCGACGTTTATCATGCAGGCCTCGACGACATATACAGAGGGAATCTCTGTACATTCTTGGATCTGTAGCTTATGTTTCTCGAGTCGATAGCTGCAGTCGTAACGTGTCGAATCCCGCTCTTATGCTTCAGACCTGCGGCTATTATGACTGCAGGTATCTCTTTCAAAAAAGAAAACCAGTCGTCAGTCGGGATCTCGAGACACCTAACATCCGAACACGAATCGCATTCGTTCCTGGGTCCCGGTGAAAAGCAAACAAGAGTCCCCTCGAACATCAAACATTGCAGCTCGTGGCCATAGATCACGGTCCGAGGATCCAGAAGGTGGTTCGCTCGTTTCACGGAAGCAACAATGTCCCTCCCGGTGGATTTCTTCACGGTTCATCGGGGAAGAGAGGAGGGAGGGGAGTGGGGGAGTGGATGTTGGTCAGTTTCGAGAAATCGTAAAGCAGAGTTTTTACGATGAAGGGCAGGTGCGTGAAAAGCGTCGGGTAGGTGGGTGGTAGTCTCGGGTTAAAGGGAAGGTAGGGGGAAGAGGATTGCCTGACAGGACCGCGGGGGTGGGGGGAGGAGAGTAGGGGTTTTACGCGAGGCTTTGGCATTTTGCCTTCTTTAAATTGTCGGCCGACCGTCGATACCTAGCCGGTGGACACAAAACATGCTACTCGCTTTTTCATTCGAAAGGACAGAAAAAAAAAACGACGTGGAAGAAGAGAAGAATACAAGAGAGAGAAAGAGAGAGAGAGAGAGAGAGAGGAGAGGAGAGGAGAACCGGGAGCAGTCTCGTCGGTGGAAATGCTACTCGACAAGTACACAGGGAGGCGGGGTTGATTCCCTCCTACCCCCTGGACGCCTCTCTCTTCCTCCCCGGTTACTCCTTCTTTTTCCCCCGGACGTTTTGCCTCCCTCTCACTCTCTCTCTCTCTCTCTTGCTCCCTCTTCAGGTTCCTCCTTCTTTTTCCCGGACGTTTTGCAATGGAAACGGCTCCGACGAGGCTCGGTTATTACAGCGCGAACTCCGAACAGCCCGTTTCGACTACGCGCCTTGCGCACAGAAGCGGTTTAAGCCGCAGACACTCCCGAAGAGAGGAGGCTTAAGGGGCTGTCGCGACCTGGAAGAATTTCGAGGCGATACCGGGCTGTCGGATCGCATGATCGATCACCCTTTACCCAACTGGAAAGACCGGGAACAACAGACAGACAGATAGACGGAGAAAGAGAGAGAGAGAGAGAAAAAATGGCGTCGGTATCCTCCCGTAACATAATTTCAGTTTTCCTTCTCGCTCGCACGGACCGCGAGGAGCATAGACGGAAGGGAGGGGGTTCGTTCGGAAAGTAAATGGAAACGACGCGTTCATTATCTCGCGGGACGGAGATTAAGTCGTTAGAAAGGCGGGCTAATGAGCCACGTTTCTCCTCCGCCCGGGTGTGATTAATCGAATACGGTTTTATCCGTCGTCGCGACCGGTCGCCGTTCGCGCGACGACCGGTCGCCTTCGAGAGAAGTGGTCGCCCGTCGCGACTCGTCGCGATTAGATAAAAATAGTCTCTGTGTGTGTGTGTATATTGCGTGTTTGTGTGTGTGTGTGTGTGCGCGCGCGTTTGTCTGTCTTTCTCCGTCTCTCTGCGCGTACGTGTTTGTCGTTCGCGTTTATTGGGCACTCTGCTACGCTCCGCGCGCGGGGCAGAAGTGAACGGATGCAACGAGCCGCACGCGGGCTGCAAAAGACCGTCGACCGCATTGGCATTTGCATCATTCACCTTGAGAAGTGAATATAGTACGGTGGAAAGCCTTGTGTCGCGCACCGCGGATTACGTTTGAAGGAATTTATTGTGCGGTTGGTAACGGCCGCGACGTTTCCCCCCGCCAACCCCCTCCCCTCTCTCCACTCTTCCCCCCTCCGGCAGCCCCTTCTCTCTCTCTCTCTCTCTCTCTCTTTCTCCGTCTGCTATCTCTTTATCCCTATCTCGTAGGGCCGTTGCTCGAATCCTACGCTGACGCTTATGGAATACGTCGAACGGAGCGGAGTAATTTGAGATCAACGCTCCTACCGTCGACAGATACATACGTCGGGGATGTATCCTGGATTCCGAGTCGACGACCCTGACGACACTAACCCGCGGCTGGATTTAGCGAAATTTTCACAGTGGTTCTCAGACCCCGAGCTCCTCCCACCGGCTCGCGCGACCTTCGAGTAATTGCTCTTCGGGAACGAGTCGGCGTCCCCTACACCGGTGTCTCTTAGGCAATCGCAGATTTTCCCACTGGTTCGAACCTTGCGGGTGGTGCGCTCGACGATCTCGTGCACGCCACTACCATGTCCGTTCTAATTCTCCTGTGTAAATTCTACTGTGTGCTTTGAAAATGTATATCCTTGGGACGGGTAATTTTGTGAGGCGATTTGAAGAAACTTTTTCCTTTGCGAAAATGTTCTACGGGGGTCCGTTGAGAAGTTATCGGAGGAAAAGCACGGGCCAATCAGGGCGCGGGTACAGCGGACGGATTCCGGCTCGGCCAATGTCCAATGTCGCGCTCGACGGGACCCGCCGCCGAGGCGGAGCCTGTCCGCGTTTGTCGCGCTCTGATTGGCCCGCGTTTTTCGTTGATATCAACTTAATCACCTCAGGAATACCCGATTTCAAGGACGCGCGACAATTTTGGGACACATGCATGGATTCGTGAACCTGCTTCCTCGAAATTGACTAATCAGCTCTAATTGGTACTAGTTGGCTCAATATTCGGGGTTCAATATTCAGAGTTGAATATTCACAGTTCAATTTTCAAAGCTCAATATTCACAGTTCAATTTTCAGGGCTCAATATTCGGGGTTCAATATTCAGAGCTCAATATTCACAGTTCAATTTTCAGGGCTCAATATTCGTAGTTCAATTTTCAGGGCTCAATATTCACAGTTCAATTTTCAGGGCTCAATAGGGTTCAATATTCAGAGTTTAATATTCAGAGTTTAATATTCAGAGCTCAATATTCAGAGTTCAATATTCAGTGAAGATCTCAGTATTCAGAGCTCAATATTCTCAGAAGAGTTCAATATTAAGAGCCTAATATTCTCAGAAGAGTTCAATATTCGGAGCTCAATATTCGCTCCTAAATATTCACAGAAGAGTTCAATATTCAGGGCTCAATAGGGTTTAATATTCAGAGTTTCATATTCAGGGCTCGATAGAGTTTAATATTCAGAGTTTAATATTCAGGGCTCAATAGGGTTTAATATTCAGAGTTTAATATTCAGGGCTCAATATTCAGTAGTAGAGCTCAATATTAGTGAACACTAATTGCCCGTAGTAAGGAAACTAGAATTTAGACGAAACGTTCGTAGTACTGAGGTCAAAATTGGGATAACCACAGCCGCATTCGGTGGGGGATTTCGTTCGTATTCGTTCCAGGGTTCATTAAAAGTGGTCCGTGGATCAAAAGAATCTGAGAACGTTAATTGTTTTTATCTCCCCGAGAATCGCCGGGAAAAATCAATTCGCGCGTAAACGATTTGGCAGAGTCCGACTGTAGTCCAGGTTCCGGCGTTATCAAAATCCGGTTCTCTCGCGATTTTTAAAGGAATCCGCGCTCGTTTGCTCGCTTTGTGGTCCGGGATGAAGGCGCGACGTTTGATAGCGCTCGAGTAATTTCATCGCCGGGCGCCGTTAAAAAAGAAAAAAAAAAGACGAAAAGAAAACAAAGAGAAGACGAAGAAATTGAAAACTTGGACGCACATGCTCTCGCGTACGATGAGAGAAAGAGGGTTGATTGTCGGGCGGTAGAAATAACGGGGTTGCGTGGAGAGGGTTGCGATGTCCACTTTGTTTCCACGAATCGCCAGATACGAGACGCGAGCGAGCGAGCGCGCGCGCGCACGCCCGTCATGCCAAGCCGGAATTATATAAGCGGCTGGTAATGCAATCGGGGACGATCTTCCAATTAAAATATTCTGCCCGGTGGCTTTAAACAGTTTTCTGGGAAGGGGTTGGCCCAACGTCGGAGTCGTCGCGTTGAAAACGGCGGCGCGGGCATTACCGGAGGCGTGTTTCGCTTCCACGCAAGAGCAGATTCTTTTTGTGTTGGCCGCGGAACCGGAGGAAACGGAGAAAGAAAGAAAGAGAGAGAGAGAGAGAGAGAACACTATCGCTCCGGTGTGTGACTGCTGAAAGAGGAGGAGAGAAAAAGGAGAAAAAATTCCGTTGCTCTCGGCAGCCCTCTAACTACGGGAACAAGTTTTCCCTCGCTGCCTCTGCTCCCAACCCCCTTGCCCCACCCTTCAGTCTCTCTCTCTCTCTCTCTCTCTCTTTTTATTTTTCTTTCCGTTTCGCAGAGAAGAGCGGGTTTGCGGCGAGTAACGTTTCAAGATCGGGAAAAGAAACAGAAAAGTGCGCGGGACAGAAATTTCCCCAGCTAACGGGCCGGCGGGGGCGGGGGGTGGGTGGGTGTGGTGGTGGGAGGGCTCCACGGATTAATCCCGAACCCCGGGTGATTTAAAGTTCAAGTCATTTAGTCGCGTAACTACTTGCTTAATAACTGTGAAATTGTCCCGGGGGGGTTTTTTGTCCCATTGAAAATTACACGGTATCGGGAGCGCGACAAAAAGCTGGCCCGGGCCGTGGCCGGGGGCCGCGATAGCGAAAATTATTCAGTGTCGGGCGCGGCCGAGTGGCATCAATCCAGTTAAATGGTCCTCGATACGCGTTTCATCGGACCTGTTTTTATAAGCACTCCGCGGAAAACAAAATCGGCTACCCGGAACACTATGCTGTTCATTCACCGTCCACTGGATTTCGGTCCACGGCTAGTTATCCGCACGCTAATCGACTCTACGCGTCCTTACGCAACCCGGAACGTTTTTCTGCGCGAACGAGAATCGCGTCAAAACTCGTCCGTCCCGCTCGCTCGCTTCTTAACCTCTTCAACCTCGCTTCAAAATCTCCGGAAAAACCGACGCGACGTAACGAGTCGGCGCAACACGTCGTTTGGTATTCGATTCTGCTCTGTAAGCACGGAAATTAATTACGTGAATTCGTGTAAAATGGTACCGCGGTAAAGTCTCGATCCAAGCACAATATTCGAGTCCGTGACATAGATCGAGTAGAACGTTCTGTCTTCTTGCGAACGTGGAAAAGGATAGTGGAGGCAGCTCCAGCTTCTCTTCTCCAGCCCCGCAGCGGAGGGGATAAGCGGACTGACTAAGATCGTGTAGTATGTACTTAGATCGAGGCTTTACCGTGATTTCTGTCACTCCGAAATAAGATTAGCGTCGCTGTTCAGCTTTCAGAGAACACATCGACATTTTCTATTACTTCTAGGAAATTACAACTGAGCTATAGTCGCCGGAACAGTGACATAAATCGCAGTGGGTTGTATCCCGTTCCACGTTCGTGAATTCTAGTTTTTAGCGCATACGTGTGCGTGTAATTTGACTTTCCTACAGATTTTAACGCACTCATTTCATCCGTGCACAATTTTTATTTTTATTCGATCACTAAGGAATCGGAATACAGTGATTCCGCTATATATGTCGCCGAGGCCTGGATTGTAAACGTCACGGAATTATCCCCACTACCGCGGGGTATACCCCGTGAGAGGCTGCGAAGCTCAAGAGCCCCCGGATACTGTGGACGTCTCCTGGACAGTACTCAAGATCCGTGTTGTTGACATATATCGAGAGTTCATTGTACATGTCTAGCTTTCAGCACACGTGTCGAATTTTAACGAAAGTTTCTCCACTCCAGATCAATGTTTGTTTTGAGCAAGTCTCACACCAGGGAGCTCCAGTCTGTCTTCGAAAGAACAATATATTGTTTACTCTGTATATGTCGTAAATGCCTAACCGATGAAGGTCCCATAACTATCTAGAGATTCGCTGTTCTTTTATTACGTTCGGCGTGGATGAAGGAATATTATCTCCTCGTCGATATATGTCAGTGGCTAGATTCGTGTATTGGACGTGTAGCAAAAATCGAGCGGTTTAATTTTTGGGACTCGTTCAAACGTCGTTCGAGTGCGTCGCAGCTGGCATTTGTTCGCGTAATCGTGAAAAAGAATTAGCGAGTTCGTAAGGTGCAAGGGTAAAGGGGCGAACAAAGAGGGAAAGACGACGACGGTGAATGGGAAAGAGCGGGAGACGGATATAAAGGGAGGGAGAGAGAGAATGAGCTAGCGGAGAGAAATGTATTAGCGTGGTGGTGAACGATGAGAGGGGCGTGCCAGTCACGGTAATAGCTGGTAAGCTGTGCTATTATGAGCAGCCAGCAAAAAAGTGACGTCACGCTAGGCCACTCCTGTGGTTGGCCAAAACGAAAAAAGTGTATTACAATTCGTCGCTTCTTATTGTTTACCGCAATTGGCTGGCGCACCGCTCTCTCTCTCTCTCTCTCTCTCTCTCTCTCTCTCTCTCTCTCTCTCTCGGGCGCTGTTCTTCTCGGTTATTGTTTAGCCCGCGTTTTCCGTTTATTATGCCCTTTGTCCGTCTGCGGACCGCTTTCCGTCGTCTCTTTAATATTTATTCCTTCATGGCGCATCCTCCGAGCGCATGTGCTGCGCTCTCCACAGCTTGTCACCGTTCCTAAAAAATTCCAAAATTCGTATACTCAACTTACCAGAAACTTAGTGAAAATGGAACATTAATAGACTATTGTGCGAAATAAAAGTGTTCCATTATTCAAAATGCATACAAACAAATTTCCTTTTCAATAATTTCAACATGTCCAAAATAGTTTCGAATTTTGCTTTCTAATTTTGATCGTAGATACATCAAATCCGAGGTAACAATTTCGATTTATTAAATTGATTAAATTTCAATTTCATTCCGATATAAGACGACGCGTTTTATTTCGAAATAAGAGAATCACTGTAGTATACCGCTTATTCGAAATACGGCGAAATCCGGTCCCAAGCCGTCGTCTTATATCGGAATAAAATTGTGAAATTTTCTCGTGGGTCAGAAACGACTCCGGCATAGGCCTAGAATTCGAAGGAGTCCCCTCCTGGGGTTAAACAGTGTTTTAATCCAGTCGTTAAAGATTAGGATTAGGCCGAACGGACTGTCGATCGTTTCCACTCGATAAGACTACGCCTAATTGTCTTAACCTGGTTGACGCATCGCGCCTCGTCTGAACCATTCGCGTAAACGACCCGCGAGACTCGCAGACGCCCGATAACTGTTACACACCTGCACCTAACTAGTTCCGCTCGGGTTAGCCAACTTCAAATATGTCACGCGGAAGTTTTCCGAGAGTTGTTTCGCTTTCAGTGAGTTGGCTGACACACCGGTGTGTCGTCTACGATCATTCTCGTCGCATCGTAAACTTCTCGATGGAAGCGAATAAATTAGATAGGTCACTGTAACTAACTTATAATCCCATTTAAATTCACGTAACTTCGCATCGGTCTCTAGGAATTGATTTTTTAATTCTACCCACTCGCAGCTGTGCCTTTTCCTAGGCCATTGGATTATTCACGTTCGCTTAACCCAAAACGATGCTGATCCGAATAAACGCGCTTCTGTGCACAATATTCATAGCTCAATATTCCCCGAAGAGTTCAATAACAGAGCTCAATATTCACAGAAGAGTTCAATATTCAGAGCTCAATATTCACAGAAGAGTTCAATATGCAGAGTTCAATATTAAGAACTCAATATTCACAGAAGAGTTCAATATTCTCAGAAGAGTTCAATATTCAGAGCTCAGTATTCAAGGCTCAATATTCAGAGAAGATTCTCAGTATTCAGAGCTCAATATTCTCAGAAGAGTTCAATATTCAGAGCTTAATATTCTCAGAAGAGTTCAATATTCAGAGCTTAATATTCAAGGCTCAATATTCAGAGAAGATCTCAGTATTCAGAGTTCAATATTCTCAGAGGACTTCAATATTCTCAGAAGACTTCAATATTCAGAGCCTAATATTCTCAGAAGAGTTCAATATTCGGAGCTCAATATTCACAGCCAAATATTCACAGAAGAGTTCAATATTCAGAGTTCAATATTCTCAAAAGAGTTTAATATCCAGGGCTCAGTATTCAAGGCTCAATATTCAGAGAAGATCCCAGTATTCAGAGCTCAAGATTCTCAGAAGAGTTCAATATTCAGAGCCTAATATTCTCAGAAGAGTTCAATATTCGGAGCTCAATATTCACAGCCAAATATCCACAGAAGAGTTCAATATTCAGAGTTCAATATTCTCAAAAGAGTTTAATATCCAGGGCTCAGTATTCAAGGCTCAATATTCAGAGAAGATCCCAGTATTCAGAGCTCAAGATTCTCAGAAGAGTTCAATATTCAGAGCCTAATATTCTCAGAGGAGTTCAATATTCAGAGTTCAATATTCACAGCTCTATATTCAGAACTCTGTATTCAGAGCTCAGTATTCAGAGCTCAATATTCAGAGCTCAATATTCAGAGGTCAATATTCAGAGCTAAAATTGCTCTAAATTGAGGTCAATATTCAGAGCTAAAATTGCTTTAAATTGAGACCTTTAAATTGTTTTAGCATAAAGCAGGTGCCCTATATTCAATGAAACATTTTGAGAATGGAGCCAGGAAAAATATTATGGAATGTGTTCGAGGCACTCTAAGACAGTGATGGGCAGGGTAGGGGCCCCTCAAACGCCTACTTCCCCCACCAGCCTTTCTTCGCTGGTGTCTCGCGTCTTCGTTGCCCCACGTAGCTTCGGTGCAATACGCCTCAGACGAAGCGCATCCTTTTTCCAAGGTGACGATGCTTACTGGAAGGGTACAGAGGGTGCTATGGTGGGGATGGTATTGTCTCAATCGATACAAAACTGCCGATCCCTGGTTTAGAACATTTTTGACAAAGTTCGTGCGCGTTTTCGAAGAAAATGGAGCATCGCGAGGGAGGGATGAAGCTGTTTCGTCAGAACGGATGACACGGTAAAAATGCTTCTTGCGTCGCGTTGCATCTGCACCGAAGGGTGCGCGCTATAGCGGAGCGTCGTTCGCCCACGTAAGTCTAATGTTAGCCTCGGCAAAAATTAGCCATTTCTTTGAGACGCTTACGCGTTCCTTAACGACGCCGCGGGAGAAGATTATGATGGGCTCTCGGGCTCGGAAGAGGCGCGGGAATTAATATTTATAGAGTACCTCGTCAAGCCGATCTCCTCTCCTCTCCTCTCCTCTCAGCGTGCGTGCGTGCGTGCACGCTGTGTCCCCCTTTCTTTCGAGAAACCGAACCCGCGCGCGCGACAATGTGTGCCACGTCGCGGGGAATATAAATCCCTCGGTCATTTCTTTATACCGGAGCGGATCGGGACGCGGCCTGCGGCCGGGGATCTATTAAAACTGAATGTGCGAAAAATCGATCGACCCGCTCGCTCTCTCGCGCGCGCGCGCGCGCACACACGTTTCGCAGTCCCGCCACGATGTGCGACCGAGCCAAAGAAACGCGTCGACGACGGCTATGCGACGAGAATCTCTCCAGGGGCTTTCGATGCAGCGGCGTTCACGGGGCTGCTGGAAAAATATTTTCTTCTACGGAAACGAGTCTCCCTTATTCATTCCGACAAAGGTGACGCGGTACAGTAAGCAAAACAGTACGGGCACGCTGTTCTTCCGATCTGATCGAATTTTTTGGCAATCACTGGACCGTAGGTTTGAAGAAATTGCTACTGCTTTCAGGGCAGCAGTGATGTACACTGTTTTCTCTATATATGTCACTGAGGCGTGGATGCGATAAATGTCGCGGAACCAGCCCCACTTTTGCGGGGTATACGAGGGGCCAAGAAGCTCGAAAGATCACGTGGATCAAGGAATCTCCTGGGCGATATATGTCAGTGACCAGACTTGTATCTGTCATATATATGTCAGTGACCAGACATATATCTGTCATATATATGCCAGTGACCAGATATATCTGTCATATATATGTCAGTGACCAGACTTATATCTGTCATATATATGTCAGTGACCAGACATATCTGTCATATATATGCCAGTGACCAGACATCTATCTGTCATATATATGTCAGTGACCAGATAATACAATTGTAAACGAGTCGAGAACAGGGCAGACTACCCAGATCGCATCAGCAGCCGAATTAGGCTTGGTACTCGGACCACGAAGCGATCGACTGGGGGCTTTTCGAAATTCTTCAAAAATTTTCCGGGACACTTTTTAAGTACAAAAGGGAGTAAAAGTATCAATCATCGTGTTCTGTAGCGAAAATTAGAGCAAAGAAATTTTCCAGGGCGCAGGATGGGTCCCAGGATACCATTTTAGGGTTAAGGGCGAGTCCGTTTCGATCGATAATCGGCGGATATTGAAGTATTCGATTATTAGAGAGTCAGCGGACAAGAGAGGAGAAAGATGGGAGGTCCTTTAAGCGGTGTCCTGGTCGCGTTCATTCATGAATATGTATCCCCGGGAAAAGGCAGGTGCGAAGTTTCGCGAGGCCTTCTTCCTGGTACGGGATTCGCCCTTAATGGCCACTCTCTCGCTATTATCTACGCCCCGAAAAGCCATACTCCCTCCCGTTCGGCTCGGGGTTCATTCGCCTCATCCTCTGTTTCACTTGGACAGAAGATGGGCCGTAGTGCTTCTGAGCATCAGACTAATAGCGACCATATCGGTTGCTCATCGGGAACACGCTCCGAGAACCATGGAACGATACACCACCACCAGCACCACCACCACCACCACTCTAGCATCATCACGATCACCACCAGTCACCGCTACGCTTGTCCAGGAATATTGCTAAATTTCAGCAATAGCTCTTATCTCCGGAGCCGCGTTCCTCTCGGAATAGAGGAGCCGCGGCGCAAGGTACAACTTAAGTATCGATAAACAATCTGAAATGAGGGGTTTCGGGGGAGCGAGATTTCTTTCCGAGGCGTTCAACTTCGCGTTACCTCGAAGGTGGAACGACGCTGAAGAGGGGAGAGCCTCGGTTTCAATATTCCGCCGGCAGAACGGGAATTAAGACGCGGCTGAACAATCCTGTTCGTTTTGGTAATCGATTCTGCTCTTTAAGCACGGAAATTAATTATTTAAATTCGTCTAAAATGGTACTGCAGTAAAGTCTCGATCCAAGCGCAATATTCGAGTCTGTGACATACATCGGGTAGAACGTTCTATCTTCTTGCGAACGTGGAAAACTCTTCTAGCTTTTATAAGCACCCCGCGGAAAACAAAATCGGCTACCCGGAACTATACTGTTCGTTCATCTTCAAGCACGGAAATTAATTACAATTCAACGATCAAAGTCCCATAACTATCTAGAGATGTTGTTGACATATATCGAGAGTTCACTGTACATGTCTAGCATTCAGCACGCGTGTCGAATTTTAAGGGAGCCGTCAGGCATTTGGCCTTGACTTTTTTCTAGACATTTTACGTCTTAAATAAGTAAGTAATCAATTAAAAATGCATACCACCGTGTTTGTACATGTCTTTGCCACGTCCGTATACAGCCTTTTTTCGATACGAGCAGTAAATCTCCCGAAATTAAGAGAATCTCTCTACAGCAGCCATCTTGTGACGTCATACTTGCTTCAGAGAGCGAGTTCTCTGTCGAATATTACAAATTACTCCACGATGAGGTAGAAAATCGCAATTTGGGCTCCATACAGACGCAGTTTGGACTTTTGGGAAACACAATTGAACACTGCTAAACTGTTCATTGCAATATTGAAGCGGCAGTTTGTTTATATTTTCACCCTTGCATACGTATACGGATTTCAAACCACGCCGGCCTCCTTAACGAAAGCTTCTCCAGTCGAGATCAATGTTTGGTTAGAGCTAGTCTCACACCAGGTTTGTTTAGAGCAAGTCTCACACCAGGTTTGTTCAGAGCAAGTCTCACACCAGGTTTGTTCAGAGCAAGTCTCACACCAGGTTTGTTCAGAGCAAGTCTCACACCAGGTTTGTTTAGAGCAAGTCTCACACCAGGTTTGTTTAGAGCAAGTCTCACACCTCATCTGAAACGAGGGGTTTCGGGGGAGCGAGATTTCTTTCCGAGGCGTTTAACTTCGCGTTTCAATATTCCGCCGGCAAAACGGAAATTAAGACGCGGCCGGACACTCGCGTTCTAACTCCCTTTTCATTAGGCCGGGCCCTGCGTAATTATCCCCGCTGTAATGACTCCGCCGATTTGCATACGGCGACGATGATTATACCTCTCGGTGAGGGGGATGGGGAGGTGCAGGTAGAACGGTAGCGATCGCTAACCGTTTGCTAATGCGAAAATCCGATTAAACATTAATTTATAATCGAACCGCGCAACATCGGTGTGTGTTCCGTTCCGCTTCGAGCGATACGGAAGCCTCGATCGAGCGAAATACGCGCACGAAGAGTTTATTAGAATTTATTAGAGCACCTCCTCGTGCCCCGGGATGCTCGTGCCCGAATACTCGAGCAGATTTCAGCGGGAGAGAGTATGCAAATTCAAATACGAAGGGAAGTAGTCTAATTGAGACCGGCTCTCAGACCGAACCTAATTTGTAATTTCTGATTAATTAATGCCGACCAACGCTCCCTTCGGAGACGCTGCGCCAATCTCGGAGCTTACTCTGAAATTCTTCCTCGCGCGTGCAGTGGGTCACCGAAATATTTAAACTTTACATTTTTGTTAAATGATAATGATAATAATGCTGGGTACCCGGGGGGCACATCTCTTCTCGAACACATCGGAACTTTAAACGCCTGTAGAGACGTTAAAAAATTTTTTCCGGGATTGAATCTACGAAGAACTTGAAGATCGAAGCTTCCTCTTCACAACGATTCCTTAAAAATTGATGTACGATTTTTTCTAGTCGAGTTGTCGAGGTTTAATGACGATGGTAGAAGGTACACCGTACGTCAAACCCGGCCCTCATTTTTGTTGCATAAAACTGACAGAAAACATCGCAGGTCAAGTTTTAAGGGCTCGTTGAGAAGAGAAGACATTAATCTTCAAATCTATTCTGGATTCTCTGCCAGAAAAAATTTATCAACTATTTCACAGCCGTTTGAGTACAGCATAGCTTGCACGATCCTACTAACTTTCATTAGTACTGCAGCTTGCGTTCAAAATTCGATGGATCGACCAACAAAAAAATCGTAGATCGAGTTTTAAGGGCTCGTTACGAGGGGGAGACTTTAATCTTGACATCTACGCGGGATTCATTCCGAGAAAAAATGTCTTAACGATCCCGCAGGCGTTTGAGTGTAGCATATAGTTCGGGGGTTGCCACGCGATCCATAAAGAGATCGTCGCGGAAGCCGGCGCAGCGGCCGAAAGGAAAGAAATTCGAACCGGTTACGATTTTGCGATACCGCGAAGGGGCGGTTGTCACGTGAGGACACGTAAAATAGTCGCCGAGATGGCCGCAAAATAGAGGTTCGAGTCACGCGACAGAACCTAACCTCTCGCGAAACTTGCCCCGTCCTGTTCCCGAACGGGGCTCCCTTCGACTCGGAGGAGGCGGTCATTAATTAAACACGTCCGAGTTGTCATCTTTGTGTGACGGGAACGGCTATATATCAAGCGTTTAGGCGACACGGGGCTGACGGGAAATTCTCATCGGTTCGGGAAGAAGCTACCCTAAGTATACGAAAGCTTCCCGAGTCTGGCGGCGCGGCTATTCAGCGCGCGCGCGCGCGTGGTTAGGTCATTTGTCAACAACTCGCTGGCATTTCAGTAATTCAGCAATGCGCACCGTTGAAACCGTTTGTAGCAACGTGTTGAGTCGCCGGGCCCCGGCGATTTACGCATCGCAAGAAAATATGCCGCCGCGCACGCCCTTGGTCTCCGCGAGCGTTTAATTTGTCAGCGGCTGCGCGGAATTCCCCGGTTCGCGCACGTATCGGAACCCGCATTTGTCTGGCAGTTGTCCGCGCGCACGTTCGTTAAACGATCAACGCGAATCGAATTTCGAGAACTTTATCGGCGCGCGCACTCTTTCCTCGATTTCAACGCTGAACCCACCGTCGCCCTTCAAAATGACCGGTTCCAGATTTTTTACTTTACTCAATAGCTCAAATTATAAGATGCTTTCGTGGGAAATAATTAAATACGTATATTTAGTGAAGCACGCATTATAATGCGAACCGGACGGAAGCCAAATACATTTAGTCTCCTTATTTTTATGAAACAACATGTGTGTCACTTACTTTTCTCGATGTATGTCAGTAACACGGTCATTGGACGCGGACAATTTTTATTTTGCATAGTGATCCTCAGGCTATTTATTATTAGAAGATTTCGCGGAGCTTTAACGAAGGTGCAATGCACTTTATATCCTACTTGTGATGGAAGAAAATTCGATATAAGTCGAGGAATTTCTAAATAGTGAGAGGATGAAAAGAATTTAGTGACATTAACGTATGACATTTACCAGGTAGAAATTATTAAGAAGGAGTAACAATTCTATAAAGTATAATGATCGGTATACAGTGAATTCTCGATATAAGTCAACAACGCGGCCATTGGACGCGGACAATTTTTATTTTGCATAAAGATCCTCGGCCTATTTATTGTTACAAGATTTCGCGGAGCTTTGACGAAGGTGAAATACACTTTACATCCTACTTGTGATGGAAGAAAATTCGATATAAGTCGAGGAATTTCTAAATATTGAGAGGATGAAAAGAATTTAGTGATATTAACAAAGAATAACGATTTTTCCCCCTGTTTCTGACAATTTCGCCTACAGGTCCGCAGTATAATGATCGGTATACAGTGAATTCTCGATACATGTCAACAACACGGGTCTTGTATCATGCAGGAGCCATTTCCGAGCCGCGTTACTTTTGCGCTTCTTGGAGTCAGTGACCTCTCAAGCTTCGTGACCCCTCGGGGGTATACTCTGCGGCATAGTTCTGGGACTTTGATCAGCTAGATATAGTCTTTACTCGATATATGTCCAAAAAACGGGTCTAGCCACGGACATATACCAACCAGGAGATACAATTCTTTGATCCACGCGAGCTTGCCCTGCTCTCGAGCTGCTTGACCCCTCGGGGTTATACTCCGCTGCAGTTCTGGGACTTTTATCGGCTAGGCATATGGGACATATATAGAGTAAACAGTGTACCGAATCGCACAGCTCTTAATTTCGAATGCTAATGCCGGACCTTGTGCGGGGTTCTCCAAGTGGTCGAGAATAATGATATTATTGCGGAGCCGCTTACGGCTTACGGCAATTAAAACTTTGGTAATTGCTGTAGCGAATTACGTAATTACGTAATTACTACGTCCCGAAGTCGCCGGTATGCAGTTACAATGCCCGTGTAATATCTCGGTTTTTGCTCCGGTCTCTCTCCGCGGCCGTCTCTGCCGATGCCCATTCTTGATTACCGGCAACGGTCAACGATGCCTCTAATTAAGACCGGCCAGCGGGCGGTTTTACAGTTCTGACAAAACGAGATTTCGTCGTTTCTCGCGGCGCGGCGTGTGTATGGCTCCGCTCGATCGTCCGCGCAACGCCATAACCGGCAGCCACTTTCGACCGCCCCATTTCGTCCGGATTAACGAGATCGCATTGTCGAACGAGCCACCGTTTATGTCGAACATCCCCCTCCCCCACCTCGGCTCGACCTGAAATATTTTCTCGGCTTCAAGGCCACCGACGAAATCCTCCCGCGACGGTAACAGATCCTGATCTACACGAGAATGAATCGAAATTATGCAACGAATTGAAATTATACAAGGTGTTCCAAAAAGGTTTTATTTTCTTGAACAGCGTGATTCCCAAGATCATTTGAGGAAACTTTTTCCTTTACGAAAATGTTCTCCGAGGCTTCGTTTAAGAGTTATTAGCGAAAAACACGGACCAATCGGGACGCGGCTACAGTGGACGGCACCCGCCCCCGGGGCGGAGTCCGCTGCATTTCCGCGCCCCGATTGGCCCGCGTTTTTCGTCGATAACTTCTGAACGAAGCCTCGGAGAACATTTCCGCAAAGGAAAAAGTTTCTCCAAATCACCTCAGGAATCTCCGATTTCAAGGAAGCACTTCCATAATCGCAAAATTAGTAAAAATTAGGAGGAATTTGTAGGAAACGTCAGAAACGTGCAGTTTTTGATTACCACACACGCTTAAAAGATCCCCGGGATTAAATTTGATCGTAGAAAAATCTAATCGCCGCTGCGGTGTTCCGGTTTCTTTCGCTCCGTGGCGCTCGCATATTCCCGCACGGTCCAGTTTACCCGAGATCATCCAGTTTTCGCTCAATTTCCATCTAAATTCAACGATAAGCGTGTGTACCCCGGCTCGAATTTCTCGTCTGGTTCGCCGACAATGCCGAAGAGGGAAGACAACGGTATCATTGTTATCAGGAGAACGTAGGACGCGTGCCCTCTGGCCGGCACGTCATGAAACGCCCACAGCTTTAAATCGCCTCGCCTCGACGAGAGTCTGTTAAGCCCTTCATGGTTAACCGAGGCTCGCCCTATACAGTCGCCTCTTTGTCGATTAGCGCGGCAACTCGCGCCAGGGATATATCGAGACCAGATTTCTGCCCGGTTCCGAGATAGTCTTTACTCCTCTTCTCCTTCTTTTTTTCTTGAATTGCAAGAAACGAAATTCTTCTTTCTTCTCACGAGGTCTAGGGACACTCATTCTTCATTCACATTCCTCGATGTACCGGTTCGGAATTTCATCGACCTGCCCCTTCCACTCGGAATCATCCACTGCAAACCGCTCTGTAAACATATTTGTCATTGCCGATTTATCACTACTTTTCTCTGAGCGATTTAAAAAAGATTCTAATTTATTAACGCAAGATATTCTCGACGTCTTCGGGGCTTTTAATATTGGCTTTCACCTTTTTGTCAATGTCTGTTTATTTCGTAAGTCTTGCTCGTACTGTACAATGAATTCAATTACAATTTTCTCTCGATATAAGACGGTGGTCCGGGACCGGCCCTCGCCCTATTACGGACGAGGGCACCTATCCGGCTTGATATTTTCCTACAGTGGGCCCAGAGTGTACGGACCTCGTAAAATTGTCCGGCAGACCATGAAGTGGAAGAGGATACGACGTATCCTCTCGTTCCGACGCTGAGCGGACAATTACGAAGAAGACAATTAAAGAAGAGTAGGTGTTAGAAACCTTGCGAAAGAAACACCGTCGCCTTATGTCGAAAGAAGACTGTATCAAGCGTCGTTGACCTCTAAAATACTCGGAGGTGTCGTAGAAAATTGAAAACATCAACACAAACATTCGATGTCATCTTGAAGGTCATCCGGAAACACACGTTTCGGGCAACCCAAGTGTGAGACGTATTGGAACGCGTTGTGCTCGCGAACGAACTTGATTGTTTCGTGGTTTCGGAGGCGGAGAGTGGGTTCAGGGAAAATGGGACTTGTTCGAGGCGATTCCGCAGGAAATTCGCGCGTCGATTCCGAGCGAGGATGGTGTTCGTGTCCACCGGGCTCCCAGAATAGACCTCGACCGGCGACTTTCGACCTTCGATTCGCGTACGCGAACGGCCTACCTATACCCTGAGGTAACAGCCGTAGAAAATCGTCTGCGAGCTACACGCACGCGTGCATGATGCGTGTGCACGCGGAGGTCTGTTTATATCGGCGCCCGGCGAACTTCCTCGGCCACGGCTTTATCATTATCGGATGTGACTAATGTGGCGTTTAACGCAACCTCATGTTAGTTATTATTATAGCCCTTGGCAACCGGGCCGCGACTCTCTCCGCCTGCCTCTCCGTCACCCCCCACCCCCACCCAACCCCCCTCAATCCCTCTTCTTCGTCTGTCTTTGGCTCTCGGTTTCTCTCTCCCGGCACCCCGCCCGCACCGGGGCCCTTTTCCGTCCCATCGCGGACGAAACGCCCTTTCGAGTCCGCAAGGGGCCCCAGGCGGCTACGACGGTCCCCGAAACTCTCTCCCGGACTCCGGACACGCTGGTTTATTCATTCAGTGAACTAGGGACCGACCGATCCGCAGGTTTCGGTTATTGTTTCTCGGGTTCCGAACACGGGGGACCCGAGAGAAAGAAAGAAAGAAAAAAAAAACGAACCTGCTCGGGGGCCCAGGCATCCACGAAACCATCGGGCCCCCGGGTCTCCGTGTTGGTTTTCGACGAAATCCACCGAGAGAGAGAGAAAGAGAGAGACTGCTCTTTGTCTTTTCATTCTATCGGCCCGGGCAGATCGTTCCCTCAACCATGGTTCCGCGCGCGGTCCCCAAACCCGCGGAAACTGAACCGAATCTGCCTGAACGCCGGCCATTTTCATCTGTCAGCTCGATCTTCAATATTCGGCTAGTCAACAATTTCACGCTCATGTCTGGGTGTTGCAACTTGTTTCCTTCCGAGAACTGCTAGCTCCCCACCATTTGTCAAACCACTCCCCACCACTATTGGGTTCGACGATGAGGGGAGGGAGTACTAATTGAGGGGAAGAAGTTACTGTCTGCTTGACGGTAATGGAGTACGCACGACAGAGACGAAACGCGCGTGACCGGCCAGCTTCGTCAATTTTTTGGTTACGACATCCGAGGATCCTAAAGCTGGCCTTGAATCTAGTTCAAATCCTGAGTTGCTAGATGAAGGGAGGCGACACAAATTCAGGGGAAAAAGTTCACCCCTCTCTATCAGTATGTACCGGAGTAAGCACGGCAGAAGGGGAAATTAGAGTGGGGGAATAGCGCGATAGAAAGGGAAATTAGAGTGGGGGAATTGCGCGATAGAAGAGGAAATTAGAGTGGAGGAATCACGCGATAGAAGAGGAAATTAGAGTGGTGGAATTGCGCGGTAGAAGAGGAAATTAGAGTGGGGTAATAGCGCGGTGGAAGGGGAAATTAGAGTGGGGGAACAAGTCTTGATCTGGCATATCTGCTACGACAGCCGAGAAGCTACCATTCTACTACCATGAAGTCCAAGAGTGGGGGAAGCACCTAAACGGGGAAGAAGCCGCGTGTGGCTCGCGAGCCACAAGTTGGAACTCCCTGCCTTATCACCAAATTTTCTATTATCACTGGACTACGGATCTCAATGCAAAATAAATATTGTCCAATCTTAGGAAGCAGGAATTGAATGAAAAATTAATTTTTTCTTTCGGCAATTTTAATAAATCAAATCTAGAATGGTAATGTTCCTCACAGTTTTGTATTTCATCCATTAATTGTTAATGTAACTGTTGAAACGTTGAAAAACATTGCACCACTATTTTCGACTGATTAAAATTATTCCATTTTACTTAATCTCTGCTTCTCACAATTAACCTAGACAATTTTTGTTTCACACAAAAATCCAGATCGCCCGAGAATATAAAACCTGCAATAATCTCGCGAACAAAATCGTTAAATAATTTTCAAGAAGAGATTGAAAGTGTAGCTTACCCCGGATGTGGCTTATTGTCAACCCTCGTGCCTCGGGCAAACATCTTTAGAGCATCAACTATAGTTATAGTCTCTCGAACGGGAAGTCGCTGGGGGTAAACAGTTTACCAAGAGTTACGGATAATACCTGCCCGCAGTATAGAGCTCATGACATATGGATCAGTTGATTGGAGTGCAGAAGTGCGGCGGTTATGGCTTTTTCATGAGGAGCCCATGGTGGTCGCGTAGGTATTCTTTTCGCTGATCGACCAACATCTCGTTTCCCGCGACAGCAAACCGTGCAAGGTAAATTGCAATAACACGCGGTTTCGCATGCGACGGGGGTAATAATTGAATGTCCAAGAAACACCTGGCGGCTCGTCTGACGGAGCTCGACCTGGTTCCCACTGTGCATCGAGCGCTCGTCGTCGTCGTCGTCGACGGAGGCTGTTTGTTCGACCGCGCAGACGTCGGGACGTCGCTCCGTTATCGAATACTAGCCGCTACTGTTTACGAATATCTTCCGTGTTATCGCCACCGGGTACGAAACTGCGACCGCTTATCTCCGAGACGAGTTCTTCGAACTTCTGTCTCCCTTTCTTCTCGGTCTCTCTGTCTCTTAGGCTTCTTTCTTCGTACTGGCCTCTCTCTCTCTCTCTCTCTCTCTCTCTCTCTCTCTCTCTCTCAGGTTACTCCCTCTTCTCACTTTGCTAGGATTCTCTCTTTCAGATTTTTCTCTTCTAGGTTTCCCTCTCTTTTACTTTTTCTCTTCTAGGTTTCCCCTCTTTCAGATTTTTCTCTTCTAGGTTTCCCTCTCTTAGATTGTTCTCTTCTGGGTTTCCCTCTCTTTTAAATTTTCCTCATCTAGGTTTTCCACTTTTCTATATTTTTCTCTTCTAGCTTTCCCTCTCGTTTAATTTTTCTCTTCTAGGTTTCCCTCTCTTTTAAATTTTCCTACCCTAGGTTTTCCACTCTTTTACATTTTTCTACTCTAGGTTTCCCTCTCTTTTAATTTTTCTCTTCTAGGTTTCCCTCTCTTTCAGATTTTTCTCCTATAGGTTTTTCTCTCTACTGGATTCTTCTCTTCCAGGTTTCCCTCTCTTTTAAATTTTCCTAATCTAGGTTTTCCACTTTTCTATATTTTTCTCTTCTAGGTTTCCCACTCTTCCAGATTTTTCTCCTATAGGTTTTTCTCTCTTCTGGATTTTTCTTTTCTAGGTTTCCCCCTCTTATTTAGAATAGTTTCTTCTAGGTTTCCCCCTCTTTTAAATTTTTCTCTTATAGGTTACTCTCTCTTCTAGATTTGCCTCTGTTTTAGATTTTTCTCTTATAGGATTCTCTTCTGGGGTTTCCTGTCTTAGATTTTTCTCTTCTGTGTTTGCCTCTTCTAGATTTTTTCTTCTGGGTTTGACCCTGTTTTAAATTTTTCTCTTCTGGGTTTCCCTCTGTTTTAAATTTTTCTTTTCTAGGTTTCCCTTTCCTTTACATTTTGCTCTTTTCTTCTAGGTTTCTCTTTTTCCTAGAATTCTCTGTTTCTAAGATTGTCTCCTTTCTAGATTTTTCCCTTTTCTAGATTTTTCTCTTCTAGGTTTTTCTCTCTTTTAGACTTTTCCCTTCTAGGTTTCCATCTCTTTTGGGTTTTGCTTTCTTTCCTAGGATTCTCTCTCTTCTAAGTTTTTCTCTTTCTTGTTGATTTCTGTCTTTTCTAGGTTTATCTGTCTCTTCTTGGTGTTCTCCCCTTCTATTTTACATTTTCTTCTATTTTTCCTTTTCTTCCAATTTCCTTTTTCTTCTAGGTTTCTCTCTCTCTCCTAGACTTTCCTCTCTCCCCTAGATTTTTCTCTCTTCTAGATCCCTCTCACTTCTAATTCTCTCTCTTTCCTAGTTTTCTCGGTCTCCTAATTTCCCCTCTCCGTCCCAGCGACATTTCGTTTTCGAGGCGGACACCCGGTACACGATCAGCGAGTCCGAGGCAGCGTGAAGAGTCCTCACGCTACCGTGACTGCTAACACGGGTTAATCTTGCTTAATAACACTGGCAGCGCCGTGTGCGCTCGCCTCGCCCTTTGGCATTGTTCATTATCGTTCGCATAATTTTTTACGGTTCTGCCTCGAATAAACGATATTAATAATACCGGTAATTAGACCAAGATAATCAGCCGTGGGGAGTATTTGTTAATTATCGATTGGCGTCGTCTGATAACGCGGACGGCAAAGGGGGAGGAAAAGCCGGTGGAGGCACGGTTATTTATTTTTCCTTTATTTATTTATCTTTCTTTTCTTTACCGGCCAAATTGAAACTCGCCTCCGGTCGGCTACCGTGTGGGTCAAGTTACATTGTAAATGAATATTAATTAGACGGAACGGCTGGGCCCGTTCGCTCTCGCGTTATCCTTTTCGATCAACCCCCGGGGGCGAGCCGCCCTGTTCATTCTCAACGCGATCCCGCGCGTTCGATGTCGTTTCGATTTATGTTAGAAACCACCGTCACGTTTATCCGCGGACTCGGAACGCACGAATTTCTGTTACGAGATCGTTTGTGCAATGGTTGTCCACGTGGAATTACAGAATCGTGCGACGCATTGTTGGCTCCTCGCTGCGCGCAAAAGAATTTGCTCGGAAGTCCTCGGTGACAATGTAAACCACTCGGCAATTAGTTGAAATTACTGCAAATTAAACCTATAGCGGTCGCCCGTTTACTTCGTTACGATTGTTCCAGCGAGTGCGAGACGTAACACTGGTGCGACGCGCACGACAGGAAAGCTATTAACTCGATCCGAGGATGCTCCAGGTTTAAAGACCTTATTGATGACCTTATTGCAGAAAATTCCACCAGAGACTAGCCGAAAAGTATATCCCCAAGAATGTGTGTACGGAGACTGGTTTAACGAGCGATCGTCAACGTGTACAATTTTGTTCCGATATAAGACAGAAAATCGATATATATCCCCTATTCTTCTTCGTCGTCCGAAATAGGACGATAACCGGTCCCGAGCCGCGTCGCTTTATATCTAGTCCTAGTCTAGTACCTTGTGTCTTTACGAAGGTAAACTGTAGTGAAATTTCCGCGTGGGTCAGAAATGACCCCGGCATAGGCCTAGGGCTGGCACGAGTCCGAGGGTTAGACGGGACCACCAGCGATAGTCAACAATGGAAAATGAAGAAGTCACATTTAATAAAACAAATAAAAAGGACACACACACAGAGGGAGAGAGAGAGAGGGAGAGAGAGAGAGAGAGAAATAGGGAGAAAGGAAAAGAAAGAAGGAGGAAGAAAAAGGGATGTGCAATAAATAAGAAATCCTAGAATAGTGCAATACCATCATGGTTCAGAAATGACCCCAGCATAGGCCTAGGACTGACAGAAGTTTCAGGGTTAAATGGGAACCACCAGCAATAATCAACATTGCAAGCATTCAGTGGTAAATAAATTATTCGGTGAGCGATGAAAAAGATAAATTCAACTAAATTAACAAAAGAGAGAGAAATAGGGAGAAAGGAAAAGAAAGAAGGAGGAAGAAAAAGGGATGTGCAATAAATAAGAAATCCTGGAATAGTGCAATACCATCATGGTTCAGAAATGACCCCGGCATAGGCCTAGGACTGACACGAGTTTCAGGGTTAAAAGGGAACCACCAGCAATAATCAACATTGCAAGCATTCAGTGCTAAATAAATTATTCGTTGGACAATGAAGGTGTTGCATTGAATAAAACAAACAAAAATGACAGAGAGAGAGAGAGGGGAAGAAAAAGGGTGTCCAGTAAATAATAAATCGCGGAGGGTTTATTACCGGTCGCGTAACAGCGGTTTATCGATATTGATTTATTCATAACGAAAAGCGAGTTCGTTTTAGCGTCTCGTTAATCTTGGTTGCGGTTGATTACCGGCGCGGTGCGGTACGGTGCGGCGCGGCGCGGCCGGTCTGCGAAAACGTCGAACCTCCTACACGGGCTTCATCCTTAAGCCTTAAATCACCACCGTCCCGATAATTGAGGGGGTCCTTGCGCTCTGCAACGGCACCTCGTTTTAGGCGCACCCCGCGAAATTGGGAGAACGACCGGTGGCCGCGCCCTTGTCCCGCCCTTCGTGCGTCGGCGCCAAGCTTCCGTGATGCCGGACCTTTCGCCATCATCGCCATCGCCAAATCGCTCCTCCGCGTTTCTCCAGACGCCCACTGTCCCCGGCAGCATCCCCAAAACGTCCACCGTCGTTCGATAAACCCATTCCAAATGGGACTGTTTCACCCTTCGCCCTGGGGGGTAGTTTGTGCCACCGGTTAAGCCAAATTAATCTCCCCTCCATGTCTCCTGACCAAGACTGTTCCAAAAGCATCGTGAAAAGTCTTCTTCGATTATACTATGTTAAGCTGCACGTAATTTTACAATACTTTACGCAAAATTGCAAGAACGCGTCCATTCACATTTTCAGCCGTTTTAAAAATATTATAATCTCATAAAAATATGGTTGAAAAATATGGTTGGTTCCTCGTGGACGCATCGTTAGAATCTTGATATTCCCAAATTAAAAATATTAGAATCCGTCGTTGTGACGGGTCCTGTAAAGCTAGTGGTAACCCTGCGCACGCTATGCCGGGGTCATTCGTGACCCGTCGCTGTGGGGATAAGCTCGAGCCGACCGTCGATATGTGCAATTTCATTCCATTCAATTCATTTCATTTCATTCCGATACAAGACGACGCTGTTTACTTTGAAATTAGAAAATCGCCTCTTTTTCTTCTTCATCCGAAATACGACGAGAGCCGGTCCCGAATCATCGCCTTATATCGAATAGAGAACTGTATTAGTGAAATATCAGTGTGGAAATTACTTTGGATTAATTTCACGATACAAGGATTTACATTAATTCAGTATCTGACTCACCATAACTAGTAGAAAATATTTTTAATTATTTGATATTTTTAAATATTAACCCTTTGCACTCGGGCCATATATCCTTAACACTTTAACGTTGCCAGGGGCCGGCAGTATTTTTGAAGAATTAATTTTAAAGAACTTTATTAAATTCACGAAAAAGTTAACGTAAAACAAAGAAACAACAAAAATTTAATATTTTTCGATATAAATTATAAACAAATCTAATAAATTCCTTTGTGTGATAATTATTAAAGCAACCATCTACATGTAATGGTATTTTACACGTCTCACACATAGAATAAGTAGGTTTTCTAATTTTCTTTGCAAACATGGCACGGTTGTGTTCCGGCTATCACACACATGTTGTGTGATCGGTCGTTAAAGTGTTAAAAATGACCCACCCCTTAGAGGGGACATCCGACTGCAAGGGGTTAAATATTATTAAATTTAATATTCTTTCCTTATTATGGTATGTTCTGGTATATTCTGGCATATTATGGTATATTCTGGTATATTCTGGTACAGTCCGCTATATTGTGGTATATTCTGGTATGTTATCGTATATTCTGATATATTCTGGTATATTATGGTATATTTTGGTATATTTTGCTATATTCTGGTATATTATGGTATATTCTGATATATTCTGGTATATTCTGGTATATTCTGGCATATTATGGTATATTCTGGTATATTCTGGTACAGTCCGCTATATTATGGTATATTCTGGTATGTTATGGTGTCTTCTGGTATATTATGGTATATTTTGCTATATTCTGGTATATTATGGTATATTCTGGTATATTCTGGTACAGTCCGCTATATTGTGGTATATTCTGGTATGTTATGGTATAATCTGGTATATTCTGGTACATTCCGCTATATTGTGGTATATTCTGGTATGTTATGGTATATTCTGGTATATTATATTGTATTCTGGTATATTTTGGTATATTCTGCCACTTTTCTTCCAAATAAAATCCACCGATGACGGGGGGGGGGGGTGTACTCGCGAGGGAAAGTCGAATCGTGTCGAAAAACAAAATGGTTCCGAATAGCCGAGAACGGTGACTCCGGCGCGAGTTGGGACGTTTCGACTCGTTAGTTGTCGACGCGTGTGAACTGCTAAGCAGCCCGGGACGATCACAGGGGGTGGGGGGTTAGCCGTGGCAAAGTGGGAACGGAGCGAAGGAAACGGGGGGGAATCGGAAGGTCGCGACATAATTATAGTGGTGGCAAGGCGTAGAGAGGTGCACGGGTTCCGGTGCGCGCTTCTCCGCGCCTCGCATTAGCATTTAATGCGAGAGAGAGAGAGAGAGAGAGAGAGAGAGAGAGAGAGAGAGAGAAGCCCGCGCGGTAAATGAAGCTTTTTCTGCGTCCGAGTCATCCGTCTGCGGTTGACGGGCGCTCGCGCGCTGCGTTTTCGAGCGGGTGTGCTTGTGCTCTCTCGCATGCTCGCGACCCACGTGCCGATGGGATCGGCAAAAACCGACGAGGGAAATGCTCGCGAGGAGGACGAAGAAGAAGAGCACCGGGGGACCAACGATACGAACAAATTGCGAGGGGCACCGATGCCATTAAAGGAGCGAAAGCGGCAAAAATGTCTGCCACGCGGTTCTCCGCGCTCCCTCTCCTTCTTTCTCCGACGTGGGTCGCTCTCCTCGCTCGCTTAGCATCTTCCCGCTGCTCGAGCAACGCTCCCTCTCGGCGAGAACCCTCCTTTCGCAATTTGTTTCCGCCTCGTCCCGACAGCGGCGACCGCGACGGCGACCGCTGCGGCGGCTGCGACACCAGCCGAAGAAACGCATCGCCAGGTAATGACACGTGAAATTTACCGGTACACAATCCCGCGTGTCGTCCCGTCTCGTCACCGTTGCATTATCCGTCACCGAGTCGCGGAAAAGGGGGAGAAAACGCAGCCCAAGAAGAACGAGAGGGAGAGGGAGAGAGAGAGGGGAGGTACAAGTGGTGATCGTTATCGGGATGATATCCAATTCAGCCGGGCGTTTAGCGACATGCAACCGGAGTAATTCTGCCCTGTTCCGATGAACGGGCCCGCGAGTAACGACGGTGCATTAATTGTACCTGCTAGAGCAATGAGAGAAAGAGAAAGAGAGAGTTTCCTCAAACAACTCGCGCAGGATGTATCGCTCCGTCTGCGATACGAGCGCGCGCGGTTCGTTCCGTTATTGCTAGAACGCGGATTTTATGCGTTTACGAGAAAAATGGGCAAGCACGATTTTTGAAGCAGCGGTTAAAAAGATTTAACGGCAGCAATGTATTGGTTTTAGTTTAATTAAGTCGTTAAAGAAGGAAGAAATTTTTATTTTATTCGTAGGTCTTGCAGTCAAGGTAAATACTTTTTATTTTGTAGAAAGATATGTGGTCTAGTTGTTACGGATTCGGAACGAGAAGCGATCTGTAATTAGTAGAGTTTGGAATTTTATGCAAAATGAGAATTTTGTTTGCATCGACTGTGACAAACAAGGGTCATGTAAAAATTTGTTTCATTCTTTAATAATAAGCTGCAACTGGTACATTGACGTTCTTAAATTTTTTACATTTGTCTACTGTTTTAAATTTGTCTACTGTTTTAAATTTTGTCTACTGTTTTAAATTTTGTCTACTGTTTTAAATTTTGTCTACTATCCGCAGGCTAGTGATTAATTTAGACTGCGGCTCTTCAGGGAAAATAAAAATTGTTTGCATCGACTGCGACAAACAAGGGTCATGTAAATATTTGTTTCATTCTAGATTAACGTTCAGAAGCTGCAAGTAATATATTGATGTTCTTAAATTTTTTAATCTGTCCAAATCCGCAGGCTAGTGATTAATTTAGACTGCGGGTCTTCATGGAAAATAAAAATTGTTTGCATCGACTGCGACAAACAAGGGTCATGTAAAAATTTGCTTCATTCCTTAATAATAAGCTGCAACTAATACATTGACGTTCTTAAATTTTTTAAATTTGTCTACTGTTTTAAATATTGTCTGCTCCTTTTTATCGTAAATGCGTAAAACCCGCAGGCTAGTAATTAATTTAGACTGCGGAACTTTATGCAAAATACAAATTTTCTGCCTGAACTGCAACAGACTGGAGTGAAATTGAAATTGATTTTCTTTCTTGATATGTTTAATAGGTTGGAAATAATGTAACAGTATTTTAAAACTTTCTGATATTTCTGCCGTTTTAAAATACGCTCACCCGTTTTATGCATTTGCGAGAGAAATGAATAATAAATGTGTGTATAAGTACGTGTAATACGGTGTAATTTAAAACAGTAAAATCATTACAAGAATTTAAAAATACTGTTACTTTATTTTCAAATATATACATTTAAAACGGTAAAAGCTTTACAAGCATTAGAAGAATGTAGAAATACTGTTAAATATTAAACATATTAAGATAAAAAGAAAACAAATTTCCATTTCACTCTAGTTCGTCGCAATTCAGGTAGACAATCTTTATTTTGCAGTTTATGAATAATTATCATTCCCTAAGCTCCTGGTACTCGACCGTAACACCTCCCCAGTGCAACAACTAGTTTAACTCGTACTATTTCCTCATAAACTAATTTCCGTACAAAATCCACCGTGTATTTTACATGTATACCACAGATGCGAATCAAATTGGTTACAAAGAATAAATCAACGTAAAAATTCATTTCGAAACCGGGACAAATACATTCCGTCACCCACGTCATAGCAGTCGTAAGTGTCACAGCAGTGAACGCGTCAAACAAATAGCTAAAAATTTTGTAAAACAGTAATTTCCATCGCTCGGTAAACCAAGAGAGCGCATCAAATCGAGCCGACAGATCGACTAAACGATCGTCCGAGTATCTGCAGTTAGGCTCGTTCCTCGAACGAGCCAATTTCGGCGGGTCAGGAGCGATTCGAAAGTTGAAATCAGACTTGGTCACACTATAGCGATAGATGCTCTCGGTCCCGACGGTGAACCTTTAATGCGTTAATGACAGGAAACGAGTTGACTATGCGAGCGGGCTCCGGCGTCCGTTTATGGATGCGACCGGCAAATTGTCTAAGGAGGGGCAGGAATCCTAAAGAGTCCACCGGTTACAAAGGAACTGGGGACTCTTCCAGCAAAACTTTTCTGCGAGCCGTAACGCATACAAATGGCCCCGGGGACGTAGTGGACGAGTTCCGCGCGCGCGCGCGCGCGCGGGCGCGGGGCTTTTGCACGGACGATCGTTGAAATCTAAACTCGACATCTTCGTTCCTACCGTTCTCACATTTTTGCCCGAGCAGATAGCGATCAATTCGAGCGAATTCTATCCATGTACGTACGCACGTACGTATAATTCGAGTATACTATATCGCTTCTGGGTGTGCTCGACGGATCGAGCCGATTACCGCACGCGGTGGTATCGCGTAAGATCATCGGGTTAGGTAATACTAATTGTTCAGCGAAATTCCGGGACGGCAGGCTAATTTCTTTTCGCTCCAATTAGGAAATGTTAACGCCGGCGATTCCTACGCTCACCTGCTTCTCTTGCACGTTTGCGGAAACGCGAGAGAGCGAGAGAGAGAGAGAGAGAGAGAGAGAGAGAGAGAGAGAGAGAGAGGATGCCTCTTGTCGCGACTTCCTGTTCGCCGCGGCGTTATCGTATTTTATCAAACGACAGTGGAAGACCTGTTTCTTGAACGTTGCCCGCGCGGAAAACGACGAACAAAGACGTTAGACATTATCATACTCGTTGACGTTTGTGTTAGGAACGGCGCGTCGGTATTAAAATATTATCCGAACGCGTCGCGGAAGATGCGGAAAGATAACGCGCGGCATAACGATCGCGGCAATTTGCATATATGCATGCGAATGTTTACATGTGTCCGACGTGTCGGGAAACGTCTCCGTTCCTCGTCGCCATGCCTGACATTCGATACACCTAATCTAGCCTTTTGCCGATCCGACGGGATTCCTTTCGAGCGTCTTTTTTTTCCGAACGAGGGAGAACTGCGTCCTCCTCTTTCTGATTTCTATCTCGCGACGCTGAAATGCTCGTTAGCTTTTTGTTTGTAATTATGGTGATACGGAAATTGGCGGGACAGCGGCGGGAGGCTAACGTTTTTTGAGTGGGACATGCGATGGCTATGGGGTCCCAGCGACTCCAGAAAGGGATCTCTAAAAATTCCGCAAAAATTCATTGAAGTATTCGATATAGGTCTGGGGAGGGTTAATCGCAATTATAGAGACCATATTCTCTGTAAACACCTTCAGAAACTATTTCGGTTCCCCTCAGACTATGGAGGAAGTTAGGGGTTCCAGGGATGTTAGAAGATTTAGGGACCCCAATTGCTCTGGGACCTGTATAAAATTATGAAAAAATTCATTGAAGTATTCGATGTAAGACTGGGGAGGGTTAATCACAATTAATCATAATTATAGAGAGCATAGTGTCTATAAACACCTCCACAAACTATTTCGAACCTCAGCCTATGGAAGAGACACATAAGGGACCCCAGGGATCATAGAAGATTTAGGGATCTCTATCGTACTAGGACCTCTGCAAAATCCACAAAAATTTACTGAAATACTCGACATAGGACCGGGGAGAGTTAATCAAAATTAAACATTATTATTCAGACCATAGTGCCTATAAACACCTTCACAAACTATTACGGTTCCTCAGACTATGGAGGAAGTTAGGGGTTCCAGGGACCCTAGAAAATTTAGGGATCCCAATTGGTCTGGGACCTCTACAAAATCTACGAAAATTTAGTGAAATACTCGACATAGGACCGGGGAGAGTTAATCACAATTAATCATAATTATTCAGACCATAGTGTCTATAAACGCCTCCACAAACTATTTCGGTTCCTCCGCCTATGAAGGAGACACTTAGGGGTCCCAGGGGTCCTAGAACATTTAGGGATCTCAATTACACTGGCACCTTCAAGAATTCCTGAAAAATTCACTGAAATACTCGATACAGAACCGTGGAGGGTTACAATTAGTCATAATTAAAATTATTATCTTTTTTCAACAGCCTATGAGGGAGAAACTTAGGGGTCCCCAATTTAGGCACACAATTTAAGGCTAGAAAGCACAGATATCCCAACAAAGCTACAAATAACTTCATATTTACAATGAAACCCTGCAAGACTGGTACAAAGGTCACCGTACACATAGAAAATGTCCCTATTCTGGTACAAAAATTATTCTTCCGGAAATCCTAGGATCATTAGTGGTCCTATGCCACCATTAGAGTGCCCATCTTGAGAACGCAGAGACAAGGTATGTTCATCTCTAGAAATAATAAACAAATAACTTCATATTTACAATGACACCCTACAAGGCTGGTACAAAGGTCATTATACACATAGAAAATGTCCCTAAACTGGTACAAAAATTATTGTTCCGGAAATCCTAGGATCATTAGGGGTCCTAGGCCACCATTAGAGTGCCCCCATCTTGAGAACGCAGAGACAAGGTATGTTCATCTCTTGATCCACGAAAAATCTGTAAAAATCAAAATGGCGAGTAAGACCAGTAGGCGATGACGTCTCACAACAATAATCAATGGAGTCTCCTTAGACTCCTCCTAGTCCAAGAAGCCGTGCAATCAAACTCTACAAAACCCCAAGAAAAGTAAAAAGAAAATGTCCGACGGTCTCCGGGACACCAGGTCCAAAAAGAACGAGGAAATGGGGGTGTCTCGGAAAACCGACGTGGAAAATGGCGACAGTTCGAGAGGCGCCGCAAGCACAGACTTGGAAGTAGACGCGCGGGAGCCGCGCGGCACGGCTCGGGTAGCTTTTCGGCGTTAGAAAAGCAACTAATTAATTAGTTTGCGTGGCGTGGCGTGACGGTATCGCGCGCAGCGTGTATCACGGCGGCGGCGGCGGCGGCGGTGGCGTCGCGTCGGAGGTGGCGGCAGGACGCCCGGTGGGGTTGGTGCAGAAGAGAGAGAGGGAGAGAGAGAGAGAGACGTGGCATGGCGTTGGCAAAACTGTGCGTGCGCGTGTGGCCCGCGTATCGGTGTGTACAGTGTGTACGATCAGATGGAGGCCGTCGGAGCGCGCGGCGGCGTTGCCATACCTCGCGCACGCACCAAATATTTGACGCTAACCATCGGTGAAACACGCTCTCGGTCCCCGGGGCTTACTATCCGGTACGAAAACATCGCCGCCTCCTGTTATTTGCATTCCTATATCCTCCGCGCTCCTCCGCGCAGCGCGGCGGAGCCACGGCCGTGTCATTGTCTCTCGGTCTGACCGTCTTCTTCGGTCCTCTTCCTCCGTTTCTCGCGAGACCCCTCTTCTTCTTCTTCTTCTTCTTCTGCTTCTGCTTCTTCTTCCTTGCTCTCTGGCTCCGTCCTTAACTGGCCTCTTACCGAGCCACCACGGGTCTCTGTAGAGCACGCCGGAGAAGGTTTAACCATGAATCAGCTACCTCCCGGAGACAATCAGCGGCCCGCAAGAAAGTTCGCTGTCTGCGAAAATTTGTTGCTTCGACCGACTAACAAGGGACGTCGCTTAACCGGCGCCCCCTCACCCCCCCTGCTCCTCGATTTTTTGGGATTTATGGGCTAAACGATTTTTGGCGTAATTATCTAACCGTACTGTAACATTGTCCTCGCTTCCCCGTAATCTTCAAGTCTGAGAAAAAGTTCTGTCTTCTTCTTATTCGCGTCTCTAAATTAAAAATAGAATTTATAAGAGAATTTTTGGTAAATTTGTGGGGCGAATTTAAAAGGATTATTCGGATATGGAATTTATGAATAAACGATTTCTGTCTTCTTCTTATCCTCGTCTCTGAATTAAAAATAAAATTTATAAGAGAATTTTTGGTAAATTTGTGGGGCGAATTTAAAAGAATTATTCGGATATGGAATTGATGAATAAACGATATTTGTGAAAGAAATTTTATTGAAATTGGGAAAATTTGTTCGAATATAAAATTTGTCAGGAAATTTTTATTAAAATTGGGTAACTTTATGTGAATATCATGAGTAAGGTAATTTTTAATTTGTAAGGAAGTTTTAATTGATGTTACGGGGATAAATTTTAAGAAATTACTGGAATATGAGCTTTATGGATACATTAAATTTGTAAGAAAATTTTATTGAAGTTAGAGAGAATTGTGAATATAAATTTTTATATAGAATTAATTTTTGAGAATAAATTTGAGGCATTTTAATTGAAAATAATACTTTTATGTAACTTATGATAATATCTTATGTGATGGCAATGTGAAATACTCACTTTTAGTGTCAAAATGAACTTTTAAAAGTGCCTGTAAAATGTTTTCGTGGGTCCCGAAGGTGTATCTGACATTGTGGCTTGAAATTGTCCGAATTGACGAAATTATAATTGGGATTTGAACAATCTCCTTTCCAGGAACGATATCGAAACTTCCGCCGAGTTTCTCTTGAAAGTATGTTCTTAAAATTGCCCGTCACGGTATCTGAAGATCTACTTATCTGATTGACTTGATCCTTGGCACATGCCGTCAGTACACCTGTCACTGTGGCCCGTATTATAATGAAGTCATGAGCCCCTGCTGCAATACCTCAAGCCAT
>CM052136.1:5238048-5264364 GCA_028454255.1 Halictus ligatus
TATGTATGTATGTATGATAGACAGCGTGTGCAATTGATGGGGTGCAAACGGGGTCGACCGCGCTTCACGGCCTTTCCTAACAGCCGTATTACGCTTGTTATATTTATTTAATACACGCACCGGGGGCCGACGGGGGTTCCGTGGCCGCGCGAGTATTACACGAGTTATTATTTCTGCTTGTGGCGAGGGGGTGCGCTCCTTCCCCCAACGGCGTGGTGTGCCGGAGATGTGCGGCCCCATTGTGCCGCAGCCGAAGTGGGCCGTTTTCACGCCCGCTGGGGCGAACACGATACTTCTCACAGTCGGTCGAACGGGAAACGATACACGTGGGGTGGGAACGATTTGCTCGGATTAGGACAAACTGCCACGCAGCCCGTGGAAACGCGCGCGGCTCGAGCCTCGAATCTGCCGATCGCCGAGCGTTCTTCAATTTAACGCTCGTTATAAGGCTGAAGATGGGCTTTCGTCGGCACAATCGGGGTGGGCCGGATGCTGCAGGGGTCGATGGAATTGATACGTCTTCCATTGATTTAACCCCCGGACCCCTGCGTGCTCCAGTCCCATGCCCGAGTCACTTCCGACCCACGCCGATATTTCGCTACGCCTTTCTCTCTAATATCTACCTGTTAAAAGTCACAGAACTGTCCCCGTTGCCGATATGTGTCACTGACTAAACACGTGTTTTGGACATATATCGAGTAGGCACTGTATAACATTTATAAAATAGAATATGCTGGAAGAAGGTGAACCGTTTAATAAATGGAATGTATTTAGAAGAGGGTAAACAATATGGTAATAAACTTTGATGTGAAACAAAATTTATTTAGGGTTTAAACCGTATATATTATAATGTATTTAATATATAATATATTATATTATAATATATTTGGAGGAGTTTGAACCGTTTGACAGTACTTTTGAACGTTCTGTAATGTATCAAAGAATAGTGTCTTCTACCCGATGTATGTCACTTGGTAAACCCGTGTTGTGGACATATATCGAGTAAACACTGCATTCCCACTGCCCTGGAGTGTACCCCGTGTGGGGAAAAAAAGGCTTCATTGTCCTTTTCTACCTTCGGCAGTGTATCAAAGAATAGTACCTTCTAGACGATGTATGTCACTTGGTAAACCCGTGTTGTGGACATGTATCGAGTAAACATTGTATTCCCTGGAGTATACCCCTTGTGGGGGAATAGAAAGCTTCACTGTCCTTTTCTACCTTCGGCAGTGTATCAAATAATAGTACTTTCTAGACGATATATGTCCCTGGTGGGACCCGCGTTGATGACATACATCGAATAAAGACAGTAAAGCGATGAAGACGAATTTTTATATCGGAATAAAATTGCATATATTGACAAATGGCTCGAGATCATCCCCACCGCGACAGGTCACGAATGACCCCGGCATACAGAGGGTTAAATGTCATCTTTTCTTCCTCACCTATTCATTTTCCAGTGTACAATCAAAATCTATCTTTTCGTTCTCTGTGATTACACAGCGGATTTGACGCATCCGCGAGCAGATTGAATACACATTTCAATTTCACACTGTTACAGATACGTGTCACCCGCAATCCCAGAATTTACTTCAAGCTAATTTCATGCGTTTTCTTGCCTCACAGTATAGCGTACCATGCGATATAGTGTACTATGCAATTCTTTCGATATTTTATGAAGGAGGTACATTTGATATTTTACTAAATATTTTACTAAACAAGATGGACGCCGAGAGACGAGGCAGCGAACGTGTTAGTCGCCTTACTTTCAACTCGTTACGATCATAATTTCTTAACTCAATTATATTTTTAGTCTCGATAAAATTCCACTGTCTCTTGCGACGCATGGACCAGGACGCCGGTGTACAATTTGGTTGCTTTATTACGTGCAGGGCAGGTTAGGTTGATCTTCTCCGTGGCGCATGTTGCACCGTCTCTCGAGTCCATGGGAATTTCGTAGTTCCGAGTAGCTTCGTTGCGGCTGTATATTGAGGCTCGCGTGATTAGAGCTGTGGTATCGACCGGGTCGTTGACATGTCGCTTGTGATGTATGCCGTGGGTGATACGAAAGGTCGATACGTGTATGGGTCGCCGTTCTTATTTTGTCATTCGCGCGGCGAGCGCTACGCTATTATTTATCGCAAATCTCGACCGCGAATGTTCTTGACACTCCCCAACGTTCCCGCCGGTATAAAACAATATTTCAACATTGAAAAACGGTACGCGAAACTTTGATTGAACACGATTAAATTTTAGTTGAATTTTCACTTCGCTTGAAATTTATAAGAACCGCGAAAGTACTTTTTCTACCAAAAAATAAATATTTCATTACCAGCTGATTTTTTCGATGATGCATCGATTAAAGTTTGTTCAATAATTAATAGATTTCGCATTTATAGGAACTTGGAGTTAGAAGTTGAGTTAACTTATCGTTAGAAAAATTTAAGGATATTTCTACACTGTTTGTAATTTTTTTAAACGATTGGAAGAGAATTCTTGTGAGACTTCAATCCGTGATTATTTTAGCAGCAGCAATCACGTTCTAATTAAAGTTTTCGTTCGTTTCCCGACTACGGGAGTTGGAGAGGCGAGTCAATGACTATTAGGAAGAATTAATTGGTCTGAAGAACGGCAGTTCCGGTGGCACTTAGGGGAGCGAAGCGGGCCGGAACGGTGGCCGAAAATCATCGGGGCGCAAAATGGCGATTGTGTGTTGCGTAGCTGGCCCATTCGACGCCCGTCACGATTATTCTCGGTGATCCGTGATCCATGATCCGTGAATGGGAGTCTCTCGGTAAATATGGCGTGTCGGGGTGATCCACCGGTCCCGCCACGACGACCGTGCGGTGTTCCCCTCTCTTGCGTTATAGTATGAATATGATATCGCACCCCGCCACTTACGAAATGATTTATCAATTGAGCACCAGCAACCCCGGGGTACTGGTGTTGAAATATTATAACATCGTCTCCCCCCCCACCCACCCCCCTCTTCTGAGCTCTCACCCTAATATTATCCCCCCGGACCGTCCGCCATTAACATAACAATGGTCGACCTAATTGCGGCCTAATCGGCGCCAGGGGCTAAACCCTGATCGGCTACGCTCGAATCCTCTTATTCCTTTTCTCCGTCTTCCGTCCGCAATTTTTCTAAACTGATTTTCTCGTTCCTTTTTCTTTTTATTTTCTTTTTCTTTTATCTTTCCATTTCGTCGGGTGTCAACCACCAACGAACGCGTGTCACGTCTAATTATGATTACACGCGCTCTCGACACCGGGTCTACCAGTTTCCAACGACAGAGAACCGCCAGTGTTTATTACCGGTTTGATAATGAGGGCTAATCGGCCAGCGATTTATGCAGTCACGCTCTTACCCGCGCGCAAACCATATCTCGTTTCTGGTATTCTGCGTTTATCATCTATAGAACAGCAAAGGCACAGTGAAGATCTAAGCCCGATCCACCGGTCCCTGCGGTGACATAGATCGTGTATGAATATTGAGCTCTTCTGTAAATATTGAGCTCTGAATATTAAACTCTGAATATTGAGCCCTGAATATTAATTTCTTCTGTGAATATGAAACTCTGAATATTGAGGTCTTCTCAGAATATTCAGCTCTGAATATTGAGCTCTTCTGTAAATATTGAGCTCTAAATATTAAATTCTGAATATTAAACTCTGAATATTGAGCCCTGAATATTGATCTCTTCTGTGAATATTGAGGTCTTCTCAGAATATTAAGCTCTGAATATTGAGCTCTGAATATTCAACTCTGAATATTGAGCCCTGAATATTGATCTATTCTGTGAATATGAAGCTTTGAATACTGAGGTCTTCTCTGAATATTGAGCTCTGAATATTGATCTCTTCTTTGAACATTGACCTGTGAATCCTGTGAACCTGCGAACTAAAATCGTGTAGCTCCGTTCGGCTTAGATCAAGACTTTACCGTAGTTCGCATTTTCTGCACTTGTGACGCAAACGAGGATCTTGAAATTATTATGCACACAGGATCTTGAAATTATTATGGAAAATTATGATCGTGTGTGCGGCTCCTGCGCTTTTCAATTAACACTAGCCTGGGGATTGCTTTTACAGCAATTGTTCTCGACTTACTGACATTATGAAAAGGTGGAACACATTTTCTACACATTTTTATTCAACTTCCGTTCCCTGACAGCTGACTTCGAACATTTTTATTTTGCATCTGATCAACTTTAAATACTTTTGGGAAACATTTGTGTAATCACGCAGGAGTTATCTGTCGCACGAAAATTCTAGGAAAACATTTAACGTGATCTTTTTGCAACTCGCCATTACGGTTCAGAAAAGAAGCGAATGTTAATTCGAACGGTACACCGTGCGATTATTTTTACGATGACAATCGACGGTCTAAGTCTGTCGCAAAAAGGGATTCGCAAACAGCGGCGGATCGTTAGGAGCGGCAACGGCGGCGCGGCGCGAGCTTTACTTTGCAGATTAACGTTTAAATTGATTATTTATTGGACACCGTTGACAATAGCCGCAATGATTACATGGCCGCGGCCCGCTCATTTGTCCGTATGCATATAGTATATCTCTCTGTCCATCCGGGGCTCTTGTTCAACGGACACGAACTGTTTTTATTTGCTCGTTCTTTGTGCAACTGAAGCGGTCAATGAACAAAAAAACCCGGGGGTGGTGGAATGGGGGTGTGCGGGGAGGGGCGGGGGAGAGAGCGAGTGGGGGAGGGGCGCGAAGAGGGGAAAGAACCAGAAAAAATAAGAAAAAAATCGACGAGAGGCGAAACACACATTGGTGATCACTGGACAATAATTAACTTAATGACGTTGCTTTGCCGGCCGCTGCCCGCCAACGGCCGGCCCGGCGCGGCCCGAAATTTTCTGCGCTGAATTATTCAAGTGTTTACAACATAAACGCGCTCCGTCGGATATGCGCGTACCCGTTTCCGCTCAGTATGAATTTTACAGCGATTTATCGAGCGTAAAGTATGCCGTACCAATGAGCTTTGTCTTCGCTAATGAGCTTTCCCGTCGAAAGGTATCGCGAAATCGCTGAAAAATTCAACGCCGCCACCGGCACTTCCTACTTCGCAAATTAACTATACCTACGCCCACGCGCAAACCACCCCAAACTTGCGCCCCCGGTCGATTTCAGTCCGGGCTAAACAAAATTTAACAAGAACAATTTTTCTAGTTGACGTCGCTCGTCACGTGTGACAGAATTTTCTGTTTAAGAAGCTGCTTGAAAACTCCTACCGTTAATTGTACTTCTTTAACACATTGGTGAATGCTGTGTAGCATTCATTTTCATAGTGATTCAAAATGACATGAATGCTATATAGCATTTAAATTCTAAAGCCAACTTTTATTCGTTTAATTTTATGCAACCTTAAGTTTTTGTAATCAATATACATTTTAAAAGTAGTGACCAACCGTCATTAGTAATGATAGTTAATTTATTATTGTAGTTTATGTCTAATCAGATTCCGGATAGTATAACCAGCTTCAAGAAAAGTTGCCTGTATAGTTTTGCAGCTCACTGAAATTTTTACTGTCCGTGAACGTGTTGAAACTTCTACTATAATAAAATTCAGTGATTTCTCTACATATGTCGCCAAGGCCTGGATGATAAACGTCGCGGAATTATCCCCACTACCGCGGAGTATACTCCGTGAACGAGTGGTCCTGAGCTCTATCAATTACAGTGATTTTTATATTGTTCTCCAAGCATTCCTCTGCGAGGACAGCCGATACAGCCGGTTTCTCCATAATATATGTCGCGAGAGCCTGCCAGATAAAGGTCGCGGAATTATCCCCAATACGGGGTACACCGACCCCTCGGACGCCGAGGAGTGTAAACAAAACTCGGGTATGTCTCCTGCACGATGCATGTCGCTGGCAAGACCGGTGTTGTTGACATATATCGAGAATTCACTGTATTGTACTCGGGAGAGTCTACACAATCATTCTACGCGAACAACGCTCGCACAGCTTTTACAATTAGCTTAGAATAAATTGTCAGAGTTGAAAATTTCACCCTTTTCTTCAGGATTGAACTCCTCGAAAAGTGACATGTTGGCGAACAATGGCGTCCGGCACGAGACGCCTCAAAATCTATAAAAGAAAACTGGTTAGCTGGACTTCTAAAATCGTCGATAATCTAGTGGTTATCGAAACGCAATAATCGATGGTGGATTATGTTCTTTTCGAGGGGCGGCGGGGCGTCCGTTTACAATTAATTTGCACAAAGTTGATCGTTCCAAGACCAACGAGACCAGATCAGGATCTAGAGGAGGTGGTATCGGCATTCCAGGGATCGAGAAAATCCGCACGATCGGAAAGCGGGCTTACCGCAGTTGCCGAGCCCCGGGCAAAAAAGCAGCAGAACCTGGCTGGAATTATTACCAGCCAGATATCTATCCGGTGGTGGGCAAACCGAGAAAAATCCGAAGTTATGATTGTCGACCGAGAGAGCCTAGGGAAAAAAGGTTTCGCGGCGATGCCAGCTGGAATTGCGGTAAGTGGTCTCCGGGGAGCGAATAAATGAAGAAGAAACGCTGCTCTCTGCCGGGAGTCGACGAAGAAAACGGCTGCGAAAGGATTCTTAGTCGGCCTGGCCGCACCGCGAGCCCAGGCGACCGCAAACTCGTGCCGATCCTCGCGAAAGATCGTTACACTGCGTTCCATTTGTTACCGTTTCGCCGCCGGAGATTCGCGAGATACTTCGTGTTCCTCTACGAGCTATCAATAACGACGTTAACTGCGCATTGGGATTAACGTTAGAGGCCACTGCGGTAAAGCCTCGGTCTGAGCCGCACGGGGCTACAGGATCTTAGTAGGTTCGCCTATCCCCTCCACTGGGGGACGTACGCGCCGAGAAACTCGAAAATAGTAGGCCTATGCGATATATGTCACTGCACTCGAGAGTTGGAATCAGATCAAAACTACAGATTCAATAAGTGAAACGGATGAGATCGCAGTTACTGCAGATGGAAATTTGTAGAGTGGTCAAAATGGTAATTGGGAAAGGCCATTGGAAGTTAATTGAAGCGGATTTAGCGTGGATCTTTATGGAAACTAACAATTGTTTTCATCGACTGAAAGAAGCAGGAAGCAAATTATTTCTTCCCTTAATAACTATATCAACAGCGCATTTGAAAGGACATTCTCGACGGCGTCACAAGAAAATAGTTGCCCTACACGATATGTGTCACAACACTCTCAGATTGTACTCGGATCAAGACTTCACAGATTCAACAAATGCAAATAGATGAGGTGACAATTTCTGGGGATGGCACTTTGTAAATTGGTCAAAATGATAATTGGAAATGGCCATTGCAAGTTAATTGAAGCGGATTTTGCGTGGATCTTTATGGAAACTAACAATTGTTCTCATCTACTGCAAGAAGTAGGAAGCAAATGATTTCTTCCCTTAATAACTATATTAACATCGCATTGGAGTTAACATTCTCGACGCGGTTATAAGAAATTGGTAGCCCTACACGATGTATGTCACAGCGCTCTAGGATTGGAGTCAGATAAAGACTTTGTAGATTCACAGAAAATGCAAATGGACGAGATCGGAATTGCTAGAGATGATAATTTGTAAATTGGTTAAAATGGTAATTGGGAAAGGCCGTTTCAAGTTGATCGAAGGGGATATTAAGGCAAACTAAAAATTGTTTCGACTGCAAGAAATAGTTACCAAATTATTTCTTCCCATATTAGCAGCGCATTGGAATTGACATTCTCGACGCGTTGACAAGAATATAGTAGCCCTACACGATATGTGTCACAACACTCTCAGATTGTACTCGGATCAAGACTTCACAGATTCAACAATTGCGAACAGATGAGGTGACAATTGCTAGGGATAGCACTTTGTAAATTGGTCAAAATGGTAATTGGGAAACGCCGTTCCAAGTTATTTGACACAGATCTCCCGCGGATCTTTATGCAGAAAAAAAAGTAAAAATTGTCTCGACTGCAAGAAATAGTCACCAAATTATTTCTTCCTTTAATAACTATATTAACAGCGCATTGGAACGAACATTCTCGACGGGGTCACAAGAAAATAGTTGTTCTACACGATGTATGTCACAGCGCTCTAGGATTGGAGTCAGATAAAGACTTTGTAGATTCACAGCGAATGCAAATGAACGAGATCGGAATTGCTAGAGACGGTAATTTGTAAATTGGTCAAAATGGTAATAGGGCCCACCACATTTTTCAACGAACAATCTTCGCAAGGTCCCCGAAAAAACTAGACGTTTCGTTAAAACCGTGGCTGGCTCGGCACGGGGCGAATAACGAGCGTCTAGCGGTCAGAATTTCCAGAACCCCGTTCGGCCGAGCGTCATTAAATCACGTGATACACCTACGTGAGCGGTCCCGCAACTATTACCACCCGTACGGTATTAATCACCGGCATCATTCTCATCAGTATCCGCGCGGGCACGCCCAGTTTCTCAGGACGAACGAGCCGAGCGTCGCGTTTAATCTCACTTAGCGTGCATCCCCGTTGCAGCTCGCTTTCGCGGCCATCATGGTGGTTAATCCGAGGTCCGCGCGCTGAAGAGAGACAGTCAGAGAGAGATAGAGAGAGAGAGAGAAAGAGTGAGCCGGTCCGTCGTCGATTCCAGTGTGCCAACGGGGGATAATCCCCGATCGTCGATAACTCGATTAATCCGGCGTTAAGCAGCCCGGTTTGCGCAACAATCGGGCTCCTTGAGCCTCCTACGAGAGCCGTGGCTCTCCGGTAATTCATTATTTCCGCGCGGATGCGCAGCAACCGCGTCTACAACCAGCAGCAAAAGCTTACACAGCCTCAGAAGCAGCAGCAGCAGCAGCAACAGCGAGCGGAGCGAGGTCCCCCCCGACATTTACGATGACCATTCGACGGGATCCTAGAAAGAGGGCAAGGGAGAAAGAGAGAGAGAGAGAGAGGAGAGACACAGAAGGCGAGGCCGAACGCGAGAGCACGTTACGCTCGCATGATGTATCCCCGGTATGTATGCAGATAATGGATGTGGGGGAATACAGTTGGACGTATAAAGACCCCACGCAGGAGATACGACGGAATGGAGGCCATCTCTTCACCCTCCGTCTCCTCCTTGTCTCTCCTCCTACACGCTCCCAACTTTCTCTCTCTCTCTCTCTCTCTCTCTTCTCTCCCAGTTTGCTCTCTTTCTCCTCGTCCTCCTCCTATCTTCGTCTCTCTCTCGCGCGCGGGCGCGCTCGGCAGCTCCCGTGTTTATATATAGGAAGCAGAAGATCAAAGAGCGAACCTTCGCTTAGCTTAGCATCAACGCCGCTCCGCTTGGGGAACCGGCCCATCGTCACCGAGATAGCTCGGGATGATGACGATGGGTGGTAGGCTGCTGCTGCTGCCGCTCCGCGCGGCTCCTCCGCCTTCTTCCGAGGGGTCCGCAGCGACTGAGTTACCGATATAAATGTTATGCCGGCGGAGCGCAACTCCCGCGACCCAGCGCGGAACCGAGCCAGCCCCAAAGAACCGCGGGTAAATGGACGGGCGAAACCCATTGATCTAACGAGTTGCGCGCGTATTTACGTCCGAGAGCCAGCGCGGAATCGAACGCGCCGGGTTACCCGCGCGGACGGCCGCCTCGCCGTTTCTGATTCTCTTCGGCTTCCGATCTTCCGGCGATTCGGCCTCCGCTTCGCTCCGGATCGAACGCTTCTGCGTCTCGAAACTCCCTGAAGCGGGATGAAAATTGTGCTCGGAATTTTTGACCACCCGGTAGTTCGAAGATTGTTGGTAACAGCGAAAATTGTTGTCTAAGCGAGACAGTTTCTCTGCGAGGGCAGTTAATGCAGTGGTTTCTCTGTATATGTCGCCAAGGCCTCCATGATAAACGTCGCGGAATTATCCCCACTACCATGAACACACCCCGAGAGGGGTCGCGAAGTTTGAGAGACCTTGGACGCCGAGGAAACATAACACGACTCGGGTGTGTCTCCTAGACGATGTATGTGACGTGTTGTTGACATATATCGAGAATTCATTGTATACAGTTTAGGTGACACTGAACCTACTACGGTCAAAATGACCGGTTTTGTGTTTTGCAATTCTTGAAACTGATAATAATATATTGCTTTATTCAGCCTTACAGCGAAGAATTGGAAATTATTGAAGGTATAAAAATTAATTTATGGGAAATAGTGGAATCGATTTACTTTTGTCCGAGCATTTATTGTATTGAAAATTACGGACAATCTTAATAAATTTGTGGTTGACATTTTTATAAGGCAATATGTATCAGGTATTGTTAACACTCGGTAGGTTTAGTGTAAATAACGGGAATTAGGGTAGTGAGTGCAGTGAATTCGCGCTATAAGTCCTTCGCGGTGTTCTGGCGAGGGACATTTAGACGAAATCTGTGGTTTTCGCCCGAACATTGCATTTGGAACGCACAGTATATCCTGGAAACGTGCCCCTCACGTCTATATGACCAAAACGAGGGACATATAGATTGATAGGGACAAGAATGCTGAGGAAATGACACAATGTTGCACGGACAGCGAAGCTGTAGTACAGGGTGATGTGGGTAGTTTCAGTTTCCGGAAAACGCGAGGCTTGTAGTGACTTATAACGAAAATTCACTGTCCTACATCGCTAGACGCAGAGAGGCTCTGACATACGTCTGCGAATTTGATTAGGACTTTTAGAACGAAAATTGAGAGTGTCCACTGTAACGAATTCCAGCTTTCTAGTTTCGGTGCTTACACGATATATGTCCAAAACAAGAGTCTAGGCACGGACACATATCGGCCAGGTGTCAAGTGAGAATGGAAAATAAAAATCGAGCTCGATCTTGATTCTAATTCTTACCGCAGGGTGTAACGCTGCAAAGTTACGACCCTGGGGGCGAAGCTTAAAATTATGGATCGTTCTTTGCGATGGCGTAGCGCACAGTGATTATTATGCCGTCGATGCGGTTTAACCGTGTGTGAATTTCAGCGGGGAATTAGCTTCCCATCGCAGTTGGATTAGCGGATAATAGGGTTGTAATACACGCGTTCCTGCCCTTCCATTGTTTATGCAGATTGCCCGGAACGGTGTCGGTTACGTAAGTTGGAAATTAGCGTAAACTTGCGCCGGGTCATAATCGGCCTTCCGTGGGCTCGGCCAGTAATTCGACATCATCGAATTGTCGAATGCGCAGCGTTTTTCGCGTTATCCCGAAACCCAGAGAGAGAGAGAGAGAGAGAGGGTGGGAGGGGCGAGGGGTATGGAAAGGGAGCGAGCATGGTGGGAGTAAATCAGTAATTCGATTCGTCAATCCAGGAGAAAAATTCATTTACACCTGCGCCCGCAAAAATGATTAAACCAGCTGGACGGGCCGTGCTCGCGAAAGCAAAAACTACGAAAACGGCCGGCCGGCCATGAAATTGAAAATCAACGTTTTAAATCACTCTGCAGAGATCCGGCTTTTTGTCCGTTAATCTCTTCACGCCGGAAAACATTGACGTTTCTCGATTTGGACAGCGGCGAACACGGCTTTTTTTCCTTTTTTCCCCTTTTTTTTTCCGCGATTTCGCTTTTACCGCGATTCGTTGTCTTTAGGAGTCGTTTTAAAGGCTCGAGCCATTTTTCAGCCGCGCGAGCGTGGATTTCTAAACCGTCGTTTTCGAAAATTCCGATTATCCTAATTAGCCGATTACGTGAATTTGTACGTAACGCCGAAAGCCACTGGCGTGCGTGTGTTGCCCCATGGAAACGACAAGATCGATTTTATTTACATTTCGTGCGAATGATATTTATTATTCTAATGCTTGCAAAACAGAGTATACACCGGATTCTCGATATGTGTCAACAATACAGGTCTCGCCAGCGACATATATAGAGAATATAGAGAAATAGAGAAATCACTTTTATATATTTACACCAGGTCCCTACTGGTAGAAATGATCTAAATTCTAGTGAATTAGACGTCCAGCAATAAGTGAAATAATTGTTATTTTACAATTCAATTATTTGTGCTTCATTCTCAACACTAAGTTACCTACAATGTAACCTGTACAATGACTCGTTTCTATATTGTCGCGACAGCAATATTGTAGTTTGACATCTCGAAATTCTGCAAACAGTACTGTGATTTCTGTATATATGTCGTCAAGGCCTGGACGATAACTGTCGCGGAATTATCCCCACTCTTGGCTCGGGTATGTCTCCCAGAAAATAGTGTTATTGTGTTGTTGACATATATCGAGAGTTCGCTGTACATAAAATTGTGCGGACTGACAGGGACGTGTGAAATAAAATGGCGGCGATGGGCACGTTCTAGAAAAGTGTATCCACTAATTCGAACGCGGAACGGGTGTTATCTTATGCCCAATTAAATTCGACTAAACCCCAGAAAAGAGGTGGGAGAGCCAGGCCGGAATCTGCGGGCCGGCGCAACATCAAAGGATTCAATTATACCGCATTTCCGATCGAACCGCAGATCAAGTTGCACCGACTCGCTGGTGGCAGGGGAGGTGCGTATCACGCACCCGACCAAGAAAACTGCAACGGCGCGCGTCGGTGTATGGCCAGTAATCACGTTAGCGTCTGCTGTGCCGGAGTCATTCGCGACCGGTCGCGATGTTTCTAACCTCAAACTAGCGAAATCAGTGAAACATCGGCGTGGGTCAGAAATGACTCCGGCACAGTACCGGTACTCGCAAGAATCCGTCCGGCGAACACGTTGAAACTAGAAACACAGGCTACCTGGCAGGCTGGTCGGAACGACGTTACACCGATCGCGCCTGCGTCGCCGGCTAATTAATGTAATCACGCTGAAAAACAACTCGATATCGAATTTGACGCAGCGCAAAGAGGGAAGCGTGGCGTGCGCGACACGGAAAGAGAAACAGAGAGAGAAAGAGAGAAAGAGAGAGAGAGAGAGAGAAGAAGTGGGAGTACGGGGGTGGAAAAGCGAGAGAGGGTGGTGTCGGGGAACGTTGCAAGCGACGAAGAGGGCGGATATGCGGGGGTGTGATCGCGAACGCCGGCAACAAAATACGAAAAGTTTGATCGGGTCACGCACACACGATGACACACGGCGGGGTACGCACACCGTACGCTGTAATTCGATATCGTTAAACAATGACTATCGAATTCCGTTTCCCCGCGTGCCGCGCGCCGTTAGCATTGCGTTTTTGTGTCTATCTCGGCGGTTGCGGTTTTCAGGCCGCAAAAAATTAATCGACCAACTCTATCGAAACCCTGCACTAGCCTCCTCTAGACCCAGCCTCCATGCTCCGTTCAACGGAAATCAGCTGAAACCCTCGTGAAGGGTATAAACGGCCTCCGGTGTATTGGTTCTCGGTGCAGATCAACTCGAAGTCTACTCTTGCGGCGGTCGTATAATTTTTTGAGGCGGTAATAAAATTAATTGAGTAAATCTACGGATTCTAGGCTAGCTATCTAAATGTTCCTGAAATTCTCTGTTCATCAGAAATTAGGTAGGACCTTCCTGAAGAGTGTAATAATCCTCGGTGTATTGGTTCGATGCAGATCAACTCGAAGTCTACTCTTGCGGCGGTCGTATCATTTTTTGAGGCGGTAATAAAATTAATTGAGTAAATCTACGGATTCTAGGCTAGCTATCTAAATGTTCCTGAAATTCTCTGTTCGTCAGAAATTAGGTAGGACCTTCCTGAAGAGTATAATATGCCGCGGTGTATTGGTCCGATGCAGATCTGCCTGTGAATCTTCTTGCGGCGGTCGTATCATTTTTTGAGGTGGTAATAAAATTAATTGAGCTACTTTATAGAATGTAGGCTACATCCCTAAAAGTTCCTTCAATTCTCCCTTCGCCAAAAACGAGCTGACACCCGCACGAAGAGTCTTACATCCCCCGGTGTATTGGTCCAATGCAGATCAACCCGAAACCTACTTTCGGCGGTCATAAAATTTTTCGGGGCCCTATTAAAATTATTTAAACAACTCTACGTAACCTATGCTAGGTACCTAAACGTTCCTTCAATTCTCCGTTCACCAGAAACTAGCTGTGACCTTCCTGAAGAGTATAACACGCCGCGGTGTATTGGTCCGATGCAGATCTGCCTGTAAATCTTCTTGCGGCGTTCGTAAAATTTTTCGGGGCCGTAATAAAATTATTTATACATCTCTACAGAATCTAGATTAGGTACCTAAACGTTCCTTCAATTCTCCGTTCACCAGAAACTAGCTGTGACCTTCCTGAAGAGTATAACACGCCGCGGTGTATTGGTCCGATGCAGATCTGCCTGTAAATCTTCTTGCGGCGTTTGTAAAATTTTTCGGAGCCGTAATAAAATTATTTAAACAACTCTACATAACCTAGGCTAGGTACCTAAATGTTCCCTCAATCCTCCGTTCACCAGAAACTAGCTGAGACCTTGCTGAAGAGTATAACACGCCGCGGTGTATTGGTCCGCCGTGTATAGATCGCCTCGCGGATCGATTCGAGCGAAGTAGTCGTGAGATTAATTTCTCGCGAACCTCCCGCGGCTCGTTAGGATCGTCGGGGGCACTATTCCGGGGGCTGGTTGGGAAAAGGTCCGAAACGGTTGCGGATGCCGTGGGGGTTGTAGAGCGTGCGCGGGGGTTGGTTGCTAAAGGCTCTCGTCGTGGGCTCGTTTAGAGCAGCCGCGGTGCGCTGAAGGGGCTGTATTCGAAAGATAAATGATTACGGAAGGAATCCCGGTGGCCGGGGGTGGCCCCGGCCGTTTTCCTACAAAATGGAGAATAAAATAGTTACGCGTTTGTATTTATTCATCCCGCGCGCGGCACGCGGCCTCCGGATTCTATTCCGAGTCGATTCTCTAGTTGATGTATTCACCGGGTTCCGCCGCCGGAATGAATGGCCGTACACATTCTGCCGCATGAATCGGCCCTTTTACCGACCGCTGAAACTTTTCTCGCTTTCACGGGGCCGCGAGTACTTTTTCGCACGCATCTACGAGCCCGTGGCTGCGAAACCCGCTCGGGCCCGCCGCGGTGCCTCGCTCGGCACGTCGTTAAAAATACCGTTCCGAGCGGTATTCATTTAAAGACCTCCTCCCGCACCACCACCCCCTCCCATCTCTCTCTCTCTCTCTCTCTCTCTCTCTCTCTCTCTCTGTCAATTGTTCGATCCCGTCGTACGTTAATAATACTTGACTAATGAGTACGAGAATGGGCCGGGCGGTAGCTAAACGCACGCACCGCTTCTGCGCGATCCTTCTGAATAGAGTCGCGAAAAATGTCGGAGCTCGTTCGCTGCACGTCTGAGTTTCTATGAGCCGGCGTGTGGTAACGATCCCGACGAATTAGTCGCAGACGCGATTCGTAATTCGCGCCATTAACAACCACCCCGTCGCCGACGGAAGCTTCAGTTTCAACCTCGGCGGAATTCTAACCCCCCTCCTTCGGCGCACCTAACGATTCTCTGTTTTAATTGCTCGACTGTTCCCCCACTTGTGGTCCTGCAGCAATCGTTTTTCACCCGGGAACTTTTTCGTCGAATTTTTAAAAAATAGTTCTTCCCTGATAAATAGTGAACAGTTCGTCCCTTAAGACGGAATGGTAACGGAATAAATAATTGTACGGGGTTTTGAAAAATTATATGTCACCGTCCGTCATAGCGTGATTCTATACCACTGGATCTGTGGAGATCTGTTTAAAAAATTGACCTTGATTTTTGGACCATGATTGTTGGTAAACAGGTCTCGGAAAATTTTGTTCCAACTAGGCTGCAAGGGTTCGTGAATTTTTTTAAGTAAACTACTTTGAGTAAAAATGATGTTGTTATTATTATTACAAAGGGTTAATTATTGTGGACTGCATACTATGAACGTGCTAGAAAGATATGTCCTGCAGTCCCCATTAAATTTGCAAATAATCCCCTCGGTGATTAGTAGGCTGTGAAGGTTTGTGCAGTTTTCAATTTTTGTAGACAAATTTGAGAAAGGGGGTACCAAATACCAAATAGAATCCTATCTTCATTGGTAATAGCCATTGGTAGCAGACCCAAAATAAAATAAAGATCTCATAAAGATTCGCAGTCTAGTGATTAGTACACTGCGGATAAATACAGTGATTTCTCTATTTATGTCGCCATGTCGATAAACGTCATGGGATTATCCCCACTACCGCGAAGTATACCCAGTGGGAGGTCAACGAAGAGGCCTCGGACGCCGATGAGTGTAAACATAACACACTGCTCGAGTATGTCTCCTGTGTCTGTTGACACTAGGTTTACGTGACTCGTCAAAATGACGGATTCTAATATTTTCCATTCACGAATATTGAAATTGCGAACATGGATCCAGGAGGAATTATTTAACAAATTTGATTTCTCTAGGTATATATTATTTAAAAAATAGTTACAGATTTTCATAGATATATCCGTGTTATTTTTATAAGTAAATGTGAAATAGTCATTTTTAGTGCTCCGTAGACCTAGTGTTAAAACAATGCAGTGCACAATTCACCTTGGCCTTCAAATCAAGGTCAAAGTGTCGAAAAATAGTCATTTTTAGCGCTTCGTAAACCTAGTGTTAAAAAAATGCAGCGCACAATTCTCCTTGGCCTTCAAATAAAGGTCAAAGTGTCGAAAAATAGTCATCTTTAGTGCTCCGTAAACCTAGTGTTACAAAAATGTAGCGCACAATTCTCCTTGGCCTTCAAATCAAGGTCAAAGTGTCGAAAAATAGTTATTTTTAGTGCTCCGTAAACCTAGTGTTAAAGAAATGCAGCGCACAATTCTCCTTGTCCTTGAAATCAAGGTCAAAGTGTCGAAAAATATTTTCTTATTGCATCGTACAGCGCTAGTCACTCAAGTTTTTCGACACTGTTTTCTTGATTGTCAAGGTCAATTTTGGGGTAAATTTTTTTCGGACGTGCAATATCATGCTCTGGGGGGTCGAGACATATAATATTGGTACACCTTGTAGAAACACACAACAGCAAGGAAACCATGCAACGCTAGAGTCGCCGTCGTAAAGAGGACCCGGTCTTTTCAGGGCCGAATGGCGCTAACATATTTTCCTTGCAATTTTCGCCTAATTCCGAACGATCCCACACACACACACAGAGACACACACACACGCAGGCACACAGAAGGGCGTGCGAAAGTACGCGTGCGCAGGCGGACGCCTCGTCTAAAGTCCCCGGATCGCAACGACGTGCTAATTACACGATGTTCCGCGTAACGAGATGCGGGTCCCGAGGGGGTTGCCCTTTTCGAATTAGATGCCAGGCAGACGGAAGGAGGAAGGCCAGTCAGCAGCTCTAACAGTTCCCGGTATATATCTCCCTCTCTCCTCCTCCTCCTCCTCCTCCCCCTCCCCCCGGCGGACGTAGTCGAGGAGGAGGACGCGCCTCCTACGTCTTTCTCCGCTGCGAGCAGCCACTTAGCCGGCATCCTTTTCCTTGTGGTCCAGGTTTCTCACCGTGTGCTCTCGACCGTGGCTGCCGTGCCGCCAAAAATTCACCAATTCCGGACCACCGAAATCACCGGCCGGGGCCCCCGAAGATCGACCTGGGCCCCGGGAGACCCACGGGATCCTTCTCTCTGTCTCGTAGTCGTGTAATTTATAGCGGAAGAGGCGGCTCTCTCTGTTTCTCTCTCTCTTTCCTCCGCCTCTAGACTCCGCTTGTGCCCACATTCTCGATCCTCTAAAATGCACAATTAATGCTGCCTGTCACGACTAGTTTCGTGGCCAGCCTCGAACCGTTCTCCGTGGATCCGATTCATCCGATCTCTTTAAGATCCTCCCTCCACTCCGTCGTTCGCTCTTGCCTTTTGCCGTAGATTATACCGAAAATACTGCCCGCTGGAGGGACGGACCCCAGATATAAGAGCGTTTAGGATGTCTTTATGGTTGTCGGATACTCCACCGGTAGTCTCGTTTCTTCCTGAGATACGTCTCATCCTGAGATTTGCGTGAAGTCGTTTGTAATATCTTGGTTTCATCTCAAGGTTAATTAATTTTTGTTCGCACTCGAAGGAAAAATGAGGAATTGCACCGCTACGAATCCGGTTGGTTGCTCAAAGTGTGTTCGGTATGGTCATTGGTCGAGGATTGACTGTGTCATATATGTCGTCAAGGCCTGGACGATAAACATCGCGGAATTATCCCCACCGTGGGGTATGTTCTTCGTGAGGGGCTTCGGTGGCCGAGGAGACGCACGCTGATCCAGCTGTTTTACTTCGCAAATACAGTCTCTGCTCGATAAATGTCCCAAATATCTATAATTGTCCCGGAACTATCACTATTAGAGAGAGCTTCTGGAGAGACCCCTAGAGAGACCTCGGACGCCAAGAAATGTAATATGTGTCTTAATGTAAGAGTAGTACCTTCTAGCCGATATATGTCCCTTGGTACACCCTTGTTGTGGACATACATCGAATAATCACTGTATTGCCCTGGGGTATACACCGTGAGGAGCCAAGAAGCTTCGCTGCACTTTTCACAAACTTTACACTTATGTGTATCAAAGAATAGTATCTTCTAGGCAATGTATGTCACTGACAAGACTCGTGTTGACGACATACATCGAATAATCACTGTATTGCCCCGAGGTATACACCGTGAGGAGCCAAGAAGCTTCGCTGCACTTTTCACAAACTTTACACTTATGTGTATCAAAGAATAGTATCTTCTAGACAATGTATGTCACTGACAAGACCCGTGTTGATGACATACATCGAGAATTCACTATACGAACCGCAACTGTGCGACTGCCCGGTTTCAAGAAACGTTGATTTCGATGGGAGAACATGTTTTCCCCATGTCGTTGTTGAACGGTGCGCGACCATTCGAAAGGCCGGCGACTTTCGGCGAGGCAGGGTCCTGCATGACGGATCTTCGGCCGCGAAGAAGCCCAACGAAGGCAGCGAAGGCCCCTTTGTCCCGGTTCCGGGGGAATTCTTCGAGCCGATTAATCGGCGATACCTATCCGAGACACCGGGGCGCTTCCGTTCAAAGCACCCCCGGCGTGGGAGAGAATATCCAGCGAATCGGTTCAATTAAAAACGGCCCCGTCTCGTCTGCAACGCGGTGCTCAAAGGAAACCCGCAACGGTAAAGGACGCGATTCGATCGGCGGCATGCAATTTCCCGTCGCAACGAGATTGCTTTTCCCGTTGGATCCAGAGCGAGAGAGAGAGAGAGAGCGAGAGAGAGAAAGAGAGATAGGAGAAAGGGAAAACGGAGGAGAGGGTAACAGGGTAGCAGCGATTCCGAAGCCCCGGGAGGAGGAAGTATTTTCGGGGGGACTTAGAGTCCAGGAGGAGCCCTAGGGGACCGACGTACATACATCGTGCGTACGGCCCTGGCCTCTCTCTCCCTCTCTCTCACTCTCTCTCTGTCTCTGTCTCTCTTTGCCCTCGCATCCCTGGGTGCCGACAAACAACCTGCTGCTACCGACGCTCTGCCGATGGAGGTCGTGTATTACCCTCTATTAATATCATAATATAAACATAACTCGTATGTGCGAGTCAGCGAGCCCAACGAGCAGAGCCCAGGCCTGCACGATGAAGCGGGACAACGTCACCACCGCAGGGAGACGAGCGTGTACAGCTTGATTTTCTGGGGTCGATCCCAGGGGCTGAAGGGGCACAGGAGGGGAGCAAGTGGCGCGTGATGAGTAGGGTGTGTTACACGCACATTATGCGAGGTCCTGGCTCTATATGTCCCCTGCCAACCCGCCATATAACCCTGATCCTGCTGCATACGCGTGTGTTACCCCTTCTTCTCCCTTTCGCCCGCGCCCTCTCGCCTATACCCGCACGCCCCAGCCCCACTCGCGCGTGTGTGTGTGTGTGTGTCGGCCCTGCGTTTTATATATCGATGAACCGAGTCGAGGGTTACAACTATATCGGGTAATCGGTTCTGCGTAGCGCCAACCCTCGAGAAAAACCGGTCGTCGACTTCCCGCTTCCGGGGTAGCCACACGGATTCTTCGAAACCGTCCAGACACAGGCCCCCTTGTTCACTTGTTCCACCAAGGAGCATGTCCTTGGCGAGCTACGTTCTTCGCCCAGGATATCATTGGTTTTTGAGACCAGGAAATTACACGGAGGTTGCTACCAGTGAATCCTGCGCCGAAGATACTCTACTCAAGGTGGCAAACGGCTGGGCCAATCAATGAGGAAAGTACGTGCTTCGAGCATCAAGAGAAAGGGACACGTTCGCCGGGAAGAAAGAATCTTTGAAGAAAGGATTCACGGGAGAAAGAGCCTTGGAGGACGATGGCGCCTTGGAGTCCACAAATTAATGGATCCCCACGTAGCCTGGACACGACAGACCTTAGGCAGGACGGACTCTAGGTGAAGCAGTCTCTAGGACCGCAACTTTGGGGACAGGATTACCGGGGGAAAGAGTGTAGGAGGACCAAGGCTCCTTGGAGCTCAGAAACTGAAGGATCCTGACCTATCTTAAGCACGACGGACCCTAAGCACGATAGACTCTAGGCAAGACGGTCCCTTAGAGTCCAAAAACTGAAGAGTCCCCACGTTCCCTAGGCACTTCAGACCCTAGGCACGACGGAACCCTAGGCAAAGCATACTCTAGCACCGCAACTTTGGAGGACGAAGGCACCTTGGAGTCCAAAAACTGAAGAGTCCCCACGTTTCCTAGGCTCGCCAGACCCTAGGCACGATGGACCCTAGACAAGACGGTCCCCAGGTCCATAACTTTGGGGATAGAATTTCCGGGGGACAGAGTCTAGGAGTGCGAAGGCTACTCGGAGTCCAAAAAATGAAGGTTCTCGACGGACCCTAGGTCCAAATATCTTTATAGTAATGATCGTCGGGGGAAAGGGTCCAGGGTTACGAAGGCTCGTTGGTGTCCTAAAACTGAAGGGTCCCCATATTCTCGTATACCATAGGTGTCCACAAAAACTGATGGATCTTGGCGTACTCTAACCGCAACAAACCCTAGGTCTTCACTTTTGAAGAAAGCGCGTAGAAGAACGAAGGCTCTTCGGTGTCCAAAAACTGAAGGATCCCCATTAACCCTAACCCACCTACACCCTAAACCCTAGGTCCCGCTTCCCGTTGGCCAGAACAATGTCTCCGCGGGTCAACGGTATCGTCTCGATCAGGATAATTGCTGGGGCACTTGTAGCGCCAGGACTGGCGTTTCCAGCACCCGAATAAGAAAACACAACGGACAGCGCGTCCTATGTAGTGGCTCGATTCGCACGCAATCGCGTGTTGCCAGCGTTGCTCGCCTTTCCGATTCGATGTCCTTCGAACAGCGTCGAATCGAGCGCGCGCGCGCGCCACTCCAAGATCGTCGAACAATCACAGTCAATTAAAACTGCCAGCGAGTGTGCGCGGGTGCGAGGACATATGTATACGCAAGACAGAGAGAGTGAGGGAGGCAGAGAGAGAGAGAGAGAGAGAGAGAGAGAGAGAGCGTGCGCGCGTAAGCATGAGCACGAGTCACGTGCAGAAACGCACCGGCGTAATTCGCGCGCACGTACCAGCCGTGACACGCACATGCTAAATTGCGGAGCCGCGCCGTCGCTTTCGAGATAACCGGAAACGTATCTCGACGGTAACGATCGTCTCGTCTCAAGAACCCTGAACGAGGGGATTTGCCGGCGTTCGCGCGCGCCGCAACGAGCGAGCATAATTCATTATAATTAACTTCGGCTTCTCTTTAGGATGATGGCCGTTCGACCGGCGCTTTTTCGGCTCTGACGCTGATAAAACGCTGCCCGGTCCTTCTATCTTTCAATGCACCACTCGTGTTAACGACTATTTTTGAACCACGTCTGTTGATTACACAGGTCTTGAAAAATTTTGTTCGAACTAGGCTGCAAGTATTCCTGATTTTTTTTTTTAAGTAAACTACTTTAAGTAAAAATGGGTTAATTATTGTGGACTGCGTACTATAGAGGTGCTGGAAGAATGTGTCTTACAGTAAATTTAATTTTAAATTTGCGAATAATCCGATAATTTAAATCTTAAATTTGCAAATAATCCGATTCGTGCCGGTGATCAGTAGACTGTGAAGATTTATGCGGTTTTCACTTTTTGTAGACACAATTGAAGAAAGGGGTGCCCAACGGAATACTAATTTCATTGGTAATAGCCCTCGTAGGCCCAAAATAAAATTAATATCTTATAAAGATCCGCAGCCTAGTAATTAGATTTCTTTATATATGTGTCGCCAAAGCCTTTACGATAAACGGCGCGGAGTTATCCCCACTACCGCGAGGTATACCTCGTGGAAGGTCAACGAAGTTCGAGAGGCCTCGGACGCCGGTGAATGTAAACACAACACACGGCTCGGTTATGTCTCCTGTACGATACACGACACTAACAAGACCCGAGTCGTTGACATATATCGAGAATTCACTGTATGTATATTACCAATCCCTTTAAAATTGAAATGAAATTCTATTTGATCGTAGTTAGTATTTAGCCATCAGAGAACACTTAATTTTACACAATGAACATAAATTTTCTATTTTTCCTGGTAGACTGTAGTGACCAAACAAGCTCGAATCATTGTAATCATAAAATAAATTGTAATATAAGGGGTTAAAGCGCAAGCTTGGTGAAGCAGCACCGGCAGACGGAATTTTCATCGGACTCCTGACCGGTCCGTGCCAACAGGTTCGCGGTTGTTTTGGACAAGTGCGAATTACCGCACTAAAAAACATGGCGATTCGTTCGGCAATTCCTCGTCACGTTTCACAGCGTTGCGTCGACAGATTCCGGTTGATCCGCCATGGCGGATGAAACGGTACGCAAGTAATGCAACCTCGCGTGTCTGTGTTGCAACTGCGAGAAGTATCATCGAGGGTCCGGCGTTCCCGCAACGCCCGCGTTGTTGCACACACTCGACAAATTTTTTGATGATCCTCCCTCCCCCATCGCCACCCCCTCGCCCCCTTTCCCGCCCCTGGCGCGTGTGCGCCACCCTGTCCGCGAGGCGCATTGTTTTAACGATCCTTTTAGAGTCACCCGGTACATGAGCTCGCGCAGTGGCGCACTTGACTGTAGCACGCTCTTCATGCACGCAGGGGTTGAGGGTTGCATACGTTGCGGTATGGATTAGTTAGGCGGACACAATAATTTTGCCAGCACCCACCGGCGATATTCTCCCTCTCCCTCTCTCCCCCTCTCTCTGCCCTTCTCCCTCGCTCCTCGGTCCCTCTATCTTCTCTATCACTCTCCATCCCTCCGCCCTTCACCTCTTGGGCGGTCTCTTCGGGTAGCAAAGCCACAATGTTTCGAAAAGGGTGTTGCGAATCTCCTCTGCGCCGGCTTGTGCAACACTCCGCGCCTGGTCGCCGACAATACCAATGAATATAATCGCGGCTCCTCGCTCAAACTCGCATTATTCCACTCATTAAAATAGCAGGATACAATTTTATGTTCACCAGAAATTATCTAAGACCTTCGCAAAGAGTAAAACAGCCCCCGATGTACTGGTCCGATGCAGATCAACCCGTGAATCTACTTACAGCGGTCGAGTAAATTTTCTGAGGCCGTAATGAAATTGTTTAAACAACTCTATAGGATCTAGGCTAGCTACCTCAATGTACCTACAATTTTATGTTCACCAGAAATTATCTAAGACCTTCTTAAAGGGTATAACAGCCCCCGATGTATTGGTCCGATGCAGATCAACCCGTGAATCTACTTACAGCGGTCGAGTAAATTTTCTGAGGCCGTAATAAAATTGTTTAAACAACTCTATAAGATCTAGGCTAGCTACCTGAATGTACCTACAATTTTATGTTCACCAGAAATTATCTAAGACCTTCTTAAAGGGTATAACAGCCCCCGATGTACTGGTCCGATGCAGATCAACCCGTGAATCTACTTACAACGGTCAAGTAAATTTTTTGAGGCCGTAATAAAATTGTTTAAACAACCCTATAAGATCTAGGCTAACTACCTGAATGTACCTACAATTTTATGTTCACCAGAAATTATCTAAGGCCTTCGTAAAGAGTATAACAGCCCCCGATGTATTGGTCCGACGCAGATCAACCCGCAAATCTACTTACAGCGGTCATACAATTTTTGTGGGTCCGTAATAAAGTTAATCGAGCAACTCTGCAGAATCTGGGGCAGCTACCTAAACGTTCCCTCCGTGCTCTGTACATTAGAAATTAGCTGAGACGTTCATGAAGAATGTAACATCCCCAGGTGTGTTAGTCCGACGCATATAAATCGCCTCGCGGATTGATTCGAGTGAAGTAAAACGATGCGAGCCCTCGGGCGATTTCTAGCGCCAATATTCTCTGATCTAATCCCCTGATCTGTGTTCGGTGCTCGGCATCCGCGAAGCTGAAGACCGAAGCTGTTCGGTCCAGCGGTGGTCGAGCCAAAAATACCGTGCGGCAGAGAGACAGCAGCTGCGGACATTTGGTCATATACGAGACAAAACTTCCGCTTGATAATCTTCATCTGGCTGGACGTGTTCGCGGGTAGAAAGTGGGTAGGGGCAGGGGGGAGGAAAAAGAAGGACTAGAAGGTGGTCGTCGGTGGAGAAGGGCGACAGTAGTCCCCAACGAAACGCGACTCGGCGGAGAAGGGAGCGTAAGGACACGGTTAGCGGTCGTGGAGGAGAGAGAGAGAGAGGAGAGAGAGAAGAAAGAAGCAGCGGGGGAGAACCCCTGGCCACCCTTATTAAGATTCCAGCTGTGGAATTCTACCTGCGCCGAGCTCGCTACTGGTCTTAAGTAAATAAAACACGACCGAGCCACGTCGCCTCCGCAACGGCTCCGCTCTCGCTCGACCGGGTTTGCGTAGCTGCTCTTCGTCGTCGTCGTCGTCGTCTGTTCCTTCTCTTCTTCTTCTTCTTCTTCTTCTTCTTCTTCTTTCTCCTCCTCCTCGTTCCTCGGTTCTCCGTGTCTCCCTTTCACCTTGCCCTTCCCGTCCCCGGGTACACCCGGGCTTCTCGTTCCTGTTGCTCTTGCCTCTCTACCGGCTCGCTTCGACTCGTCCACGTCTCGTTTTCTCGTCCATTATTACGGCTGCTTTGCCTACGGTTTCGCTGCAGCCCCCCACCCTCCCGCCCCTTCTACACTCCACCGATTCCACTTGGCGTCCTCTTCCTACTTTCATCCTGCAAGTCAGCCAGCCGGATCCTCCTTCTTCGTTCCCCTCGAACCCTTCTCTCGTTTCTTCCACAGTTCCTCCACACCCCGAACCGCGGGAGAGAGAGAGAGAGAGAGAGAGAGAGAGAGAGAGAGAGAGAGAGAGAGAGAGAGCGCGCGCGCGCACCCGTGTATGCTCGATTCTGACTGGGAATTCGGGACTTCGATTCGGCTCGATCGGCCCTCAAGGACATACCGGAATTCCTCGGGATCGACCTCGGTGCGCCCGGGGGAGCCGTCGGAAGCATTTTCGGCGACCCAACCCTTTGAACCAGCGGAACCTCTGAATATTAGAACGCCCACCACCTCCACGTTCACCCCTCTCTATACCGTGAACATGGGTGTACGTCGATTTCGCCGAGAACAAACGAATTTTGGGCGGGTTTCATTTCACACGGTGGTGGCCGGGCCTATCTTGACCCAGGATTTCGAAAATTGTCGGGTGCTGAATTATATCGGATACGATGATTCGTTTTAATTAGGAGCTGCATCGAAGGAGACTCCTGGTTAGCCTGTTAAGCACCGTACGCCACTATAGTGGGTTCCGTGGAAAGCGTCAGGTTGGGCAGTAAGCTACTATAGTGGGTTCTGTGGAAAGCGTCATGTTGACCGGTACGTCACTATAGTGGTTTCGGTGGAAAACATCAGTTTAAATAGTAGGCCACTATAGTGGGTTCCGTGGAAAGTAGCAGTTTCAATGGTACGCCACTATAGTGGGTTCCGTGGAAAGCGTCAGGTTGACCGGTACGCCACTATAATGGTTTCGGTGGAAAACATCAATTTAAATAGTAGGCCACTATAGTGGGTGCCGTGGAAAGTAGCAGTTTCAATGGTACGCCACTATAGTGGGTTCCGTGGAAAGCGTCAGTTTGAACGGTATTCTACTATAGTGGTTTCGGTGGAAAGCATTATTTTAAATAGTACGCCACTATAGTGGGTTCCGTGGAAAGCGTCAGGTTGGGCAGTAAGCTACTATAGTGGGTTCTGTGGAAAGCGTCATGTTGACCGGTACGCCACTATAATGGTTTCGGTGGAAAGCATCAGTTTAAATAGTACGCCACTATAGTGGGTTCCGTGTAAAGCTTCATTTTGCGCGGTACGCCACAATAGTGGGTTTCGTGGAAAGCGTCAGGTTGATCGGTACGCCACTATAGTGGGTTTCGTGTAAAGCTTTAGTTTGAACGGTACGAACCACTATAGTGGCTTTTGCGCC
>CM052136.1:5264464-5299107 GCA_028454255.1 Halictus ligatus
CCGTGGAAAGTAGCAGTTTCAATGGTACGCCACTATAGTGGGTTCCGTGGAAAGCGTCAGGTTGACCGGTACGCCACTATAATGGTTTCGGTGGAAAACATCAATTTAAATAGTAGGCCACTATAGTGGGTGCCGTGGAAAGTAGCAGTTTCAATGGTACGCCACTATAGTGGGTTCCGTGGAAAGCGTCAGTTTGAACGGTATTCTACTATAGTGGTTTCGGTGGAAAGCATTATTTTAAATAGTACGCCACTATAGTGGGTTCCGTGGAAAGCGTCAGGTTGGGCAGTAAGCTACTATAGTGGGTTCTGTGGAAAGCGTCATGTTGACCGGTACGCCACTATAATGGTTTCGTTGGAAAGCATCAGTTTAAATAGTACGCCACTATAGTGGGTTCCGTGTAAAGCTTCATTTTGCGCGGTACGCCACAATAGTGGGTTTCGTGGAAAGCGTCAGGTTGATCGGTACGCCACTATAGTGGGTTTCGTGTAAAGCTTTAGTTTGAACGGTACGAACCACTATAGTGGCTTTTGCGCCATACGCGGTCAGGTGTGCCATCCCTGGGAGACGGTGTTGCAGCCGGGTGCGCCGTGCTTAATCCCTTACAATACGATATTTATATTATGGTTTCAGTGATTAGAGTAGTGATTATTGTAATTATTGTTATTGATATTTATTAGTCTCTGTTCAGAATCTTCGTCACGAGTGTTACTCAACATTGTGGGACAAGGTGTTAGGAGGTAAATATTCGGACACTCTTGAAACTTCTTCAGCATCACCACTTTTCTTCGAGAAGTTGGAGCAGTTGAGGAAACATTGTTCCAAAGCTGCAATTGTTCGAAATCCCAGGGAAATCGTGGTAAAACCCATTCCCTCCGCAATCCATTTTCTGAAAAATGGGGATCGCGTCGGATCCGTTCCGAACTCCCCGGTGGCCATCAGCGACTCGAAATACGGTTTCGAACTCGGTCGAACCGTTTAACTCTCGGCGCGAACACGCGCCCATCAACTTAGCCGGCTCGCGCGGTCCGTGTCCGGCATCCGTTTATCGGTCCCCCGGGAGAGATTGGCAGTCTGGCGCCTTCAGCTAGGAAGTCCGCGTGAACGCGTCAGGTGGGTTCGTTAGGCGAGTACGACGACGGACGACGATGAGGAGGACGGACGGGTTGAGGGGGGTGAGGGTTGGGGGGTTGTGTGTCCTATCTCGTTCGTCGCGGGGAGAGTGGTTGTTGCGAGCCGATGGGCGATGACACAGAACCCGGGGGCTTGTTATTCGTCATGCTTACGCGGATGCCAGCGTATCCCTTCAGCCTCATACTTCTTCGGGCCGACAGTGTCCCACGGAACGTTTTTAATATTCCCCGGGGCGGTGTTTGCGCCCGTTGTCATTCAAGGTTCTCCCCGGCGCGAGCGAGAATGACGTCTGCGGGGAAAGAGAGAGAGAGAGAGAAACCGTGAGAGGGGGAGGGGGAGAGGATAGGTAGGAGCAACAGACACGTCCTCCGCGCACAATGCATCGGTCCGTGACGGTGACGAGGCGGACGGTGACGACTGTTGCTGATGCTGAAGCCCTCCAACAGCTTCCACAGCTACCGCGCTCTGATGCTCTCTCTCTGCGATGGTCGGTGGTGTGGTATCCTTTAGTAATGCGCCGGTTGCTGCCGGGGCTCTTCTCCTAGGCTGATGTGCGTGAGGATCGGTGTGTCCCGATCGCTCCGGGCTGCGTGATAACCACGCCACGCCAAGCCGCACCACGCCACGCCACGCCACGCCACGCCGTTTCGTGTCGTCCTCCTTACACAGCCTGCCGGTGGTACCGCGCTCTCTGCTAACACTCGCGTCCCTTCTCCGCGGAATCAGACACCGAGGACACACGAATACCCGGCCCCGGAGATAAAGAGAAGACTTCCGGGCATAATCCGAAGCGTCGCGCGGCGAGCCCAGGCGCTAGAACAATCAAGCCGCTTCATTGTTCCCAGCCCCCGAGCTTGCTTCTTCCTTCCTTCCTTCTTTCTCTATTTCTCTCCCTCTCTTTCTCTTTCTCTCTAGGTTCTTTTTTTTTCAACGACGATTGGCGCGAACCGGGCTGCTCTCCCAACCACCCCCGCACCCCCAACCACCCCGGCATCGCCAACCGTGTCCGCTCTTTTCCGCCTGTTCGTCGACGACGAGAAATTTCGCGCTGCCCGTTGTCTTCGCCTCGGAACGCTTGACGCCTGATTTCGTTCGATTCTTCGCCCCCCGGCCAAAGTATCTCTCGGCTCGGTTGCGCACGAAATCAATCGACCGAACACGAAATTAATCGTTAAACTATCGATCCTGTCCGGTTTTGCGATTTTAACATGTTCGGTCGCGTCGCCAGCGAAACGAACCGAACAGGGAATCTGGATCACGGTCTTTTACAGCGAATTATCGATGTTTGGCAAGGAGACGTCATATATCGTCGAGGACACATGCTCCTGCCGTGTTATGTTTACACTCGTCGGCGTCAAAGGACAATCGAGCCACCGGGCGGCTTCTTACAGGGTTTACCCCGTGCCGGTGCGGATAACCTCGCGACGTTTATCATCGAGGCCTTGGCGACATTTATAGAGATATAGTAACCTGTGCGAGCTTCTTCATTCTTAACCCGCTTGCACCGCGGTGTGCTTTATGGTTGTAGAGGTGGACTGCGGTTTTTTAGGCGGACTACATATTTTCTGCGTCGGTTCCAAAAAATTGTAGTCTATTTAGAAAATTGTAGAATTTTCTTTCATCCTTTAACTCTTCGACTGCCAAACTGGGAACCTCAAAATATTTGCATAGAATTCAAAGTAAGTTGTTTAATGGAATAAATATTGAAAAAAGAATTAAATATGTAATATTGAGTAAGTTTGGTACAATGAATATATTAGCGTGAAAATTCAGTTTGAAACCTAGACGAATGATTCCGTCAAAAAATATTTATGAGATGGCAGTCAATGTTTATAATAATGTTTCGTATCTCTTGTGTACTGCTTTAAATCGGACCCACTCATTTTTGTCATTAATCTACAGCCCATTAAAGTCGAGAACCGGATAATTTAATAGAAAATTTATATGTTTTATTCTCGCACGTTCGCTGCACCCTCTGCAGTTCTGCATCGAGCCGGACAGAACCGACTGCGTTGTCTTTTAGCGACGCATCTCCTGCAATAGATTACGCATTTATCCTTGACAGAAAGAAGAAAGCTGAACGCACAGATTGCGCCCGTTCGTGTGCAGTTTGCGCAGCAGTTTTTGCATATACGTCTGGCGCAGCAGTTCTTGCGAAATCACTGCGCCACCGGTCCGAAGAAATGTCGTTTTCAGAAGAACAAGTTCCGTTTTTCTGGCCATTAGTACCCGAATAAGAACTTCGGACATAATCTTTGCGGGTCCATCAATTTTGCAAACATCCGCCGCGATAGATTGCGAACGCATTCCTCGGATCTCGCACGCGATCGCTGAACGGATCTTTGAATCTTTGATCTTTGAAAAATTTGCAAAAGCTAGGATCCAACCGATTAATTCGTTCTTAAATAATTCTACTAAGTTCAGAATAATACTACGTATTCTTTCACTATTTTAGATTACACATTTCCGTCGTTAGATGTGTTAGATTCTGTGCATATTTGGAATTAAATTAGTTACGAATGTAATTATATTTATCACAAAAATGGAATGCAAAATTGTGAAGACAGTGAACTATTTTTCCCCGAACTTATATTGCGTTGTAACAGTGACAAGACTGTACCCATTCAGACTTCATACAACTTTTATCGTAATATGAGCTTCAATGAACAAGTTCGTTAAAAAATTTCCGCTGAAAACATTTTTACAATTTCGGTAATTGTCAAGGAAAAAATTAGGAATTTCTTAGACACCAATGTACAAATTGTTTTAACTCTTTGCGGCACAGGATTTCAGATAAAAAATAGACCCATGTTGCACGGGATTTTTATCGGGTTTTAAGTGAAACAAAATTGGTATATTTTTATCAATAAAGGTATAACATCATGTAAAAACAACAAAATAGCAATAATTATCGCTTGGCACTCGAATGGCGACTGTAGGGCGTTATTAAAACGTTTTTACAATTTCGGTAATTGTCAAGGAAAAAATTAGGAGCCATTTTGACTGCTCCGCACGTTTTAATGTTAAAGGAGGAAACGCATGTCTGCACTTCCGTCGGAAGAATTTCAGTTCTCTGAAAATTCTCGCTGACAATTTTTATCTCGCGCAAATTCCGCCAGCCTGCGCCTCGTAGACGCATAAACTCCGTAATCTGGTAAGAAGAAGATGCGCGAGGATATCGGATCCGGCGCCTCGAGCGTATCCTCGAATCGCGGCGAGAGAGCCGGTAGGTGAAATAAAGAACATAGTGTTGCACCGGAGTAAACGATGTCCCTAACGACTGGTAGAATTCGCCACGGCGCGCGAGACGGATGATAAAACCCTCGAACGCGATAAAAGACGTCGCCGGGGTCCTCCGGTTCAGCTTGGACTTGGCCGGATGCGAAATTTCCTCCTGCCCCGACGTTATTATCCCATTAAATCCAGCTCGGGAAATATGCGATGCAGATTAGAAGGATTTATTTAAAATTCCCCCGTGCATTCCCTCTCTTTCTCTCTCTCTCTCTCTCTCTCTCTCTCTTCTCCTTTTTACCTTTTCCTTTTTGTTTCCCTTTCGCATGCCGGATAATAGCCGAGGGTAGAGCGAGAGAGGTGAAAGAGATGAGAAATTTCCGGAGATTTATTATAGGGAGCAGAGCGGATTGAAGCCACGCAAGGTGATGCCCAATCAGTCTCCGGCGCTGCTCCATCACGATCGAGGGTGATCCTCTCCTCTTCTCTCTCTCTCTCTCTTTCTCTCTCTCTGTCGCGGCTCTCTCACACATACAGCACGGAGGACAATAAAAGTCTTGCCCGGCCCCGACGTGTATCGTGATTCCTTGTCGTACGAGAGAACCCCCGGCACCCTTGCTAGACCATCTCCCGAGGAGAGAGCCAGCCCCGCCTGCCTACTTTTCTGTTTGTCGCGATTCATCCTTAATTCATAATTGCACGGTCTACCGTACCGCTCCTCGTCGTTGATTGAAGATTACAGCCGTCTTCTCCGAGCGTTTCGCTACCCTAGTCCTTATTAATCACCGGTTCTTCACGCAGAACGGATCGCCCGGGGAAGAAAAAAATAAAAATAAAGAAACGCTGGCCAAACGATGCCAAACGACATTCGACCAGAAACCGGAACACCTCTCGCTGCTACGGCCCCCTCCCCAAATTCGCCCTCCAAAAACAATTCCCAACGCGCCGCGCTACTCGTTTCAATTCGACGTAAGCGTCCATTATTTCTCGTTTCTTGGCGTACTCGGATTTTTCAAGAAAAGTGTCCGTTTCAGAGTTTAAATTGAATTTGTCGAATTTATCGAACGTTTAAAAATCGAGAATCATTGAATTGCCCAATTGAAATTATTGAACTTTCGAATTAAAATTATTGAAAAGAGGAGACACGTTTTTGGCGAAAGTCTGTCTCTCTCTGAATTTTTATTTTGCAGAAATCTAGTGAAAAAATCAGAATCTAGTGGTGCTTCAGCGTGGCCACTCGACTGCAAATTGTTAATTTCTCTTGTTTTTGGTTTCCAGTTTTTTTTTTAATTTTTGTCGCTGCATTAACACCAGGTTTACCGGACCTGTCAAAATGGCGGATTCTAAATGACGGAGATTGTGAAGATCCACCTACCTGGAATTACTCAACAAATTTATTGCTTTACGTATATATTATCTAGAAAATGGCTGAAAAACTTGAATAGACACATTCTTCTTATTATTATAAAGTGATGTAAAATATTCACTTCTAGCGCTCCGTAAACGTGGTGTTAATTTCATCGTTTGCACCAACAAATTTCTTTCTTTAGGTATATATTATCTAGAAAATGGCCGAAAAACTTGTGTAGACACATTCTTCTTATTATTATAAAGTGATGTAAAATATTCACTTCTAGCGTTAAACGTGGTGTTAATTTCATCGTGTGCACCAACAAATTTATTTCTTTAGGTATATATTATCTAGAAAATGGCTGAAAAACTTGAATAGACACATTCTTCTTATTATTATAAAGTGATGTAAAATATTCACTTCTAGCGCTCCGTAAACGTGGTGTTAATTTCATCGTTTGCACCAACAAATTTCTTTCTTTAGGTATATATTATCTAGAAAATGGCCGAAAAACTTGTGTAGACACATTCTTCTTATTATTATAAAGTGATGTAAAATATTCACTTCTAGCGTTAAACGTGGTGTTAATTTCATCGTGTGCACCAACAAATTTATTTCTTTAGGTATATATTATCTAGAAAATGGCTGAAAAACTTGAATAGACACATTCTTCTTATTATTATGAAGTGATGTAAAATATTCACTTCTAGCGCTAAACGTGGTTTTAATTTCATCGCGTGCACCAACAAATTTATTTCTTTAGGTATATATTATCTAGAAAATGGCTGAAAAACTTGAATAGACACATTCTTCTTCTTATTATAAAGTAATGTAAAATATTCAGTTCTAAACGAAGTGTTAATTTCATCGCGTGCACCGTGGGTTGTTTCGTCTTCAGAATTTTGCGATAGGATGCGAGGTCCGCCGAGAGCGTGCAGTCTTTTTCTAAAGTTTGTTTCCCCGGGTAACTCGAAAGCCCCATGTGGTAGTTTTACGAGGAATTACCAGTTGTCCAACTTGCGAGTCGCCGTTTCGAGCCTCCCGAGCATTACGTCGCGATTCCTAGAAGCCCCCCCGAACCTTTTGGTCTTCTTCTTCTCGGCCCCGCTGGCAAGACACAATGCATACCGGTCCCTCCACGACCGACTCCCCCACTGTTTGCCAAAGTCCTTCGTCCTACGCATTTTTTACGAGACAGTTAGGCAAAGGCCGGCTTTCTCCCGGCTCGGAAAGTCCTGGCGAAACAGTCTCTCTCTCTCTCCGATCCTCGATAATAGCTTCGCCAAATCCACCGGACAATTCTACCGATCGATTCGTTCGACTTCTGTGGCAGAATCGAACTTGTACAAAAATTGCAACCGGAATAATTAGAAACTTAGCTACGTTGGTACCATTGTTAGTCGAGTTGTGTTGGTACCAGTTGGTACCCGTGCTCGGCGAGCCCAAAAGGTTTAATTAAACTTTTATGCATTTATGTTAAAGATAAGTGCAATTCAAAACAGTCTAACCATGTCGATATTAGCAATTTATTAAGATTAATTGTGCTGGTTTAATCGGTTGGTACCCTTGCTCAGCAAGCCCTAATTCGTAGTTAGACTTCCGTGCACTTATGGCAAAAACGAGTGCTATTTAACCCACCGTATGCCGGGGTCATTCGTGACCCGTCGCGGTGGTTATCCCTCTTTTTCTTCTTCATCTGTAATAGGTCGAAAGCCGGTCCCGAGGCATCGCTCTATATCGAAATAAAACTGTATTAGTGAAATACCGGCGTGGGTCAGATATGACTCGGTCATAGGTCTGAAACTCGCAGGATTCCGAGGGCTAAAACAATCTAACCACATTTCTAATAAATTAAAATTAAAATTCATTGTGCACATTTTATCAATTGGCACCCTAGCTCAGCAAGCCCTAACTCTTAACTACAGTTTGGTGCATTTATAGCAAAAACGAGTGCAATTTAAAACAGTCTAACCACGTCGATATACAGTTCTCTATATATGTCACCAAAGCATAGGTGATAAACGTCGCGGAGTTATCCCTGCTAGTATATACCGTGTGAGGGGTCTGGGATGCCGAGGAGTGTAAACATAACAACACTGCTCGAGGATGTGTCCTCGACGATATATGACGTAACAAGACCCCTGATCAAGGTCATTCAAGGGAAAAAGGAACTTTAATCTGCGTTCTGCTTTCTGCAATTGATCTGTACCATTTTTATTTTGTGCAAAGATCCACACGAGTGCAATTTAAAACAGCCTAACCACGTCGATATACGGTTCTCTATATATGTCGCCAAAGCCTGGGTGATAAACGTCGCGGAGAGTTATCCCCGCTACTATATACTCTGTGAGGGGTCTGGGATGCCGAGGAGTGTAAACATAACAACACTGCTCGAGGATGTCTCCTCGACGATATATGACGTAACAAGACCCCTTATCAAGGTCATTCAAGGGGAAAGGAACTTCAATCTGTCTTCTGCTTTCTGCAATTGATCTGTACCATTTTTATTTTGCGCAAAGATCCACTCGAGTGCAATGTAAAACAGTCTAACCACGTCGACGATACATGACGTAACAAGACCCCTTATCAAGGTCATTCAAGGGGAAAGGAACTTCAATCTGCCTACTGCTTTCTACAATTGATCTGTACCATTTTTATTTTGCGCAAAGATCCACTCTTGCGTACGTTTATCGTTACACTGGGGTCGTTAATGGAAAAATTGTTTGCAACGAGCAGGGGCCTAGCGGAAACGTCTTTTTGGAGGTCCGAGACCGAGAATATCGAAACCGGATACGTTTCCATTTGCTTGCATTGGAGGCTGCGTGCCCGCAGCGGCCGGAATCCGCCTTATACAGGCCAAAGAGAAGTCTACGGGGACTTGTCGCAGTCCTCTAGACAGAATGGCAATTAGCTCCCCGAGAAGAGACACGCATTACTGTACCCCGGCCTCTCGGTTCTATCGCTTTGAGCTGTCAGCCAGGGGCCCGTGCGTCGCGGACAACGCTCTCGGTGGACAGGTCCGATTGACACTGACGAACAGTCCCTGATGAGCTATTCGCGGAGGCACGAGTGACTCGAGTTTGTTCTACGAACGTCTGTAAAAGGTTCATTGGCTGGCGGCCGCGCGGGGAGAAACATCTCGAGGAACCTACGCGATTAACCCTTGTCTCCGATGAAACGGCAGCCGGGCTGGAGGAGGACAGCGGTGCCCTCGGCTTCTCGGAATATTCTCTGTTTGCCTTCGATCTTTGTCACGCGAGCTCGCGAGCTCCTCTTGCGTCTGCGAAACAATCGGGGACACCGACGGAACTCCATTCTGTCCCGGTGTTCGCCCCGTCGAATTCATACGTGCGACGCGAAAACGTCGATGATGGACGTTAACCGGTCTATGAGCTTCCTCAAGGACGATTTTACGTGGAAGCTCTTGTTGCCACTGAAAATCAATGTTTGCAAATAGTTGAGTCTTCATTCAAGCGGAATCCTTGGGTACGTGATATGATTTCTCTATATATGTCACCGAGGCCTGCATGATAAACGTCGCGAGTTATCTCCAGTACGGTGGGGTATCTCGTGAGGGGCTACGAAGGTCGAGGGACCTCGGTAATCATAACATGGTTCGAGTATGTCTCTTAGACGATATGCTGGTTGATGACATACAAGTGTTGATGACATACATCGAGAATTTACCGTAGATCGCGTAGGGTTATTGTGTTCTTGTGACCGCGTCGACCTCTCCGAACGTAGAGAAGGACAGCCTGTGTAAACACGGACCGAGGTATGAGAGGTATGCCCCTAAGTGGAGGGGATGAGCGAAACTACTAAGATCGTGTAGCTTCGTTCGGCTTAGATCGAGGTCTTACTGTACTCTCAATAAGGACGTTCCATTCTACGTTTTTGATCGTTTGGAGGGCCCGTGTGGGACGTTCATGGACGTCTACCGGCCTCTTCGACCTCGTACCTCCTCTGATGCCAAATAGTCAAAAGGTCATTGATATAGGGTCACCGAAATGATCCATATAAAATCTAGGCTAGGAAGGAAGGTTCCTAGGTCTTATTAGACTGCTCAGGCTGAAATGAATAGATGAAGTGCAGAAATGCGAAGGCAGAAGTGGTTGAAATTCATTTGTGTCTCGGAACGGGTTTACAAAATGGTTGATGAAGATCCCCAGTCTACCTATCAACCGTTTAGGTAGGACAGGCTGGGAATAGTGAGTTGACAAGTAGGGCCACTTCTGATGCCAAATAGTCAAAAGGTCATTGATGTAGTGTCACCGAAATGATCCATATAAAATCTAGGCTAGGAAAAAAGGATCCTAGGTCTTATTAGACTGCTCAAGCTGAAGTGAATAGATGAAGTACAGAACTGAGAAGTGGTTGAAATTCATTTGTACTTCGGAACGGGCTTACAAAATGGCTGACAAAGATCCCCAGTCTACCTATCATCGTTTAGGTGATACAGGCAGGGAATAGCGTGTCGACGAGTGGGGCCCAGCATCTTTGGCGGACCACGGGACTTCGGGCATCAGTTTCGAAAATCAATTCCCGGCCTGCGGCTCGGATATTGTGTAACGAGCGCGCACAAGGGTGGAATAACGTGGTAGAAGAGAGAGGCAGGTTGGCGGTGTGTTAGGGGGCACGGCCGGGTGTATATCGGGCTTGGGGTACTCGAACGAGAATGTGCACCAATGGCGGGAGGCTGGGTCAGGAGGAGCGAGAAGAAGAAGAAGAAGGAAGGAAGGAAAGGAAGGAAGGAAGGAAGGAAGGGGTTGGCAGGTCGTTGAACATAAAAGTGGGCAGGGAACGAGTCACGTGTACCGGGCGCATTCAGACGGATCGACAGGAAAACCGTGCGCGACGTTGGCAGCGGTAACAGAAGCTCCTGCACACCGGTAGCTATGAACGAACCTAGGCTAAGCTGGTTGACTGGTTGGTTGACTGACTGGCTTGCTTACTTGCTTGCCGTTAACTTCTCTCTCTCTCTCTCTGTCTCTCTATTACTCTCCCTCCCTTATTTCTCTCTCTCTCTCTCTCTCTCTCTCTCTCTCTCTCTCACCTCTTCCACCTTGTTTTCCCCCTCCCCGAACCTCCCCCATCGCCTCTTCTGGCAGCGATGTTTCTCTCGCTCTTTCCCTCGCGAGACTCACGAGAGTCCCCCTCCGGGTTGCGCCACCAGTAATTGCTTCCTTTGAGTAGCTCCGGAGGTGTAATTTAGTCCCCGACCAACAACCTTAACTAATTAACACACCGAGTAGCGAACGAGTGACGGAGAACGAGCCGCGACGGCTTGACTGACGGACTGGCTGGTTGACTGGCGGGTTGGCTGCCTGACTGATTCCTTCTTCTTCTTCTTCTTCTTCTTTTCCCTCTCCTTTTTCATCGACTACCAATCCCCCTCTCTCTCTCTTTCTCTCTCGTTCACTCTTTTTCGTCTCTCTTCAGCAGATTGCTCTCTCCTCGATAATCGAACCCAGACGAAACACCGTCGCCGTCCGCCAGCGTGTGTGTGTGTGTGAGCGTGAGCACCTCGGCTTTGCTACTACCCTCCTCTTCCTCCGAGCGGAGCCGCCTTCGGGGCTCCTCTCCACGCTACTCACCACCTTTTCTTTCGTAAGCGAACCTCGTGACCTCGCGAGTCGCCTAACCGTGCCACTCGAGGCTAATCAGTCACTCGTCGGCCTCCGATCGAACCGGCAACGCCAACGCCGCTACCCTGCCCGCGATAATTATGGCCGCCCCGGCCCCGGGTGGCTTTTCAGGGATCCGCTACTTCATCTTGATCCGGACCCTGGCGGACAACCCGTGCCACAGCTGTCCATGAAAACAGCTCTTCTGGCTGTAGAACTTGAAGAACCGTGATTTTCGTTGTCACGCTTAACGGCCTCGCTCACACGAATCACTTTCCGAAGAACTTTCTGGCCACGGATGTCCGAATCTCTGATGCCATTAACGCTCGAGTACTACCGTCAGTCAGTTCTCGATATATGTCATTAACGCGGGACTTGTATATCGTACAGGAGACATGCTCAAGCTGTGTTATGTTTACGCTCCTCGGCGTCCGAAGCCCCTCACGAGGTACACCGGTAGTGGGGATAATCCCGCGACGTTTATCACGTAGGCCTTGGCGACACATATTCGAGAGACCACTGTACTCTGTATCTACGTCGGTGGTTCATAAACTGGGGTGCGTGCCCCCTGGGGGTGCGCGGAAATTCCTAAATTTTTGGTGGAAAATTGAATTCTCAAGTAGATAAATTATCTTGCGATAAATTTAATTTTCTAAGTGAAGGAATGGAAACATATTTTTCGTGTTATTTTAATACTCCTCGGCGTCAGAATGTTCTGGAAAATGGTAACTACAGCGTAAACACTGTACATGTCCCAATAGCCTAGCCGATAAAAGTCCCAGAACTGTCTCCACTGCCTTGGCCCAAGAGATTAGGATTTTAGGATTAGGATTAGGATTTTATTAAGCTCGAGAGATTAGGTCCCTTCGGCAGTGGGGATAACTCCGCGACGATTACCGTCCAGGCCTTGGCGACAGATATAGAGAAGTCACTACCGTGCCATTAGAGCAATTAATTTTGTCCGTTGAACCGAACGTCATTGGAACTTGACCTAGAAGAGGTCAAGAAGTAATCCCTGCGATGAGCTGTGGAAATTTTGATTATATCTATCAAATTGCTTCGATCCCGTGGGACTTTTTGGGGATGATGAAGACCGAGGATGGACCTCGGTGAGCAAACGTCATTATCTCCGGCGATCGTTTGCAGTGGCCAGAGCGGCCGGCGGAGCAGTTGTCCTTTTCGCGTCGAATGTCACACCTGTCGCCCGGTATCTAAGTCTCTTCTTCCTCTGTCTTCGGCAACGAGTTGCCGAAGTTGCTCGGTTTCGTAGGAAGGTGTGTGCGCGTCAGAACGTGGTCGAGCGTCCGAAGGCTGCCTTATGTGGAGAAGGAGGATAAGAAGAGGAGGATAGAAGAAGTCGAAGAAGAAGATGAAGAGAGAGAGAGAGAGAGAGGTAGTACACGGGAGAGCCGTGGCCGATACGTCGGTGGTGGGAATACCGAAGGTGTGCAACGATGCTCGTATTTAACACCTGATTAAAGGTGGGAGAGAGGGGTAGCGTTGGCGTGACCAAAGCGATTGCTGCGAGATGAGCCTTGGTCCCCCCACCATCGGGGCCCCACAGGCCCACCGGCCATTTCGTCTTTTACCCGTCGTCCTCCTCGCACCTCGCACAGTCTCCCGGACTGCTCGTCCCTCTTCACGGTTTGAGGACATAAGGTGGTCCAGTCGGTTCATCACGGTGCTATAGTGTGCGGCCCTCCTCCCCCCCGTCCGTACGTACACAGAGACGTGGGGCCCAGTACGTACACACACACGCCGGGGCCCCGTGTTCGTTTCTACACTGGGATCCTGTGGCGAGACCAAACGGGATACGAGGAGAAGTAGAGGGGAGGTGAAGGAGAGAGGGGCCCGAGGGCCCACGGGGGATGGGACGGGCCCCGAGCGACAGCGTAATCACCTGGACGAACTACCACAAGGCACCGGTGTGGGCCCAGGCAGTGGCGTAGCCGGAACGAAACGGGCGTGTGTGTCACCTGAAAATTGCGGGGCCCCTCTCTCTCTCTCTCTTTCTCTCTCTCTCTCTCTGTCCCCTGGGCCCGACGATTTACGAGGGGTCCACGGGATTTCGTGGCCGTCGAAAACGCGACGGGGACACGCCGCGCGCGTGATTCAAATGTAAATTGGACGTCGATCGTGCGGAGACAACAGTCTCCGGGGCCCGTTTGGTATGACGTCGGCGCCACGTGGATCGTGTTTCGACCGACGCCTCCGGCAAGAATTATCGGCCGACGTTTCTTTCTTGCTTTTCCATCGGGCGTGGGTGCAACACCGCGCGGAATGGCCGCCGTCTCTGACGATCCACGTCCGACGAATAGCAATCCTCTGATTCGTTGGAAACCTGCCCTTCGGGCCCAAACGACATTTTCTCATAGCGACGGTCCACGGGGACGAATTTTCAGGGTTTCCTGCCACCAGATTTCTTGATTTTAGGCTTTTGATTATTTCCTGTTACCAAATCGCCGGTTGCACATTTTTCATTTCACAATTGTCGGAATTTTATTTTATTTTTATTTTTTGCGGAACAAAGATAGGCTGGTGCGCTTTGAAACCGGAGTCAAATCCAAAATGAATTTAAGAACAACGATGTACTTTCGAGAGGTTCGAATTATTAATAAAACTAGTACAAATTAATTTTCAGCGCAAATCATCGACCAAATTATCGTCCAAATTATCCTATAATTATTTCTAATATAGCAGAAAATGCAGAGAAAACGGTTGGGACTATTTTTGCCAGTTGTACTTTGTAAACACAATGAATACTCGATATATGTCAACAACACAGGTGTTGCCTGTCTCGTGTATCGTCAAGGAGACATAACCGAGCCGTGTTATGTTTACACTCCTCGGCGTCCAAGGACTATATGCCCCCTGGTAGTGGGGATAATTCCGAGACCTTTATCTGGCAGGCTCTCGCGACATATATTATAGAGAAACTACTGTATCGGCTGTCCGCACTGAGGAATGCTTGGAGAACAATATAAAAATCACTGTAATTGATAGAGCTCAGGACCACTCGTTCACATAACTCAATGAAGGTCAATTTCGCGACCTTTATTATGCAGGCTCTGGCGACATACATAGAGAAACCTCCGTATCAACTGTCTTCACAGAGAAATGCTTGGAGAACAATATAGAAATCACTGTAATTGATACAGCTTAGGACCACTCGTTCACGGAGCATACTCTGCGGTAGTGGGGACAATTCAGCGACCTTTATCATCGAGGCCTCAGCGACATATATAAAGAAATCGCTGTAATCAACAAATTGATGGGCTACGAATTAATTTGTACACCTACTAAATTTCTGTCTAATCCCTAGAAAAACCTAAACCCAAGCCTAACAAACTAATTCAAATAAATAATTTTCCACAAAATAGATTCTGTTTTTCTCCAAGGAGGTCCGACGCTCCTCGGCGACGAAAATTCGTGGAGTTCCGGGAAAGTGAACTCAAGCGGTGTAAATTCGCGGATTGAAGGGGTGCGGAAATTCGAAGATCGTCGGGGAGGTGCGCCCGCGCGCGCGCGCGCTGTTTTGCCGCGGACTATACCTCCGATTCAAGCGGTAATCCGTCGATCGCGAGCGTCGACGCGTCGCGTGGTCGTTTCGCGTTCGCGTTAAGCTTTCGCACAGAAGCGGCGTTAACCGTAGAAAGTACGTCGTTAACGAAGGTGGGGCCACGCGCGGTGCGGCATACTTGCGCGTGAAAAATTAAAGGCTGAAAGCAAACGGATTTCCCGGGTGGCGTGGCGCGCGCGGGCGCGGCCGCTTTGACGAGGCGCGCGGAAGGACACACGGTCCTGGTTTCGTCGTCGTCGTCGTCGTCGTCGGCGTCGTCATCGTCGTCGTCGTCTCGTGTCCTTGTGTTTCGCGTATTTTTCCCCGACGACGCTTTTCTCGCGGAAATTAACGAGGGAATATTTCATTTTCAAAGGATCGGGTGGAGCAGCGTGCGCAATTCCGCGCTGCTGCTGCTGCTGCTGCCTACGAAAGAGAGAGAGAGAGAGAGAGAGAAACGTTGAAGAGAGAAAGAGAGAATGGGGAAAAAGGTTTTCGAGCGAACGAGCGGTTTGCCACTTTGTTCGAGGCTCTCTCCTCCTCCTACTATCGCGCGTCTCGTCTCCGTTTTGTAATCATGAATTTCGTCGACGACGTCATTAACGTGGATTAACGCCGGCGTTAAGGGTAGGAGTGTGTGCACCCTCCTGTGCAAGATGGATATGCATCATCGTAATCGTTTACGAAGACGATTCTCGAAGGGTGCGTTTCTCCCACTCGTGCTCGCCGGATCCTCGCGAGTATAATGACGCAACGACCGGCTGCTGGCTCTCTCTCTCTCTCCCTCTCGAGAACCCTCCGAAAATACGGAGACAACAACCACCCCTTCGGGGAATTTCACTTTTCTAAAAGTTCCTCTAACTACGACAGAGTGGATTGTCTCGAACGCACGTGAGCTTCCCAGGACGATGCAGCTGGCCTCTTCGAAGTACAATGTTCTCTTTGTATATGTCGCAAATGCCTGGACGATAAAAGTCGCGCAACCACTGCCGCGGTCCGGCAGCGGGCATTATCAGAGGCCTCTAACGATCCTTTCCTACGATCCGCGCGGATCGAGGAATAGTATCTCCTAGCCGATATATGTCATAGACCTATGTTTTGGACAGGAAGTTATAGCAATAACAGGGCTATAGTTATAGCTATAGTTATGCTATAGTTATAGCAGGAGTTTTGGAAGTTATAGCAATTTTTGGCACAGGTATATACGTCAGCAAATAAATGACCGCTCTGCCATAAGTCCATGAAGGTCGCATCGGCCTCAGTGTCGTCAGATCAAGACTTCTCCCCCCACTCTAATTTCCCCTTCTACCACATCATTCTCCCTCCTTGGTGCCGAGCATCCCCACTCCTCCGTCACTGCCAGGTCACGTGACGCGTTTTATGTCACGACTAGATAATTCGTGACTATTCCACGACAGAGGGAGGGTAACCGTATTCCCCTCAATTCCCCTCCGGCGGCTTTAGTTCCGCTTAGAGTCGCCGGATCAAGACTTGTTCCCCCACTCTGACTTCCCCTTCTACTTCTACTTCCCCTTCCAGTCCCCACTCTTCCGCTGCGGCCCAGCCACGTGACCCGTTCCGTCCTGGCAGAGAGGGGGTAACTGTTTCCCCTCGACTCGTGCTCCCTCCCCTCATCCGGCAATACTGACCTCGACTTTGCTCAACTGCACGCACACTTAGGACTCCATATTTACAATAAACGACTCAACCGATAATGAAATTAACCGTTTGCCATTTTTGCATTACCGTGTTTGTGTCAGGGAAATTGGTAAAAATTTCGTGAACGCGTCTAGTGACAAAAAGGAAGTTCGGTTCGGGTTAAGCGGCATCGGTTCGAGCGACGAAAAAGAAAAATTGTATAATTCGATTCGTCGGTAGGCTTTGTTTTTCCTCGGCATGATTCCGGGAGGGGGGGATTCAATTATGGTCGCCGAGGGGGTCGATAGTTATCTGTCTGAGCGATCGGGCCCGTTAATCCCGGCGATTTCGAGTTTTATAATTTGTTCTTATCATCCGATGGCGGTGGCCCCGACCTTCGTCCGAGGCTGAACTATCAACGAAACGAGGCAAGGAGACGCATTAATAATATGATCTCGTCGGTCATTCCACCGGGAGACGGACGGATGGACAGACAGACGGGAGGGACGGTGTTAGGAACCACATTTTTCAAGTCATGCCTGTTAATGCAGTGAACAAGGGGCTGAGAGAGAGTCCGAGGGCCTCTCTCAATGGCGTACGCATCGAGGGGCCTCCCCCCATGACAGACGCGACCGTGAAGAAACAACAAAAAAGGAAAAAAAAAAGAGAAAAGAATTAATTACGCCCTACTCCCTCTGACTCTATAATTCCTGATAATCGATGATTGACACCCCGGCCGAGTAAGACTTCTTACCGCGCTTTCGTTACTGTCCGATCAGGTGAGCCGAGGGCTATCCTTAGGCACTATGCTAATTAATAGTCTTCGGGATCTGTTGATCTAAACGAGAATAAAAATAGGAGGCCTTGCTCGACAGTTCCAGAGATCGTAAAATATTTTTAACCGATTCGCAGGAAATTCGTTGTCCAGTTCTAATTTTTTGATTGCCCCGAAGATTCCGAGGACTTGAAATTGTTAACATGAAAGCGTTAACAATTATTATCTTCGGTATTCTTTTCAAAGTCTGGAATATCTTGAATATTTCGTTCGTACAGTCGCCTACTCGATTTATGTCCAAATTACGGGTCCAGCCCGTGACATAGATCGAGCAGGAGATATTTTTTGATCCACGTAGACAAGGACAGCTAGAAGGTTCTTGGCGACTCACGGGGTATACAGTACTTACTCGATATATGTCCACAACACCAGTGACACTCAGAGTCTACCCAGTGACATATAACGGCTAGAAGATACTATTCTTTGATACACTTGTTCTTTGTTAGATGGATATTTTAGTTTTCACTCTTCAGTCTACGAAAGAGGAACTCGGTTTACAATAATTTCACTATTGTCTCACACACTCCGTTAATTAGTCGCGAGCAGAAACGGTTTAAGATACGTGTAGAATTTTCTGGTACTAATCTTTTCATTTCAAGGTTACAGCACACACACACACACACACTGCTCTTCTCAGGAAGACACTGCACTCTCCGTTGTTCTCGATTAATTAGTAGTGAACAGAAACAGTTGAAAATACATGCAGAATTGTCTAATACTAATTTTTTCATGTTAAGGCTCCGGCACGCACACTGCTACACTCTTCTGATGAGTATAAAAATGATAGAAAGGACGAATACGATGATCGCGCCATTGTCTTCCACTCTCCGTTGTTCTCGATTAATTAGTAGCGAACAGAAACAGTTTAAAATACATGTAGAATTTCTATAGTACTGATTTCTCAACTTCGACGCTGCTGCGCTCTTCCGAGGAGTATAAAAATGATAGAAACGACGAATACGATGATCGCGCCATTGTCTTGCACTCTCCGTTGTTCCCGATTAATTAGTAGCGAGCAGAAACAGTTTAAAATACGTACAGAATTTTCTCGCGCTAATTTCTCCGCTCTTGAGGCCCCACAGCCCGCCAGATTTTTCTAAGGAGCCGGGAAACGATAAGAACAACGAGTACAATGATTCCGTTATTGTCTCTTGCTGCCCGTTATTCTTTAATTGGCAAGAATGGATTGAAACGCGCTCAGGAGACGCTCTTCCGGTACCAATTTCTTCGTTTCGAAGGCGGACGCGGGACGCCGACGGATTTCGCGAGCGTGAAAAATGATGGAAAAGGACCAGAAGAAACGGGTAAAATATTAATCAGATTGCGCGGGAACATGGCGCGCTTCGGCCCCCGGTTTGACCTTCTTTCGGGGCATAAAGGAAACAAAAGGACAGCACACAGAAGTCCAGGTTCTCTTCATTAATTCTTTCACGGGGGAACAAAGGCAGATCGATCCGGCCGTCGATCCCCTTATCGAACCGAGAGAACCAACCAGCTTTGTTTCAGCACAGAGCTCGGAGACCGCGTCCAACTAGGCGGCGCATGGATCCCATTACGTTCCCTCCCGTAATCTTTTCGGGCAACATCTGTCGCGGCTTGCCGGCTTGTTCGTGATTCAAGGTCGCCGCGACAAAACCCTGCAAAAATACTCGAGAAGAAAAAAATCGAACGGACACGCCTGAAACTCGGGCCGAGAACGATCAATTTCCTCGTCGCGAGGAGTATTCGTGCGCTACTGACATTTATCTTGAAGCTGAACAAAGATTTACCTTCTACGCCTATGCCGGAATCATTTTTGAGTCACCCATGATCAGGGGAACTGACTCGAATTGAGGGGAATACGGTTGCCCTCTCTCTCTCTCTCTCTGCCTGTACGCGGATTAGTCACGTGACCTTGTGACGTATGCAGAGACCGGGCGCGTCACGTGACCAACCGGCGGAGGAGTGGGGGAACGGTAGAGACCAGGCGACTCATGCCAATATTTCTCTAATCATATTGACGGCCGTTCGAACTCATCCCCACCAGTGATGAGACATCGGACGCTTTCTCGCGCGCATGCGTGACCAAAACCAGCTAGTTGTATCTATTTACGTTGCGGAGAAAGCAGTGGAGAAGCGTTGTTGGCAGAATAGTCCAGGACGATATATATTAAATTTAATATATATATATACGTACTCATACACATGGTATAAACTCATTTTTCAAAATCAAATCATAATCAATTTTGTTGCTTGCTGATGCAATCTTGTTGCTTTTTGCAATCACATGCGCGAGAAAAACCGTCCAATATCTCATCGTAGGCGTATGTTAAAACAATAACCGCATTAGAAAAATTTTTAAATACTTTTACATTATTTTCAACCTGTTGAACCTATTAAGGAAGAAAATAAATTTCTGTTGTACTCCAGCTAGCTGCAATTCAGGTGGAAAATTTTTATTTTGCATAAAGATTCGAGTAGGGGGAGGGGTTACATTTACTCATCACTGGTCCCCACCGCTACGGGTCACGAATGACCCCGGCGTGACGGACGGTTGATCACACGAGGTACTCGCAACTGTTAAAAATAGCTTGGAACAGTTAAAAATTGCCGTAATCTCAATTATTAATATTGCTTAATATTGCTTTAGAACAGTTGTCTTTACTTAACACTGGGATTTGTTTAAGCTACGACCATCGTAGTTATCGTATTGTGTTTTAAACGGGAGTCCTGATTGAATGCACCCCCTTGTAAAATATAAAAAAGAAAATATCGTCACGGAGTATCGTTGCAATTTCAACATTCGCAAACTAATACTAGGATTTATGTCAGCAACAACCCCCACAGTCCCAGTCCCCGTGCAGTGTTGCACTTTGAACGCGACTCCTGATTAACCCTTCTCACTCGAATCTATTTCAACCCCAAAACGAAACACTTCTTCCCTACCTACAATATTTCCCTTATACATACGAAAACTGTGCAATTCACCCCTACAACACAATGATATTTAGCAATTTATTAAATACAAACAAATTTAATAATTCAACAAGTACTTCGAAGAATCATACAGCAATCATTGGTGGTGCCTCACAGTCACCATTCGACTGCTAAGGGTGGAATGCATCCCGCCGTGAAATACGAAAGAAAATATAGCCACTGAGTCGCGTCGAAAATTTCGACTAACCGCAGGAAACAAATTTAATAATAAGCTGATCCACGCTCACGGAAAATTGTGGTTATGGTGGTGGGGTGGGGTGGGGGGGGGGAGGGGTTGGTTAAAAATGGTGGAGCCGAGGCAATGAACTTGTTCCGCAATTTCCGTATCGCGATCCAGTCGCCGGATGATTTACGATCGGGCAACGAGGAAACGGTTAAGTATCTGGGACGAATATTCGCGCAGCGATCCCCGGTATTGTTTCCCGGAGATGCACGATCGATTACTATCCGATGGCGAGGGGGTATAGAGAGGCCTGGCCTCTAGCTCCCCGTGGCAGACCTTGTCCGGAGACAATAACCGAGGTCGAGGCAGACGGAAGAATAATCCGGTGCAGCAGCAGCAGCAGCGGAGCAGCGTGATCTCCATTTCGAGGCGAGGCGAGGCGAGGCAAGGCGTGGGCCTCTCTCTCTCTCTTTCTCTGTCTCTCTCTGTCTCTGTCTCTCTGTCTCTCTGGCCCGGTGAAACAATGCATCGCGTGGGATCTCGTTCCCCGTAGATCATCGCCGTGCCACTTAATACTTCTCATTTGTCTTCGCGGCCCGGAGCAGCAACGCTTCTTCTCCTCTTCTTCTTTGTGCACCGTCGTCCGCGCTGCTCTGACCTTTTCTCGTAATTAAGGATCGGTCTCGCGCTCGTTAGAGATATTGCCCCTCTCCTGAGAAGACACTGCCGCTCTTCCACGGGCTACCAAACTTTTTTCTACCCCCCGCTTCCCCTTCCCTTCGCCGTTTCACCGGCGAAAGCTTCGCGTAGCTTTGTCCGTTTTGTTTTTTTTTTGTTTTCTGTTTCGTAAGCCGGGGATCAACGGCGCGTTTGAAGCTGCTAAAGCTGCTGAATGGTCACAAGTAATTATTGTTAGTACTCGCTCGCTTCTAACAGGTGTACGTAGGACGCGACGGCTTTAACAGGTTTGCCCGTGAACAATCCCGAGCAATCCTGTAAAATAATTCAGTTCCCGAAAGATACTGCGACAAAATTGAAATAATTCTGTTCCGGCCAGATTTGTCCAGTTTCGAAGCCGGACTTTCGTGCTTGACGCTATTATTTGTTAGTGATTATTGCTACTCTGTTCTGACTGGTTCCAAAAAATTCCCCAGAATCAAAATAATTTTCAGTTCGACCCTCTTAAGAAAATTTTTGAGGTTATGGAACCTGCTGAATGGTCGCCAGTTATTTTTGTCACACTATTGCTTCTTCTATCGGGCGTGACTTATACAAAACCACGATTCTGATGGGTTCCAAAAAATTCCACAAAATCAAAATGATTCAATTCCATCGTGCTTGGGCCATTTTTAAAGCTGGGTCCCACTTTTGAGGTTACCGAAGCTGTTAAATGGTAGTAAGTAGACTGCGGATCTTTATGCAAAATAAAAAATATTTGCATTGACTGCAAGACACAGGAACGAAATAAATATTCCCTCGTTCTTTTAACTATTTTGTTAAGCTAACACAAATACGCTGCTACCCTTAAATCTTTTTAATATGTCCTCTGTTTTAAATTGTGCTTACCAGTTTCTGTCAATAATTTTATAAAATCCGCAGTCTAGTAATAAGTAATTTTTGTCACACTTTTCTCGTTTCTATCGGGCGTGCCTTGTACAGAACCATGATTCTGACTATTTGGCAGTGAAAAATCGTCCCGAAAAATTTCTGAAAGAATCAAAATAATTTTCAGTTCCATCGTTTTAAGGCCGTTTCTAGACCTAGGTCCAATTTTTGAGGTTATGGAACCTGCTGAATGCTTTTCTATCAGGGGTGCCTTTTACAAAACCACGATTCTGATTGGTTCCAAAAAATTCTACAAAATCAGAATAATTCAATTCCATCCTCCTTGGGCCATTTTTAAAGGTGGGTCCCACTTTCGATTCTACCGAAGCTGTTACATAGTGAAAAATCGTCCCCAAAAAATTCCCCAGGATCAAAATAACTTTCCGTTCCATCCTCTTAAGACCGTTTCTAGACCCAGGTCCACTTTTCACGGTTACGGAAGCTGCTGACTGTTCGCAAGTAATTTCGTGTCACACTACTCCCTCTTCCACCATTTCCGCGAGTGCGCAATCATCCCCAAACAAGCAGTCTCTTATCTCCGAGCGCGGCACCGGGACCAGATCGATTCGATTTCCATTTGCATCGTCGAGAAAAGCAGGCGGAAACCCGCCGGGGGGTGAGGAGCGAGAAAAAAGCCTAAGCGTCGAACGGCGAGAGGTTGTGTTCAGCGTGCCAAATTGCGCGCTGAATAATTCACGGTCGAAGGTTACGTGTTCGGTTCCTTCACAAATCCGTCTAAGAACGGCTTCTTCGAGTCGCGCGGGGATCCGCGAATCGGATTCGCGGCGGAAAAATAGCCGTTGCGGGTTTCCGGTCTCGACCGGAGAGAGAGCGAGAGAGGGAGAGAGAAAAACCTGACGCAACTGTGGCGACGGTGGTTTTCCACCGTGGAAAAAGCGTCCCCGATAATGGCAACGTTCGCGCGTAAGAACTACTTAAAGTTTAAACGCGCTCGCGGCACGGAATACGGGTTCGCTTCGATCGGGCATCCATTATTCAAGCGGACCGATCAAGCAGAATTTTCCCCGGCGTTGAAAAGTCGTCGTCGCCGCGGAAATCGCGGACCCGTTTTCACGTCGTCCCTCCTCGGACGATCGTTTCATAATAAATGCCGCATAGCGCGGGGTCTCTCCCTCGATTCCCACCCTCCCCACCCCCTCGATCGGCTTACACAACCCCGGTATCGAAACCGCGATGCAAATTGTCCGAAGGGCGAACACAATTCTGCAGTCGTCGATAAGGGATTCGCGGGGCTCTGCACGACCTCCGCCGCAAGGTGGCAACCTCGATCCAGGGGGGTGAGGGGGTGCAAGGCCAGGGTCAGGTAACAATACCTCTTGGAGATGTGCCCCGGTGACTACCGGGACTGCCCCAACGCCGGGGAAAGAAAGAAGAGCTTAACGCTGTTACGAGAACCGGCAACGGTCGTGTTCCGTTTCCTTTGCGCTCGCGAATTACCCTCGCGCGGCTCAAAGAAGCCGAATTACCGTTCCCTTTCTTCCGGAAACGGTCGGCTCAAACACCTACGTGGGCTCCGGGCTCGTTTGACGACTCATCGTTCCGCGACACACACGTCCCACGAGAACCGGGCGGGAGCCGCAATAATTATTTGTCAACGGCGTTTAGCAAATTCGAACGTGGACGCACGAAAAAGTAAATTATTTTTCTTGGACTGGTTGCCATTCTTTGTCAACTGGTGTTGACACTAGTCTGAGGACAGTAGCAGGATTGAAATGAAACTAACTTAAATCAAACTAGATAAAAATTATGTTAATTAAGTGAATTAATTTAATTGAATGAAATTAAACTTATTTTTCTGGGACTGGTTGCAATTCTTTGTCAGGTGCTGTTGACACTAGTCTGAAGACAGTAGCAGGGCTGAAATGAAACTAACTTAGATCAAACTAGATAAAAATTATATTAATTAAGTGAATTAATTCAATTGAATGAAATTAAGCTTATTTTTCTGGGACTGGTTGCAATTCTTTGTCAGGTGCTGTTGACACTAGGCTGAAGACAGTAGCAGGGCTGAAATGAAACTAACTTAGATCAAACTAGATAAAAATTATATTAATTAAGTGAATTAATTAAATTGAATGAAATTAAGTTTATTTTTCTGGGACTGGTTGCGATTCTTTGTCAGCTGATGTTGACACTAGCCTGAAGACATTAGCAGGGTTGAAATTAAACTAAATCAAATCAAATGAAATAAGAACTTCATTAAATGAATTAATTGAATTGAATTAATTAATTAAATTGAATGAAATTAAACTAAATTAAATTGTTAAGGGAAGGAGGACATTATCAGGTCTTATTTCTTGCAACAAATAAGCATAATTTGTATTTCAAGATTTTAGTGATACAGTGTTCACTCGATATTTGTCGCCAAGGCCTGGACGATAAACGTCGCGGAGCGATATATTGATAGATGATAATTGTCCCTGACTAGACCCGTCTTTTGGACGTATCATTGTATTGTGATTTATCACGGTGAAACTAATGTATTTCTTTTTATTGTTGTTTCAGGTAAGTGTCAAGGATGAGCAGATTTCACAGACTCCACCAATGTTTATATTCTACCTATTTGTAAGTACTAAGAAAATACTAACAAATATTCATTTAGCTCCAAATACTTCAATAGCTTCTAAACGCCGCAGAAAATGTTCACTTCGCCCAAAGATCCATTAAGTTTAAGTAAATCCTTTCCACAAAATTGAATATGAATAATTTCCAAACATAATTCAATGCAACTTATTTTGATACAAATTTTCTTAAACAAAATTCACTACAAAATAAATCTAAAAAAAAGCAAACCTCACCTTCCACGGTATAACATAGGAACCAGTATAAATTGAGCGTATATATACTCTAACGATGCGAATGGGTTAATACAGTCTATGAATCTACTGTGACTGAAATTCGCAGCGTTGTTAAACTTCGCCTTGGCAACCCAGAAATATTTAACTTTTCGCTAGACAATCCTGTCTATCCTAACCAGAAAATGCTAAAAATCGTAGTTTCGGGGCGAGGAATCCACCGGTTCAAAAGTGACGCGTGTTCAAAGTTGACTGACATTGTTCTGGGACCAGCTGTGTGTAATTTAAGGCGCACAATCTTGCTCAGCGACGTACCCAGCAATGAGAATTACGAGGCCACTGCTCGTTTCCGTGATAGTGACCTGGAAAATCGAGCGTATATATATACGCTAATGATGCTAACAGGTTAAATGGCAATTCTCCGAGACAAAATGAACGAAAGCTGTTCCTCCGATAAGTCGAAACGCGTTGGGACCCGGTGCTTCAACGGTGATTGATTGTGGCTGTTGGATTACCCGAAGGGATTCCACACCGCAGGTGGAGAGTCGGTTCGCCGCGGACCTTCCGCAGCTTTTATCCCCCGTGTGTGCGTTTCCCGTCCCGCGTGTTTCTACGCGTACGTGTGCACCGTGTGCACGCGCGCATCGGCGCGGCCCCCGCGTGTTTGTCGTCGGCGCGCATCCTCGAAACGTTCGCGTGTAATCCGGGGCTGGGGACATTAATGTTGCATCGCTCGCAGGGGATGACTTTGTGCCCGTGGACAACCCGACAACTAAATGGGCATTATCCGTTGGTCCCCGACCGAATCTCCGACGCTTCGTTTCGTGAAAGCTTCCCACCCCGCCCCACCCCTACGCTGTTTCCTTTCGTGCGTCACGAGGCCGGTGATTTCTTCGATTTTTCTTTTCATGCACCCTCCACCCCTGTTCGGCCCTTCATGTCTCTCTTCAGCGTCCTGGATTGATCTCGCAAAAATAACGTATACAGCTTTGCGTGGAATCTTTTTATTTATTATTGCCCACGGTACTCAGATTTTAGACTCCATTTTTTTTTATAATTTTGATAAAGCCTATTCTGGATCTTTGTGCAGAACAAAAATTACATCAATACCAGGGAGCCATAATGTCTCTTTCTTCCGCCCTCCAGAAGTTTGAAATAACCCTCTAAACCTTTTTTATTAATATTTAAAAAATAACTAGTTTTAATATGTTTATTATTTTTCAATTTGCGTCTACTCGTCTTTGTCATAAATGTATTAAATTGATAATTTGGTAATTCGACAGTTATTTCATTTCCACTAGAGTGTTTCCGTGAATCAAATGGTTGAACAATTGGCCCTGGTAATAATTATGGTCTTGAGCCCTCCTCCAATTTCAAAGCAGTATGCATCATTTTAGCTGAAAACGTCTTGTATGAAGTATTAACCCTTTGCACTCGAAGCCATTTTAACTCTAAAACGAAACATCTCTTCCGACCTACAATAATTCTCTTCCATATATATTTTTTCATGCTATACTTACGAAAATGGTGCAATTTATTCGTGCAATACCGAAATGTTCATTATTATTACATTTCTTTGTATTTAATAAATTACTAAAGATATTTTGAATAATGATATATCAATTTTTAGTGGCGACTGTAAGGCGTCACTAAAAATTGCTGCATCATTATTCAAAATATTTCCAAAATGTAACATTATTAAATTTACTCGTATTTAGTAAATTAGTAAACATTTCAGTATCGTACGAGTAAATTCCCCGCCATTTTCGTATGTATAACACGAAAGAAAACTATATTAGAAATATTCTGGAAATATTCCAGGTCAAAACAGCTTCAAGGGCAAAATGTCAACAGTATTTTTCTTCTTGACGACGAAGAATTAATTTTTCTAATATCGAATACTGTAACAAATGAATATTTTTCTATTATTGAGTAAAACCTCGGATCCTGTACATGTTTTGATTACTCATTAATGGGAGAAGTTAGGTCCAGGGGTTGCCGTAATTTTTCTAGATTCGACGCCGGGACTGGTAACCCGCGAATCGCGCATACTTCCCGCCACGTTAGCGTTGTTTGCGTTCATTAGTACACGGGGCATGCACGACGTTAATCGTAACCTAACACGGGCCACGCTTCTGCCAGTAATTAAATCGTCAGCACGCGGACACTCTGCGCTTTCACATTAATTATGTAACTTGGAAATTGAATCCCGCTCTGCCGCGAGTTTTGTTAATACCGGTTACAAAGTAACCGGCCGTAAAATTATTCCGCGACGCCAGCTGTCATTTGAAATTCGACCGTGTTTGCGTGCGCCGACGAAATTAACGGCCGACGGACGCGCCGCGATTTTTAATCCGACGCTTCATTTTCTGCCGTGCGAAAATTCCCGATCCATCCGTACGCGTCCACCGTGCGTCGTCGATCCGATCGATCCTCGATCCTTCCTTTCCGATCTTTGTCGAACATCTTCGCCAATTTGCTCGATGCAATTTGTTCGGTTAGCTCTAGCTTAAAATTATAGTACCGCCTACTATTTATACTGGCACCTTTGATAAATTGTTTAGTTAATTGTTTATGTCGGGTTTTGTTAAATGAATTTTCGTGTCGAACGTTAAACTGACTGTTTATTAAAGTTAAAAAGAAAAGGGAGAGTAAAACAATACATAGACTACTTAAAGGTAGAACTGAGATCGACGCCATCTTTGAAGGAGAAAGAAAAAGAACAATTATGGCGGATTATTGAAGAAATATAGAATCGCGGTTGCTAGTGCAACAGTTTATAGTCTAATTTGTTTATTTGGTCGAGGTGCTTGTAAACGCATAATTTAAAATTACGCCTATAAATAAATGCCTTCTGTAAATAAATTGTTTAGTATAGTTTCGTATCGTTGGACTGTGGACCTGCGTAAAAACTGTCTGCATTAATTGCAAGGTACCTGAGACTCATAGAAATAGATCCCCTTTATTAACAATTTTTTCTAGATTGAGAATTTCTTACATTTTTCGATTATTTCCACGGCTCAGGTCTACTAATTTCTGTCGAGAACGCATAAATTATCCGCTACTTGTAATGCACAGGAACAGAAAGAAGGTTAAACTTCACATTGACAACCCAGAAATTTTGCAACTTTTTAGTATATAATCTTGTCCGTCTTGACGGGAGGGTGCCAAAAATCTGAGTTTTGAGGCGAGGAATCCACCGGTTCGAAAGTTATGCGTGTTCACAACGCGTTCACGCCGTCGCTGTAATTCATGCTCCTCGCTCATTGGCGGCTTATCTTTTGTGAAGATAATTTGTCTGACTGTCCAAGTGACGTCTGCGTTAGTGATTCAGAAAATGATAGTTTTTCAGAACATAGTTCTGATTCAGAAGATACAAATATCAGACCGACAAAACGACGAGAAACCGTAATTATTGAGAGTGACTCTGAAAATGAAGATAACGGTCATGACGCTGGATGCTGAAGTTTATTTAGATTGTTTTAGTTCTACATTTAATTACGAAATAATGTCCGGTGACATTAGATAGCTCCTGCGTAAAATTGCTGGTTAACAATGTGTTAAAAAGCTGAATAATTTTAGATTGATCGCGGAGCTGAGCCGTCACTTATCTGTTCCCGCAAGTTTGCATCTAAATAGAAGTGAGAAAGCCGAGAAGACAAAATGTCCGACTCCCTCAAAAATTGTGTGTGTTAAAAATGTGTTAAAAAGCTGAATAATTTTAGATTGATCGCGGAGCTGAGCCGTCACTTATCTTTTCCCGCAAGTTTGCATCTAAATAGAAGTGAGAAAGTCGAGAAGACAAAATGTCGGACTCCCTTAAGATCCCTTGAAATCCGTTTCAAATCTGGGTCCCCGGGGCAAGAAGCGCGGGATCGATCGGCGTGTCGGATGGATCGCGTCAAAGGCGGCCGGTGTCATAATGCGGTAGGGTAAATTACAGAGATCGGCGGGTCGCGCGAAACGTCGCGTCCGAAGGAAAAAATGCTGCGTTTGAAGAAGCGGAGGAAAAAGAAAAATGGCTCGTCGCGGCGGGCGGAGGTCGCGGGCAAAAGACAGAGCTCTCCCCGCCGGTGAATTAAAGGTGAACGATGGAGGTGTGCCTATGTATGTTTAATCGCGATCGAGTATTCCGTTTGGAGGGCACGTTTCAGGCCCCCTCCGGTGGACAAGGGACGCGACGGTGGGAAAAGGGAGCCGACGAGGGGCCCTTGGTGTGTCCTGCGAGCTCGATATGTAATTTTCCCTCCTGCACCCTTATCTGACTCTCTCGCTCTCTCTCCCTCCCTTTCTGCATCCCTTATAGTCGTCCGCTGGCCCCGCACGGGGTGCAAAACGTTCTCCACACCCCCGACCGACCAGGGTACGGTGTTTATCAGCTACTGGACTAGGCGGACAAGCCTAAACGCCGTCGCTTTACGGAATTAAAGTACCAGATTAGATCTGGGCTACAGGGGTACAGTAATGGCGGCTGTAATGTCTTCAGCTGGCTGTTACACACCGTACTATAACGTTTTTGAACACGTTGCCACGCATCGTTACCAGTGATTCTTACAAAATTTAACCCTTTGCACTCGAAGCCATTTTGGCTCTAAAACGAAACATTTCTTCCGACCTAGAATATTACCCTTGTATATATATTTTTTCATACTGTACATACGAAAATGGTGCATTTTAGTCGTAGAGTACTGAACTGTTTAGTGATTTATTGAATACGAACAAGTTTAGTAATGTCAAAAATATTTTGAATAACGATACAGCAATTTTTAGTGGCGTCTTACAGTCGCCATTCGAGTGTTAAGGGTTAATTAATGAAAGCGAAACTAGACATTTTGAATGTATTATAGGGGATGTCAATAATAATGAATGCTTGAACCTAGTCAAAAATTGCTGTTGGTCATACGTCACTGACATGGCAGGTAACGTGTTAAACTGGGCTTCAAGCTTCAGAGTTAGGTCATCTAAATCTTAGGGTACGGGTTGTCTACAAATGGGTGCACGAGATCGAGAATTTATGGGAAAAATGAGAGGGCGCAATTTAACCACTAAACGGAGCAGTAAAAATGACTATTTTACATTTCCTTAAAAAAATAACATGAATATATCTATCAAAATCTGTAGCCACTTTTTAAATAATATATACCTAGAGAAATCAATTTGTCAAATAATTGCTCATGGATCCGTGTTTGCAATCTCAATATTCATGGATTAAGAATATTAGAATCCGTCATTTCGACAGATCCCGTAAATCTAGCGTTAATAGGACAGTGAAATGAAAACAATTTTTAATGTCAATCAATTATTTCTGGCTTATTGAAGTTGTTACTGGACCGCGGATGTTCATGCAATGTTTAATTTTTGTGGACAAATTTTTGAGAAAGTGGAATCGTGGAAAATCTTGTTTTCAGTAGCCTTCGTAGATCTGAAATAAATAAAAGCCATACTAAACTCGGTGGAATTTTATATTAAATAAATGCATACATTAAATAAATGCATTCACGGAGTCTAGTTATTACCGAAATAATATAATTTATGCCACCGTTTCTTGTAAACGCGGTAGAACATCTTACGTTCTTTTCATTAAACTAAACTAAGAAAAAGAATTTACTCAACTTTTTATTTACTGACTTTAACTTTCACTTAACTAAAAAAAGAAATTGCAAATCAGGTTCAGTGGCCTGTCTTCAGAAAACCAGAGCAATTAGTAGCGAGAGGTAAACTAAATTGCTGTTCTCTCACGAGATTTTCTTAAGCTGCTGGTGTCTAATAAACGCTATAGAAAAATTTGCAACGAGCGTCGAAGCAAATCAGGTTCAGCGTTCGGTGATCTCTTCGGGAAAGGAGAAAACGGTCGAGGTTTAACAGATTGTTGTTCTCTCGTGGGCGGTTTTCTTCTTCTTTGTTGGGCCAACAGTCGCAAAACGAAACGGGAAAAGTTCGGAAGGAAATCGTTGTTCGTTTCGCGGAAGGGTGTGCGGGGGTGCAGCGGTTCAGAAACCAGGACAATTGGGTGGCAGCAGGCGGGGTTTTGCGAGGCAAGAGGACCGTAGTCAGAAGCGTGTGGCGGACAAACGGAATTTTTGATGGGGAACGATCCGTTATTCACGGATCTCTCTCTCTCTCTCTCTCTCTCTCTCTCTCTCTCTTCGTGCCATTGTATACGATCGCCATGTCGGGGGGCACTCTTGGCCAGGCGAAGCAACCTGTCCTCCAGGGTTGATCGATGCTACCTCCCGGAAAAAGCTCGTTGGAAAGGGAAGCCTGGCTGCTGGCTAGTTAGCTTGCTCTAGAACTAGCTCCACAGGGCTGATCATCAGGATTTCAGCACGTCGATCCCGGGGCTCATTTAGGAATTCTCGACGCCGCTGTTTCGCCCCTGTGCCAGAGAGGAATCTTTGTCACCTTTTAACGATCGTTAGGCTCCGGCACTTTTAGGAGCCTTCTTCTTTTTCTCTCTCTCTCTCTCTCTCTCTCTCTCTCTTTCGACGTACTCTCGTGGAATTCGATCTATCGCGAGTCAGAGGCATCGTATTCGCCCGATCGGCCCGACGTTCTTTTTCTTTCGCTTCGTGTATTATATTTGAAATTTCGAGTGGCCGTTCGTTGTCGAAAATTTTGCTCGGAAGGCAAACGGAGAGGGGCTTGAAAAACGGCATTTTTATAATTTTATAGCACCACGTTGGATCCTCTTTCGGACTTCTGTCGCGTGTAGTTCGTAGAGTACGCGAGCTTGTTTCCAAAGGAATGGCACTTTTGGAACGTTGAAAAATAGGCGGCCCAGATTTATTGAAAAATTGAGATTCAGATTTGAGATTTGAAAAATATCGCTTTTCAGCGAGGGGAGTTTGGGGGAGAGCGTTTTAGAAGGTTTACGCGGAGAGCGTTTAGAATGGCACTTTTTGGACCATTAGTTTTTATTAATTCAATTTAATTTTGCTGAATATTTTTAGAGATTGTTAGTTTTGAGTGAGGAGCAGTTTGGAGGTGAACGTTTTAGAGGATGCCGTAGGCTGATGTTGATGAGCCTGAAGGGATGGCACTTTTTGAACCATTAATTTTTATTAATTCAATTTAATTTTGCTGAATATTTCTAGAGATTGTTAGTTTTAAGTGAGGAGCAGTTTGGAGGTGAACGTTTTAGAGGATGCCGTAGACTGATGTTGATGAGCCTGAAGGAATGGCACTTTTTGGACCATTAATACTTATTAATTTCATTTAATTTAAGTGAATATTTATCGAGATTGTCCGTTTTAATCGAGGAGGAGTTTGGATGTGATCGTTTGAGAGAATCGGGTCCAAGCCTGATGTTGATGAGCCTGAAGGAATGGCACTTTTGGCTCGTTAAAAAATAGACATCCCAATCGAAGTAAATAAATAAAAATTGAGGTTCCCCTTTTGAGGAAAGAGGAGTTTTGGGGAGATCCTTTTTGAGGGTTTGTTTGAGAGAAGGCGCATGTCTGTAGTTCCTGAAGGAATGGCGCTTTTTGGACCATTAATTTTTATTTATTCGGTTTAATTTTGGTGAATATTTTTCGAGATTATTCTTTCTGAGCGAGGAGGAGTTTGAACGTGAACGTTTTTGATGATGTCGAAGCCTCATATTGATAAGCCTGAAGGAATGGCACTTTTTGGATCATTAATTCTTATTCGCGTGGTTTAATTTTGGTGACCATTTTTCGAGATTATACTTTCTGAGCGGGGAGATTGGAGGTGAACCTGTTAACGATCCTGAGGTTCCTACAGAAATGGCACTTTCTGCCCGTCTATTATTCCTTCAATTCAATTTAGGTTTCTATTTTCGAGATTTTCCAAGTTGTTATTTCGTACAGTGTCCAATCTTTTTTACAGTACTAATGCTACCACCTGCGTTATGGGGGAGGGGGTGCGTGTGTGCATCATTACCAACACTAAGTTTCCCATTATGGCCGCCCCGAAACGTTTCCCGACGGCTGCGAAACGATTCACGGAATCCTGCAAACGCTTTCAGACACCGTCGAATGGTTTTCGCGTGGCATCCGCAATCAATATTTTGCGCCGGGCTTTATCAAGCTCCGGCTCTCGAATTCCGCGTATGTAAATGGCAAAAATCGTCGGGAAAAGAGCGGACAGAGGCGACAGAGAGAGAGAGCGCGCGAGAGAAAGAGAGAGATAGAGAGGGAGAGGAGAGAGAGAGAGAGAGGTGATCGTCGAGGAGAAATAAAAACGTCGAACGGTTCCCGAGGAGATTTACGGGCTTGCCGTCGACTTCCTCGATCGCCTGGGCCCGAAAGAACGGAGAAAGGAGGCCTCCGCGTTCGAGGCCGCGACTCGTCGTAGCTTTTCTGGAAATCCTCGAGGCGTCCTACGTGGAATTTGTAACGTTGTGAAAGAAACAAGCCCCGGCGGAATACTCGGGCCGCGGCGGCAACGCGGGAACGCGAAGGAATGGCGTTGGGAGCGGCGTCCGTAGAATATTAATAATGATCGAGCGCCTATCCACCAGCCACGGGGACACGGTCTCCCCTCTCCCCTATCTCTATCTCTATCTCTATCTCTCTCCCTCTCCCTCTCTCTCTCTCTCGCATATACACACGCTAATCGTCCTCCATCCGGACCCCGGAGATCGTAATCATGCCGCATAATTATTTCATCGGGCACCGCTTTTTGTTCACGGCCCCCGCAACGACGAGCAGAGGCCGCTCCTGGAAACTTTTCATACCTCTGCACCCGAGCGCGAGGAATCGTTCAACGAGACGCCCGCTTCAATCATTTTTCCACCGCGAGTTATGAAAGAGAAAAATCGAAAGATGATTCGATGTACATCTCGTGGAACTTTTGATTTTTGTAAGGTTAACCGAACGGAGCGTGTAATAAAATGTTCAGCAGCGTATGCGTCACGTTTTTCCGATTAAAAAGAGCCCAAACACGACACCGTTAGTTTCGCGTACGCCCATTTAAAACGCTATTAAATGCCCTCTCCGTTATCCGAACCGATTAGATGTTGTCTAAATTCTCCATATACAATACAATATACAAACCAGTGAAATCTTGACCTGATTCTTTTCACAGCCAGGTAATTGTTCCAGTGTCCAAAAGCGCTGATATCTCACTAGTTCGGATAACCGAGGCTCCATTGATTCGTGGATTAAACGAGCAAACTTGATCCAAACTGTATGGTGTTTGGACTCGTTCTAATCGGAAAAGTGCGACAGATATCCTAGCGTCGGTTTCAGAAGGAAATTTAAAGAAGAAAAAATTAAATATTGTCAATTACGGGTACGTAGAGTGACAGCTCGGTGAGCGCTCGAGTTCGGAGGATCGCGGACCGGTATTTACGGCAACGACGCGGAGCTTGCAGACCGGCTAGTTAGCTTTCTCGCAGGGCCTGTACATATCGAGCCGCGGCTATCCAGCTGAAATGAGTCTCGCCCGCGGTTCCAGATGTGTAACAGGAGAAAAAGGAGAACCGCGAGGTCAGCCGAAGAGGCAGGGTGTCAGGCTGAACGAGAAACGATCACATCCGACGGAACACGTTTGCGTCGCGTACCACCATTCAGGATATTTGTCGCGGTGGGGTGCCCCTCTACGGAAACCGTACGAACGTCGGCCGGATTTGATTTTCTTTCTGTTCGACGGTTGAACGGATTAACGCTTGCGGGGACGAGCGAGTACTCTCATCTCTCTCATATCTCTTTCTCTCTCTCTCTCTCTCTCTCTCTCTCTCTCTCTCTC
>CM052136.1:5306924-5343258 GCA_028454255.1 Halictus ligatus
CATAATTTTTAATAACAATTAAACAAATTTTTAATAATTTCAAAAATATGATTTCTCATGTATGCACCCTTAGAATCTTAATAATTTCAAAAATAATTTCAAAAAATTTTAGATGCTTATAGAAATCATTTTAAAAATTTCACATAATTTTAATAACAATTTCAAAAAGTTTTAAATAATTTCAAAAATATGATTTCTCATGTATGCATCCTTAGAATCTTAATAATTTCAAAAATAATTTAGAAAAATTTTACAAAATTATAGAAATAATTTTAAAAATTTCAAATAATGTTAATAATAATGTCAAAAAATTTTGAATAATGTCAAAAATATTAGGACCCGTCATTTATGAGTGTTCTCTTAAACCCAGTGTTAAGGACAAAGAGAGTTTCATCGGAAGAGTTGAACCGGTGCTCGGACGGATTAAAAAACTGAAACCGGGTTCAACTCGCGCACGTTCAAAAAAAAATCCGTGGTGATTAGACTCGCGGGAGGGCAGGTGTGTCTTTCGGGAACTATCGAAGAAGGGCCGCCCTCGGATCGGCAAGAGGCGTATCGACAAAGGCGTGATATCGCGCCGGTGAAAGTCGATTGAGAGAGGCCCATATATCCTGGCCAACGACCGTGGGTCTAAATATTTATACGGTATGCCCATGCGTCGGTTCGAACATCAAAGACGAGCCTCCGATCCCTCCTGCATAGTTCGTAAAAATAAATTCCCGGTCGGTCTGCACGCGCTCTAACCCCAACGCGTGCTGTCGCGCTCGCGCGCGCGCGTTCATCGGGGTCTCTCGCTTCGTGATTCAACGTCACGGGGTCGTTGTCGATGCTCTGTCGTCGAACCTCGGGCACTCGTCGTCTGCGTCCCCCCCAACCCCCTTCGATATTCAACGGGACCGAGAGGAAAGATCCATCCCCCCAACCCCTGCGGATAAGGGTGCCTAAAAAAGCCCCACGGCGGAGAAACGCCGATACCCACCGCGGAAACACAAGTTGTGTGCGATCGGCAAACACCGCGGAGGAAAGAAGTCGAGGAATCCGCTGAGACGTTAAAGCAAACATCGGAGTCACACGTTAGGGCGGTGGTAGCACGTTCGTACTCTGTCCTTGGAGGAGCTCCTCTTCGTCGGCGTCCTCTTCTTGGGAGGGTGGTTTCTCGCGACCAGCCCCGCACCGGGAAAACATTTGTTTCCGAGAAACCACGAATGAGTGGTGAGGGGTGCGGAGCTACCGGCAGCCATTGACTTATGGAAATGATACAAATGATAGGCTCAGTCTTGAGCGGAAATGATACAGGCGTGGGTAACTTCGAGAGTGCAATTAACCCGCGGTGGTTCACGCCTCGAGATGCATTTTCCGTCCCGATTCCGTTAATAAGCGTGCATTAGGCGCCTGTTTCCGGTGTTTCTTGCAGCCCCGAGACGCGTTCAATTCGAGCGCTCTCTCTCTCTCTCTCTCTCTCTCTCTCGCCTTTTTGCGTCTGCCGCCGAGCGAAAACGGTCTTCCCGATTCCCGGCGTGTACTGCTATTAACACTCCGGAAATCCAGTTTCGCGTGACCGTTCGTTTGTGCTCCGATCTCTGCCATTCCCCTAACGACTTGCGAAAGTGTTCGTGCATCGACCTTGTCTCACCTGCGCGTGCTCCTGTCCCTCCCGGGAATTTTGGCTACAGTGTACAAATTCTTCCTCCGGAAAGATCTGTGCAACTTCGATGACAAGTGAAGCGAAGTACATTTGTTTCTGTATATATGTCGCCAAGACCTGGACGATAAATGTCACTGAATTATGCACTTCCTCGGCGTCCGTGGCCTCTCGAGCTTCTTGGTCCCAAACGGGGCACACCCCGCGGTTGTGAGGATAATACCGCGACGTTTATCGTCCAGGTCTTGGCGACATATATAGAGAGATCACTGTATTTTTAGTTTTTTTTTAGATTTTTACTCGTACGCTTTCAACAGCGTCCCCCTACTGAATTCTTGGAAAACTGGTAACTGGAAAACTTCTATGAGAAAGATCAGGAAAAGCAGCAGTGATTATTGAAATTTTGAAAGATTGCTATTATACAAAATTTGATGCAATTTAGTGCGATTTCTGTCTCTGTAATTGATAGACTTCACGGCCACTCGTTCCATAGACATTGAATAATAACAACAGTGACCAATAACTGTTTAAATTTCAAGTATTCTGACATGTAAAAATCGGGCATTCGATCAACGGGTTTAGAATGAAAATCGGGGACCGTGTGATCGCGCGTGGCGTGTCGGCAAGTTCGAAAAGGCGGTACCGGTTCTAGTAATCGCCGGTGGCCAACCATGATCGGCGAAATCGGCCACCGCGTCGTGTTTCGCGCCGATGCACACGCAGGAATCCTACTCTCGGCAAGAATACAAGGGGCTAGGAAGGCGATAGAGAGCCCCGCGGAGGGGCGGAGAGAGGGAACAGAGGGACACACGGGTCTCGTGTATGGAAAGTGAAAGAGACACACACAAGCGTCTCTCGCCGGCTAATGCAGCGCGGTGAAATATTCATCAGTCTGCCTGCCTGCCTCGGTGGCGCGGGCTAACCCACCCTTTATATTTCGTAATTACCCTCCCAGCCCCGTTCTTCCACCTCGAGCCAGCCGCTCTTCTCTCTTCACCCTCCTGTTCCTCCTCCATCACCTTCTACACCACCGTCGTGTGTCCCCTCTTCGTCGTCGTCGTCGTCGTCGTCGTCAAACTACTCGTCTCCGTGGCCCCCGCCCCCTCTTCCCTCCCCTCCCCCCCGACCCCCCCACACTCTCCCCCCCCCCCTCTCTCTCTCTCTCTCTCTCTCTCTCTCTCTCTGCCTCGTTTTCTCCGGCATTTCCAATCCCTGGTCTTCCGTCACCTCCCCAATGAACGACGCTCTAATTTCCGCGCCGACAATATGGACCATGTGCCTCGAAACTAACTCTCTGGGCTAGGTCTGGATTTGGGCCGCCATGCTCGTACGCGACTCTTCCGCCGTTTCTACCGTAGGAAAATTCTACGGTGGAGAAACCGGCCGAAATGAGGAGCACAGTATTTTTTCGATCAAGTAGAAACGGTCAGCCACTGTCAGACACACCGGCGATGACAGCACGAGTGATAATATTGTATTGACTCGATCTTGAAAAAATCGGTCCAAGGTTTCACGCGAGTATATTCTATACAGACTGTACCACAATAACATACTGCTCGAACTGCTTCACGGCACTGCTCGACGATGTTAATCCACTGTTCGACACTGTTCGACACTGTGAAACACTGTGAAACAGCTTATCGACTCTGTTCAACACCATTCTACGCTGTGGAACTGGTGTACAACACAGTTCAACGCTGTGAAACAGCTTTTCAACTCCGTTCAAAACCATTGAACACTGTGCAACAGTTGTTGAACGTTGTTTGACAATGTGAAACAGCTGTTCAACACTGCACAAGAACATTGAACGCTGTACAAACGCTGTTCAACGCTGTGAAACAGCTGTCCAACACCGTTCAACGCTGTGAAACAGCTTTTCAACGCTGTAAAACTATTCAGTGCTGTGAAACAGCTGTTGAATTATATCCAACGCTGTGAAACAGCTGTTCAACACTGTTTAATGCTGTGAAACAGCTGTTCAACACTGTTTAATGCTGTGAAACAGCTGTTCAACACTGTTTAATGCTGTGAAACAGTTGCTCAACACGGTAAAACGCTGTGAAACAGCTGTTCAACACTGTTCAACGCTCTTCAACACGGTTCAACGTTGCGAAACACTGTTCAACGCAGTGAAACACAGTTCAACGCTGTGAAACGTTGTAGAACGCTGTTGAATGCGATCGAACGCTGTCTAACACTTATCGAATGCTGTTCAACGCTCCCATCGCTGTTGAACGATGGTAAATGTTGCCCAACGCTCTCCAACATCTCTTGAACAGCTGTTCAACACTGTTCAACATCTCTTGAACATCTATTCAACACTGTTCGACGTTGTGAAACAGCTGTTCAACACTGTTAAACGCTGTGAGACGAGCGTTCAGTACTGTTCAACACGGTTAAACGTTGTCCAACGCAGTTCAACAGCTCTTCAACAGTTTTTCAACGCTGTTCAAGGCTATAAAATGTTGTGCAACGTTCTCCATCGTCGTTGAACGGTGTCCAACTGTCTCCATCGCAGACGCGCGTTATCCAACGCTGTTAAACAGCTGTTCCACGCTGTCGAACGTCGCGCAACGTTATCGAACGCAGTTCAGCGCCGTTTAACATCCTCGAAATTTGTCTTTCACGAGGGCAGGTCACCGGGCACAATACGCCGGAATCCGGAACCGCCTTCGGCTGCGTCGAAGCGGCAGAATTTGAATAACTTCGAGATGGCGCGGGTCCCGATGGGGTGGGTATCGGACAAAATTCCAATGTTCGACGGAGGGAGGGAGGGGTTTGAGGAGCTGTCGGACAAGAAGAGGGCTGGGGGCGGCGGCGGGGGGTGACTCCATTTTCGACGGTGGTTAGTCGTCGAATACGGAACGGCGACCCCCACGGTACCTGGCCCTCTTCACCGCTTCGAATATAAGCGAGTGTGTACGCGCACACGCGCGTGCAAACGCGCACCCATACAGCCTCCGAGCGGGGGTAACGCGTGCACATCACCCTTTTGGCAAAGCCCTAGCGGAGCAACGGGCGAGCCTATCGACGGCAAACGGACTACCACTTCACGTCTGGCGACCCTTCCGTCGTGCACATTCGAATTTATTGGCGCGTGTTCGAATATTCATAAAAAAAAAAAGGGACTCCGTCGACGGAGCAACCGGGTTTCGTGCAACCCCCCTGCAACCCCCTGCGCGCACCCTCTCCGCGCTCTGTCCCGGTTCCTCTGTCGATCTCTCATCTTTTTCCTTTTTATTTTTCCCACCCCGTATTTGGTCCGGCGGTGCTCCCTCTACACCCCCTCGCGTCGTCCGTCCGCCCTCCCCCCCTGTCGCCGCGACGAATATTATTATACGGATTTTTTAAGTGGCGGGAGACGGTTGGCTGCGGTAACTGCAACCGGCACTCGTTGTTATGATCGAGAAATCGATTGTTCGCGCGGACAAAGTGCTCACTGACTTCGCAGTCCCCGCTAAGGGCTCCTCTCTTCCACGCTCGCAGTGCTCGACGCTTTCAGAGCGAGCCATGAGCCACGCTTACACACCCCTGCGAGTTTTCCGTCTGATTATCGGTGAATGAATCAATTTTCCAAAATCTGCCCGATCCCATTTGCTCGATCTCCCACTCTTTCTCTATTTATAACGCTTTGAGGGGGTGTTTGCGTGTGCTTTGCGTCCTTGTTCGGCCTTTCAGAATTTTTTCCAGGAAACTAGAACGCTGCTTTGTGTCGAGTTTTTGCAAGACTGTTTATTAGTGTTCGAACTGCATTGCATATTTTTTATATGTCAGAACACTTGAAATTTAAACAGTTACTGGTCACTGTTGTTATTAAATCCTGTTCAGTGTTGATGGAACGAGTGGCCCTGAAGTCTATCAATTACAGAGACAAGAACCGCACTAAATCGCATCAAATTTTATATAGTAGCATTTTTTCCAAATTTCCATAACCCATAAATGCATAAAGATCCGCAGTTAAATAATTACTGCTGTTTTCCTGATTTTTCTTATAGAAGTTTTCCAGTTACCAGATTCTACAAATTCAGTAGGAGGACGGAACTAGCTTGAATAAATCCGAAGCTAAAAATACAGTGACTTCTCTACACATGTCGCCAAGGCCTGGATGATAAACGTCGCGAAATTATCCCCACTACCAGAAGCACGAGAAGCCTCGGTGTAAACATAACTCGACTCGGATACGTCTCCTGCACGATACATGACGTTGGCCAGACCACTGTTGTTGACATATATCGAGAATCGACTGTACATAGTTACAAGAAAAATTTTCATTTTTTCCCCCGTGCGTTCGTGTTTCATGTCCACCTTTCGTTCGATCGCTATCAATCTCCCTCCGCATTTTGCCAAAAAATAATCGACGCCACTCAATCTGTTATTAATTCATTAACAACTCTACCCCCTCTCTCTCTCTCTCTCTCTCCGCGCGCGTTCTCGATAACGATCTCTCCGTCGACCCTTCGGTGAAAGGGATTGAAAAAGCAACGAGATACAAAATTGGCAAACGCTGAATTCGTTTAGAAGAACCGCGGCCGGTTTTTCGGCTTTTGAGCCAGCTTGGCCGTGAAATTGCGACCGGGTATTTTTTCTTTGGACGACCATACGTCGATTTATACGCGAGCGAACGTGTCCCTCGTACGTGTTCCGTATTGGTCCCCCCCCCCTCTCTCTCTCTCTTTCTCTCTCTGTATGCGTGACGCGCGTGTACGTCAGAGGCCGAAAAATACGAGCGGACCCATCTTCATAGTTTGCGAATTTATATCGTAACCGGGGCCGCCACTCGTGAATGATCACGAGTCAATTACTGTCGCGAAACCTGTTCTTTCTTTTTCCACGAAGGTGTACACGCGAGCCGACGCCATCACCGGCACGTCATAGCTTCAAATTAATCGACCAGCGATCATGTTATGGCGATTACGCCCGAGCAATTTTGCAGCACGGTTCTCGCGAAGTTAATGGGAGGATGGTATAGTGTTTACCGGGTGGTTACATTTTGTCGCCTGCGGAGCTTACGTCGCGATCCTTTTGCATTCTCTTTATGCTAAATCGTGCACCCTTCCTTTTTTTTTTAAACAATTATTCTTCAAAATTCGTTTCAATATGCAGAGCAACCTGTTTCTCATTTATGCAAGTTACGATATGATGATCATTCCTGTTACACGATTATGTTGCAAATCATTTGCCATTGCAGAGATTTTTGCCGTATAGCAATACACGTCTTAAACAATTTACAATTTATAATGAACAGGTACGGAGGGAGGTTGTTTAATAGTCGTTTGAATTTCATCGTGTAATTGCAGTGTCGTTCAAGTAAAATATAATTTTTAAACAATGTCCTCGCGAGAGAAGCACTTCATCTGCTATAGTATATGCACGAGTACATGCTATTTAAAATAACTAATTAATTAAACTGAAATAACTAACAAAACTATTTGGTATTTTAACATTAAGTTTACGGAGCACTAAAATTCACTATTTAAGATTATTTTATAAAAATAACATGAATGTATCTATCAATAAATTTGTAATCATTAACACTTTGACTGCCAAACTAGAAACCTCAAGAACTCCATAAAATCAATTTATTTAACGAAATAAAAATTGAAAAAATTGAATGTATCATATTTCGTAGTCCTCCAAATTTCTTGCAATCTACAGATCCCAATCAAATTTGTTACGATGAATATATAAACGTAAAAATTCATTATAGAACCTGGACAAATAATACCGTCACCCATATATGGGCAGTCACCGTGTAAAATAACAAATGCCCAAAGAAATCAATTTATTAAATGATTCCGCACGGACGCATCTCCACAATCTCGATATCCGAAAAATATTAGAATCCGTCATTTCGTTTTATCAAAAACATTTTCATGCAAAAACATTTCGTTTCGTTCCAGAAGATTTTGTACATTACACCCGTTCCCTCGGCCAATAAAATAAAACCGATCGAACCGAGAAGAGGGCAAGCTCCTAGAACGTCGGTGAAGTTATTGTTTGTTCGAGTATCGAAACAATTCGATTCTCGCGCGGAATCGCGAGAGGCTGATTGAAGGTACACGAAACGATCGGATAGACCGTCTGGTTTCGGGCTGAGGCTGCTTACGAGTGTTCGAATAAGGGCGTGTAAGGGTGCGTGTAAGGGCACGCCGTGGATAGGTGTGCTCCCGGTGCTCGCGCGTGTTTCTCCCCGGTGTGCGCGCGCGCGTGTGTGTGCGAGCGCAAGCTTGACGGTGAGTCACCTAGCGCCCGTATTTTGCCAGTGGAATTCAAAGGCGAGCAGGGTATTGTTTTTGGCAAAGATCAGTGTGATCGGTTCGCTGGTCTTCCGCATGGAAAGCCCGACTAGGCTCTCCTGCTGCATTATTTGCTCCGCTAAACCTGAAGAGGTCCATCCCTGTGCGACTGCCTTCTCTCTCTCTCCATCCCTTTCGCACTCGCTCCCTTTCCTCCCCTCTTTCTCTCGCACACACGCTGCCTCCATTTCTCTCTCTCTCTCTCTCTCTCCCTCGTCTGTTTCTATCCACCTTCTTTGCCTCCTCGGATAAAACCACTGTTCCGTCCACCGCGTTTGTTCCTCCGCGTCCCTAATCATTCGTCTCACCGATTAGTACAATCCGCCCAGGGAGATAATAAACGCCGATGGCCGCGGGAACACGGCGAGCCTAGAAATTTTAGCGTTAATTATTTTTCCACCGTCGTTTACGCGTCCTCTCTCTCTCTCTCTCTATCTTTTTTCCCCTTTCCCCCAAAGGGTCTCGCTTCTTCCCCCTTTCACCGACAACATATCATGCGCCGAGGGAGAGAGAGAGAGGGTGGTTCAGAGGATTACGGCCGGGAAAAATCGTCGGACCCGTGGAAATTTAAAGTGTTTGACCGAAAACAGTTTCATTCCGATGAGCGGCTGAATATTCATGCGGATCCTTCTGAATTTGTTAGCACGGCCCCGGCCGACAAACCGATCTCCTCGCAAACGGATTTTTGTGATTTTAAGCCAGCCGCGTTCCCGAGGATCACGTGATCTTCCGTAATTTTTCCCTAATTCGTTATCCCTCCGTGATAGTGATTCAGCTTCGTTTTCGTTTTGAAATCGCTTTTCGCGCAGTCGGTAATTCTTTCCGCGTTTCCTGCGATGTACGCTGATTTCTCTGTATGTGTCGCGAGGTCGTCGATGATAAACGTCGCGGATTTAGACCGAGTTGCCCTGAACTGTATCAGTTACAACTGAACTGTATCTTGAACTGAACTGTATCTGTTCTCTATATATATGTCACGAAGGTCTCGATGATAAACGTCGCGGAATTATCCCCACTTCGGGATAACCTTGGGCTATACCTTGTTGTCAGGAGTCACGAGGCTCGAGTCGTGTAAATCGGGATCGGTTAAGTCTCCTGTTGTACGATACATGTCGCTGGCAAGGTCAGTTTGGTTGACATATATCGAGAATTCACTGTAGTGACTTGATGCAGTTGTGAGTGCCGAGGACAAATGGTTTCATTTCAATTTAATTTTGAATTTTGCACTTTGAGTGCCAGCTCAGCAGCCTCGTCAATTCCATAAAAGTGAATTATTGAGGGAATTAAAAATTAAAATATTGACAGTGCTAACCAACTCGAATGTTCATTTATAAATATAGAAAACTAATTTCCAGATGGTGGATTTTACAGTTTTGTGACAGAAATGGTCGAACATAAAAACATCAAAAGAATCGACACTGATGTTGTTATACTATTTTCGACTTTCTAATCTTTACTTTATTTTTCACTAAATCTACTATTCACATTTTTCTTTACTCTTTCTAACCTTTCTCTCCTACTATACTATCTTCTTTAATTTCTGTTTATAACAATTGAGCAAGTTTTCGAGAGGTATCCCCGGCTTCAAGGGAGAAATTACAAGAGGGCTGAAGGGGTTTGAAGGTTCCTCCACCCCCAGCCCGGGTCTGTAAATTTTCTCGATATTTTCGCACGGCTGCGATTCGGAGGACAGTCGAGTGATCGATCAACCCTAACCTTCACGGTGTCCAACGGCATCGAAATTTCTAGTCGCCGACGCAATTACCCGGCCGAAAAGCTAGATCGCCGGTGAGAGAAGGGGGGAGGGGGGAGGGTCGAGCAAAAACTACCGGAAGTGTACTGGTCCACGTAATCGGTCTACGCTCGAACAAGAAGACGACGAAATTTGTCGGTGGACGATAGCCGTTTTTCTGGCGTAGGGGTGTATAGTTTGCGGGCGGGCGGGGGAGAGGGGGATGTCACGGGGTTTGAAAAGCTCGGTTGACGTGGAAGGGATGACGAAAAGGTGGGGTGGCGTCGACAGGGTAGGATCCGCGAGAAGCGTGGAAAGCGTGCTGCGGCGGTGTGTTCCGCGCGGCCTCTTCGTGGCCGGTAGAATTCTGTAGCGTTAATATAGCGAACGCTGAGCCGAACTGCCGAGCTCTTTGCCACTCCACCGAGCAGAAATTGATAGGATAAATTCCGGGTCTGAATTGGCTCCATCGAGCTGGAAACCCTCCCTCTCTCCTCCTACGTCATTTCTCTGCTCCTCTTCCGCTTCGTCCTCCTACACCGACGCTCTTTCTTCCCCCTCGACCCCGCCGCCGGCACCCTACACCCTCCGCTCGCGTCTCCGCCTTTCTCGCCCTCTTCCCTCCGCGCGGCTATAACACATGCCGGACACCGAAACGCGTTTTCGTCGACGTGCGATTTCAAACGTTACGCCACCGGAATTCGGATGGAAATTCTAATTTAGGGAAACAGCGACGTTGCCTAGGTCGCTGCCGGGCCGCCATCTTCTGATCCGCCTCTGGGGCGCATTAGAGTCAGATTATATCCTAAGTTCTCGATGTATGTCAGCAAGGCGGGTCTTGCCAGTGACAAGAATCGTCTAGGAGACATATCCTAGCCTTGTTATGTTTGCACTCCTCGGTAGCGCTGGTTCATATATATCCCGCAGTGGTGGGGATAATTCCGCGACATTTATCTTCCAGGTCTTGGCGATATGTATAGAGGAACCTCTGTTGTAGGTAGATCGAACGCTGAGAGTGTATAAACGCTAGACACAAAAACAGAGTAACTAAATTCTATCGACAAAATTTGTTTAAACTGTTTTTGTGTCGGGCAAACTCGGGATGAGAATTATAATTAGGTAAATAGTGACGTAACCTAGGTCTCCATCTTCTGATCCTCTTGTGGAGCGCATTAGAGTCAGATTATACCCTAAAATCTCGATGTATGTCAGCAAGGCGGGTCTTGCCAGTGACAAGAATCGTCTAGGAGACATATCCTAGCCTTGTTATGTTTGCACTCCTCGGTAGCGCTGGCTTATATATACTCCGCAGTGGTGGGGATAATTCCGCGACATTTATAATCGAAGTCTTGGCGATATATGTAGAGGAACCACTGTTGCAGGTCGAACGCTGAGTAAACAAATTTTATCGGCAGAATTGACCCTTAGACGTGCAAACTCGGGATGGAACTTCGAATTAGGTAAACAGTGACGTCATCCGGGACTCCATCTTCTGATCCTCTTTTGGTACGCATTATGCGAGCAAACTCGGGATGGAAATTCTAATTAGGTAAACAGTGACGTTACCTAGGTCCGGGTCAGGTCCTCATCTTCTGATCCGCTTCAGGCACTCGCCTACATCGCATAGGTGGACAGTGGACTCGTTCGTGAAGCTGCGTCTTTAGACATCATGCGATCGTAGAAGGAGGTTCTACCATAATTGAGTAAACAGTGCTGCTATCGATTAGGCGGTTCCATTAATTCCCGCTGCCCGGTGGTTGTAGCTCTCTGTGCACTGTGCGATTTTCGGGTACTTTTCTAAGAAACAGATTAAATAAATGAAATAAATAAATTTTGTAAATTTTCATAAATTTTTTTACTAGAACTACTAAATGCAACTGGCACAGATTGCCTCGTAATAACAACAAAATTGCATTTGTTTAGATTTCGTGTCAGTTTTCTTTAAATATCTACTTTCCTAGGAAAGTTTATTGAAAAATTTTCTCATGGAAAACATATTTAGAATTTCAATATTCCTAGAAGAACAAATCAGGAGCAAGTCGTTTTGACTCAACCAATAGTGTTAATGAAATGTGTTAATGAAATGAATTAGTTGATGAAATTAACACTAAACCAACCACAGTCAAAATGACCGATTCTATATCTTACAATTATTGAAACTATACAACTTCATTCATGGAGAATAGTGGAGTAACTCTTATACTAACAAATTACGGACAATCTCAATAAATTTAAGGTTGCCATTTTTACAAGGCGATATTTACCAGACAGCAATCCTACGAGGGTTTAGCGTTAAGAGAACGATTTTGAATGAAGGTCGGCACCCGTCGTCGAATTTTAATCGATTATGCCAGTGCAGATACTTTAGATAGATAGATTTGATTTGATCCTTTCAGATCTAAGCCAGATCGAAACGACGAATTTCCGACCAAACCATCGAACGTTTCGTGTTCCACGAGGTCCACGGGAAACCCCCTGTCGTCCATTACGCCGCGTAGAACACGATGATGGTGGTGGATTGATTGAGTGAATGAAGCGATCATCGGCATGCGACACAGAGATTTATTTAATGAGCCGGCTCGGTGTTAAACTGGTTTAAGGCGGTGCGCGCATACATTACGCGAATCCAGAAGGTTCGGCTATTTTTCCTTTCCCCCGTTCCCCGATCAACGGCAGAGAGAGAGAGAAAGAGAGAGAGAGAGAGAGCGAGAGAGAGTAAGTCGACCGGTGCTCGTCACTGTGCCCGACGTGAATAGAGATTGATCGTCGATTCGGTGACCGATAAAAGCCTCCGGAATGCCAAGGAAACGCTTGTAAACCGCCCCGGGTACCGAGCGAGTGACAGCCGGCTGACGTTGTCTCGGTTACTCGATACTCGGACAAGTTGTTGCTGCTTGTAACCACGATACGCTCGCCCCTTATCAACGGAAAGCTCATCAACACCGTTCCGTTAGGCGCGCCCTGAAAAACGATTCTGGTGGCTCTGCGCCTCCATTGCTGCTCGGAATCCGCATGCTGTGCCATGCACGACCGAGGACGTAACACAGTCAGCGTCCCTTGGTGGACAAGCTGCGAATGGCAACAGTGAAACACAAAAAACTGAAGAACAACACTAGCTCCGTCACAGCCTTCAACGTCAGACGTTCCCCCCTGAAGAACACTCGCTGACAAGCGCCCGAATACTTCACGCCATTTTAATGGAATTTATGCAGGAGATACAGTGGTTTCTCTATATATGTCGCCAAGACCTCCATGGTAAATGTCGCGGGATTATCCCCACTACTGGGGGGAATACCCCCCGTGTAAACGTAACACGACTTGGATATGACTGCTGGACGATATAGGTCGCTGGCAGGACCCCTGTTGTTGACAAATATTGTGTTGTTGACATATATAACAACGACTTATATATATATTATATATATTATATAAATATTATATAATATTATTATACTACTTACCTTACCTTACCTTTATTATTATATTTATTATATATTATATTATATATTATATATATTTATTATATATGTATATTATATATATATAATTACGACGTATGCATATATATAATTCACTGTAGTGTGTTGAAAAATATTTGCCACGTATTTTCTTTTTCATCTACACTGATCCATATTCAGGGGGTGTAAAAAAGTCCACCAGAGATATTTACAAAAATGAGATTTTCACCGCCATCTTTTAAGGCTATTTTCGCCCCCTAGTCCATTGCAATTAATAGAAAAAAATACTTGTTAAGTATTTTCCAACAAACTACACTGATTTCTCCATATATGTCGCCAAGACCTGGATGATAAACGTTGCTGAATTATCCCCACTACCGCGGGGGTGTGCTCCGTGAACGAGTGCCCCTAAACTCTATCTGTTACCGTGACTTTTCTATATGCGTCGCCAAGGTCAGGATGATAAACGTCGCGGAATTGTCCCCACTGCTCGAAGCTCCAGAGGCCTGTGTAAACATAACGCGGCTCGGGTATGTCTCCTGCACGATATTTGTCTCCTGGACGATATTTGTCGCCGGTAAGACCCATGCTGTTGACATACATCGAGAGTTCTTTGAATTTTATTCACCACCATTTTACCTGTCCGGTCGGTCCCTAGACAGGGTTGCATTTTTTCTGATGGAACGAAGGACGTTCTGAAAATTTTGAAACGCGTAGATTATGCCCGCCTCCGATTGGTCATCGGTTTCACGGTCGGAGTCAGCGCGAGCAAATATCGTTCGCAGTCTCGAGTTTTCGAGAAGCCCGCGACAGTTTCGTGCAGTAAAGGGGATGATCCCGGCACAATGCGGCCAACTGTCGTGCCTCCATTATGCGCACTTAATTAGGCTACGGGCGTGTCGTGCACGGAGTATTAACCGGGGGGGACACGCGGGCTCATCCGGAGAGACATCGGTAGAAAGAGAAGAAAGAAAGAAAGAGACAACATATTTGTTAGTGGGGGGGGGGGGGAGGAGAGGAGGGGAGTGGCAGGAGACAGTGTTGGTTCGGTTAGTCAATAGCTGAACAAGATACACACAGTTCCGGGTACCTAGCGTGTACACAGATAGGGTGAGGAGCAAGGTGAGCCGAGGACACGAGGCTAGACCGAGGATGACACGGGACACAGGGGTGGAGAAAGCCTCTACCCCTGGGGGGTAGACAAGATTATAATCGGCCCCATTATTGTGCCATCGACGTCCCGGGGGGGATTTTTCCATCGGACAATGCAGTTACACTTTTGTGCATTTAACATCCCGGGCGTGCACCGTGTCCCCGCAGCCCCCTACGATCGGGCCAGTTTTCACGGTGCTCCTCCGACAACCCCTCTTTCTTCCGAACGTGGCTTCCGTCTTCGTCCGATCCACGATGATCGAATCTCGGCCGGCCAGGTGGGGGGGAAGGACAGAATGGAGGATCGGGGACGAGTCAGGCAGAAGTTCATCGGGTCGCTGGGGTGGCTCATCATCATCCTGCTAAACCGAAAAAAGGGGTCGCCGGCTATAATCCTACCTGCATATGATGTTCTCAGCTTTGTTTGCCACGGCGGACATGTCAGCGCGACATACGCGGACCCCGAAGGGCCACCCGCCCTCTCCCAGTTGACAAAATGTGCTTAAACGGCGCTCCCATGCCACCCTTAGGGGATGCACTTGGGGATGACCTGTCCCCGAGTGCTGCACGGTGCTGTGTTCTTTACCAATGTTAAAGTAAAACGTTAGGCCTTTCACCGTACCCTGTGGAAAACCCCACATCCTAAGGTTATTGGGAAATACCTGATTGCCCGTTATTTCATCGAAGGTCATCCTCCCTTCAGGTATGAAGGTACGCACCGCCGCCCTTGCGTTTGGGCATTTACTGTGCGCCCGTCTTGTAGACACCTCCGACAACGATTAAACATATTTCTTCCACCGTCTTCCTGCATAATTATTTCCCTCAACAACCAATTCGGCACAAAATGGAGGAACACTTTTCGGAGAAGAATTACGATCTTTCGGGTTCGCGATGAGGGGTCGAGGAGTTTCTTTGGATTTCTAGTGTCACCGTGATTGCGCAACGCGTAATTAGCAGAGCGATTGGAGAGCATTGCGATCGACAAGATCGACGCGTATCTATAGCAGGACGATAACCCGCGACACTCCGCGTGCACCGGAGGCCACGTATACGCGGATCGCGCGCGTGTATGCGCGCACGGACTCGCGCACGCGGCTTGTATGTCGCCCCTATTACACGCTACATTACCACTGTCAACATACGCACGCACGCACAATAACGGTTATTAGATATAGCCTGGCCGGTTACGGGGTTTGCCCCACGCATTACCCGCGTCACCCACGGAATCGAAGCGTCTGAGCGAGTTTCCTAGGAGCAGCCGCCGCGGCGCGTTGCCTGCGTCGGCCATGCGGGCCCACAGGTGTTTACTCGAGTTTGGTTTACCTTTGAGAGGAACAACGGGGAAAGTTTGCCGGGTATCTGGGTCGTGTGCAACTAGTAAAGCGATTTTGTGAATGGGATTTTACAGCGGCGGCTCTTCTTCGCCCGACAATCGACGCCCGGACGACCATAGACATCGCGGCAGAGTGCTTTCGGGCGACACCTCCGGTTTCAGACATTTTCTTCGGGAAAAACTGCTTGATCTTTTGCGGTGCGATTTTGCACATATATTCGTAGGTGTCTGAGGTACTTCCGTGATTTTTTTCATGTAGAGGTTATCAAAATTGTGCGAGTTATATATATATTTTTGTGAGGCGTGATTTAAATCATGTGGGCGCGTCTGATTTTGAGTGCCAAATTTTTTTAATTTTTTCGGGAGAAACTGCCGAATCTTTTGCATTCGGATTTTGCACATATATTCGTCGGTATCTGATGTAGTACTGCGATTTTTTTGAAGTAGAAATTACCGAAATTGTGGGAGTTATATATATTTTTTATAGACGCCGTTTTAAGGCAGTGGTCTGGCTTTGAGTGTTAAATGTGCCAATTTTACCAATATTTAGGAATTTTTTCGGGAATAACTATCGAATCCTTTGCATTCGGATTTTGAACATATATTCGTCGGTATCTGAAGTACTTCTGAGATTTTTTTGAAGTAGTAATTACCAAAATTACGGGAGTTATACATTTGTTTATAGAGCCTGTTTTAAGAGAGTAGTCTAGTTTTGAGTGCCAAATTTGCTAATTTTCTCAATATTTAGGAATTTTCTCCAGGAAAAGTATCGTATCTTTTGGATTCGGATTCCGCACATATATTCGTCGGTATCTGAAGTGCTCCTGCGATTTTTTTGAAATACAAATTACCAAAATTACGGGAGTTATACTTTTTTTTCTATAGAGCCTGTTTTAAGAGAGTGGTCTGGCTTTAAATGCCAAATCTGCTAATTTTCCGGGGATTTAGAAATTTTTCCCGGAAAAACTGTCGAATCTTTTGCATTCCAATTTTGCACACATATGCATCGGTATATGATGTACACCTGAGATTTTTTCCAAGTAAAAATAATAAAAATTACTCGAGTTATATATTTTTTTATAGAGCCTGTTTTAACGGAGTGGTCTGGTTCCGAGTGCTAAATCTGTCAATTTTCCCAGTATTTAAACATTTTTCCCGGAAAAACTGTCGAATCTTTTGCATTTCAATTTTGCACACATCTGCATCGGTATCTGAAGTACACCTGTGATTTTTTCCAAGGAGAATGAGAGGCTGGAAGGATATGCAGAGATTCTTTCAACGAATTTTTCTCACGGTGAAACAAATGTCTTGACCATGTTCGTCGCAGATTGCCCAATTAGCGATCGGCGAAACAGGTGTTCGCAACCGGAGCAGGTCGGGTTGTGGCGCAACGCTAAATCGCGACGACGACGCCTTTGGGTTTTTCGGATTTCGACAGTAATGGATACCTGGCGGCACGTGAGGACAGATGAGGGCCAGTCGGCATAACCTGTATTTTGCGACGTAACTGCCACCTATCTACGGTCGGGGGATGAAAACAATGGGACGTGAAAGGGAGAGACCTGGTCACTCCGTACGGAGAAAGAACTTATGATTGTCTCGTTGATCGTAGCACGCTCTGAAAGCCGAGTCCTGGGTCCCTGGAACTGCGATTCGTAATCACCGTGTACGTGTCGGTCTTGTTCGCAGAGAGATTTAGACTCCCGACGAATGATCTTCCTGGAAACATGCCTGATCATTCTTACGATTCAAATGTTCCTGTCTGGAAACATTAATTATAAGTAGGATCTCCGAAAACATGAAAATAAAACTGCACAGTCACAATTGTAAGTGTGCTACGTGTAAAAATGTAATCACATTTTTCATCAATACTATCAGAAACGCACTTTTCTCGAACCCTGGCATCTTATAATTGACAAAAACAATTTTCCCGTAAACGTATGTACGTTTACACTAATTGCAAGGCTTAAGAACCAAGCAACAATTTATTACTCTCCTCGGTGGCTAAAAACATAAAAATAAAATTGCAAAGTCACAATTGTACGTGTGCTACGTGTAAAAATGTAATCACATTTTTCATCAATACTATCAGAAACGCACTTTTCTCTAACCCTGGCACCTCATAATTCACAAAAACAATTTTCCCGTAAACCTACGTTTACACTAATTGCAAGGCTCAAGAACCAAGCAGGAGTTTATCACTCTCCTCGGTGGTTTAATTATTTTGCAACAAAATCTGCCTATGTCAAACTCTTTTAATTGTTTCGCTGTTTAAAAGTCGCAGCCTCCAATTTTTGTCGAAAAATTGATCAAATCTGCGATCTAATTGTAAAAAGAATTATTTCGTTGCCAGTAGCAATCGCTGCTACTCTATTTTCGCGGTTGGGGTGAAAATGGAGTCGGAAGAGTTCGGTTCCCGTTCTTCTTCGAGGGGAGGGACAGCGACACGATTGGTTGATCGGCTAATGATCCAGCCAATTAATCTCTCGCCGAGCACTTGGAACATTTCGTTGAACGGTGGTGCACGGGGGACGACAGCTTTATGGGTACACGGGACAACGCGGCGGTGGCTCTCGCATGGTGCAGTGTAAACCGGCCCATACGTGGGCAAATATAAACGGTTCATCGTGCTTAGTCCGAGCGTAGAACGCCTGTCAACATGGGAACGGTAAACACGGGATCGGGCCACGGATATAGATAGTATTGCAGCCGAGTAAATAATCGGAAACTCACCCCCCGTCTGCACACGCGTGTTATGTAAGCCCGAGCACGCGAGACGCTCGAAGATGACTCCCCTTTGGCCATCGTTGCCCTAACCGGTCCCGGACGAGAGCCCTGCCCGCAAACGTCCCGTCGCTCTCTCTCTCTCTCTCTCTCGAAACTGTCCCGGACAATTATTTTATTTAGACAGGATTTATTTCCCGCGGAAACGGTTCAGACGTAATAATTATTACGACCGGTGCCACATATAGTTCCCTAAACAAAATTGACTCCATTTGCAAATTTACTCTCGAAACTAAATTTATTTTCGATACGAACTCATTGTACCTTATATTGGACTCCCGGTGACTATTGTTTAACGCTTACGGAGCGCTAAAAGCGACTACTTCACTTTATGAAAATAACAAAAATATGCTGCACTAATTTTCAGCCATTCTTTTAATGACATATACCCAAGGAAATGAATAAAATTAAATCTTGAATTCCTAGTGGATGGATCTTTAGAATCTTAATAGTTGTAAATATTAGAACCTGTCATTTTGACGGATCCCGTAAACCTGGTGTTAAATCTATTATTTATTTTGTATCTTTCTGTGCAAGCACATTTGTTTGTTCGATCGATGCCTAATAGCATCAATTCGTTCTGTAGAATCGATTATGCCCGGTGACTGTTCCGGCAGCTGATCGCCCTGAGCGTTCGGATAATCGAGGTTCCATTCAACCGTGATTTACTCAGGCAAACGTGATCCAAAGTGGATCGTGTTGGGTATCGTTTCAATCGCGAAAGAGCGAGGCTGACGAAGCTTCTGTTAAAAATTAATTAAAACCAAAGACAGAATTGAAACATCCGACTCGGAACGACGGTATCCGTCGGATCCGTGAAACCAGATAGAGAACGGGACGGATAACGACTGCCGCATCGTCGTATCTGTTCTCTTTTTTTTTTTTTTTTTAATAAGAAAGTAGCGACATTCATTTCGAAAGTAGAAAGTGTCTCGCGTCCCTCGAACCTCGGCGCACGGGGGAGACCTAATCACGGACCCTATTCACCAAGATTTTCCGCGTCGAGCGAGCGTTCTAACGTTGGCTTTTCGTCTGCTTTCAGGTGAGTCCGAAAATATTATCTCGAACGAAACTCCGAGGCCAGGGTAGCCACGTAAGTAATTCATACGGCCGCGGTGGAAGGGTTGCATTCAACGGGCGCGCACGGTATATAGTATAGTTTTATTCGCGCGCACACGTGGCTCCGGTGGAACGCGGGTATCAGCGAGCCCGCGGCCGGCCCGTCCGGCGTGCGGATCGGCCCGCGGAATAAGAGTCGATAAATCCGGCTTTACCCGCTTAATATACAAATTCCAAGCGGCGACCAGGCCTGAATGGCGGACCCGGCGCCGCGATTAATATCGTTGAACCCGAGCCATCTGCGATACAGAGAACTATCGCGCCTCCCCCACCCCTCTACCGAGGCAACGGGTCAAAGCAACCGGATTAACACGTCGACTTTCGAGCGCGGTTTCTACTATTAAGGTAATTCACCGCGGGTTCACGACCCGCGACGGGAGTCGCGTTTCGATTTTCACGGTGATTTTGCGCCCGGGCAAATTCGTTGATTCGACGTTGATTCGACGCTATCGCAAGCCCAGATCGCTCGGGAATACAGCGATTCTCTCTATACATGTCGCCGAGTCCTGCGCGATAAATGCCGCGGACTTGTCCCCACTACGCGTTGACGCACAGGGAGCGCGTAACACTTTTCACGATTTTTCGAGTACTCGCGATACTCGGACAAGCGAATATTTTCAACAAAATATTTTCAATAGAAGTTATAGGTAGATCGCTCGGGAATACAGCGATTCTCTCTATACATGTCGCCGAGTCCTGCGCGATAAATGCCGCGGACTTGTCCCCACTACGCGTTGACGCACAGGGAGCGCGTAACACTTTTCACGATTTTTCGAGTACTCGCGGTACTCGGACAAGCGAATATTTTCAACAAAATATTTTCAAGCAAATATTTTCAATAATAGTTATAGGTAGGCTATACGTTTTAATAAGAAAAAATGTTTGAAAACATTTTATTTAGTACTTTAGTCAAGGTCACCTTCATGTTTTATTTGTATTATAGCTCGTATCGAGACGCATTCAACGACCTAGCATACCCTGACCTTCGAATCACCTTGAAGGCAAACACAAATGAAAATTTCAAGAAAACGTGACAGTCTGCTTGAATGGATGATGATAAAAGTTAATCGATAATAAGCTGTTAAGTCGGAAATACGAAGTGCCGGTTAGAAGAGATGAAGGTGACCTTGACAATACTAAAACAAAAATTTGTTTTCGAATTTACAGCCTATATATCGAGAATTCACTGTGTGTTCCGGAACTGTCAGCCATATTGGCTTCTTCATTATTTCTGTGTACGAAATACAAAATTTTGAGTGCATTAGTAAAATTTCTTATGGCTTATTAAAATTATGTAATTTAACTCGAGAGTAGTGAGACGACAGTGTAATATAAGATTTGTATTTTTATAAAACTGGGACACCCTAACCCTGACGAGTTAGTTTGTGCGGAGCAAGTTCCCAGAAGCATAAATTATTACCACCGGCCAACGTCTAATTTCTGAATGACGCTAGAGAGAAGTTATTTTTGAGGATCCTTTCCCGTGATTCATGGTCAATCTCCGAAGTTAGAAACGGAAATAGGATACCGCTCGGGGAGGGGCGAGAAGACAGTCTGCCCCTATATACTATGCCGGACCACCAGCAATTTTGGGCCCCACTAATTTGAAAGGATGATGGGAGAACCAGGAAATACCAGTTTGTTCACATTCCCGGGGACCCAATAATTCACACTTCATTCACGAGAACGGTTCCACGATGAGGAACGAAGGAACCGGTGTTTCTAATCTCTTGACTTAGGTTTTCTCGGACCCTCTGGTGATTTGAACCCGCATCGAAAAGTAGGGTAATAAATTGTGTCTATTGGAACGCGAAATAGCTCGAGTGGCAATTTGGGGTTCATTGATCTTCCAGTCCAGATAACTAGATCTCGGTGATCAATGGGATTTTATGCACCCATGGGAAAAAGTGGGCAGGTGTAATTTCAAATAATCAGGATATTACCAGAATTTAAAACCATCAATGCGTTTCTCTCAACTCAATAACAAGAGACAGAAATAAATTCCTATTTCAGTTCCTGTCAATCTTCTCAATATTTAGGAATTTTCTCCAGAAAAAGTATCGAACCTTTTGCATTCATATTGTGCACATATATGCATCGGTATCTGAAGTAATCCTGTGATTTTTTCCAAATAAAAATAATCAAAATTACGCGGGTTATACACTTGTTTACTGAGCTTGTTTTGAGGGAGTAGTCTGGTTTTGAGTGTCAAATTTGCTAATTTTCCTAATATTCAGGAATTTTTTCGGAAAAAACTGTCGAATATTTTGCATTCGAATTTTGCACACATACGCATCGGTATATGATCTATACCTGTGATTTTTTCCAAGTAAAAATCATCAAGATTACGCGAGTTGTATAATTTTTTACACAACAATTTGGAGTTCATCTTTCAAATAAATTCCTATTTGGCCCCTACGTCCTTCAATTCAAGTAAACGTAGGTTTACAGGAAAATTGTTTTTGCCAGTTATGGGGTGCCAGGGTTCGAGAAAAATGCATTTACGACAGAATCGCTGGAACACGCCACTGCAAAGTCGTTGGAAAAATTTAGTATATTTATTTTCAGTATACAGTATATATTTTTCACGGCGTAAAGTTGAGATTTAGAATTGAATTAAAATCTATCAAAATTAGGGAAGCAAGGGGAGATGTTGCAATTTTTGTAACGAGAGGTCCCAGTGGTCCGGCCGTTGTCCAGGCCACGTGGCGTACGCGAACGAAATAAACGCGGGCACGCAGTAACCGACACACCTATGCGACGCCTGCGTGGAAACCACGGGGGCGTACCGAGTGGCGGCGCAGGAAGGACGCCACGCAACTAGTCGCGATTCGCGATTAGCGTGGCGGAGGAAGACCGAAACAGCGAGACAGAGATGGGAGAAGAGAGGACGCGGTAGCTGCGCCGCCAGCACGATAATGAGCTAATGAGCGGTGTCTGGCGCTCCGCGGCGCCGCAATTTTCCGCTTGCGAGGACGCTAGATCGTTTCCAAGCATTTACACCGACGTCTTTTACGCCTTGTCGTCGATCCTGTTGCCGTTCAGTTAGTCGATCGTGCCTCCCCGCTTGTCCTAGGCTCGCAGCGGATTTCATGCGAGTTTAACGCCACGCCACCGCGAACAACTAGCCGGTGGAAAAGTTCGACTCGCTCGGGAGCGACATCTTTAATTGGGGAAACGTGTTTCGGTCGGATCGGTCGTTTTGGGGCTTCGAGGCGCGAGCTCGTTTCAACGCTCGGCTTATAGCGATCGCAGATTCTCGAGAACCTCGCGGTGCGTACATCTTTATGTAAAGTCGCCTTTAATCGCGAGAAATACGAGTCCGTTTCCTCTGTTAATGACTTCAACAAATCGGAAATACTGTGAGAATTTCCCTCGCGGTTGTTACATTTGCATAGAGCCCGATTAGGATTATAATTAGAGGTTCGATTGGGACCGCGTTCTTCTAACTTCAAATGGTGTTGTCCTGATTGCAACAAGTAGGAGGAGTTCATGAAAATGTATTTTCTGTCTTCAACAATTTTAACACTAGATCCTAATATTTTTAATTGAAAACTAGTCAGAGAAATCATGTATGCAAGTTTATGTCTTTGCGTGTATATTATTTTTAAAATGTTCTTACAAATGTGGGTAGCAGGTTCTTGTTATTTTTAACCAACAAGAACTAACAAGTTTAACTAACAAGAAACCCAATGTTGGTAGCCTGGACATAATGTAGCAGCCTCTTCAGAATTTTCTGATATTCTTACCGTTTTATCCTTCACCGAGTTTGTTCTAATTCAAATATGTTATAGTCCATGCGAAATTAGAGGGGGTTTAAGTCATCATTTTGCCGGTTCAGAATTTGTTTAAAAATTACAGGTCCTCGAAGCCCGCAATTTTTCCCCGCTTGTCAAAGGTGGTCTTCACTTACGAATTTTTATCTCAGAAACTATTTCTTCGCTCGAGCTAAACTTTTTTTCCTTTTATTCCTAAAAGATTGGGCTATCGTAAAATAATTTTTTCACCCTCTATAATCGACTTCGTAGTGTCTAATACCAAGGTTACTCGAACTTCTTGGCCCTTCAGGGATTATACCCCGCGGTAGTGGGAACAATTGCGCGACATTTGTCCTCTAGGACTCGACAGACATATATGGCGAATTTGTCTGTAGTCTTATGTTATAGTGCATGTAAAATTAGAGGGGGTTTAAGTCATCATTTTGCCGGTTCAGAATTTGTTTAAAAATTACAGGTCCTCGAAGCTCGCAATTTTTCCTCGCTTGTCAAAGGTGGTCTTCACTTACGAATTTTTATCTCAGAAACTATTTCTTCGATCGAGCTAAACTTTTTTTCCTTTTATTCATAAAGGATTGGGCTATCGTAAAATAATTTTTTCAACCTCTATAATCGGCTTCATAGTGTCTAATACCAAGGTTACTCGAGCTTCTTGGCCCTTCAGGGATTATACCCCGCGGTAGTGGGAACAATTGCGCGACATTTCTCCTCTAGGACTCGACGACATATGTCGCGAATTTGTCTGTAGTCTTAGAGAGGAACCCAAAGGTTTCTGCGAATTTTTAGGATCGTTTGAAGGAATTATATGTTGAGAATCGGTGTTCGACGGGGTCCCGCGACGACCAGAGCGGGAACAGGTCGCCCGTTGTTCTTCCTGGTATGGAGGCGTGTAACGCGTGGCATACCGTACAAGTATACTCGTTCGTCCGGGGTAAAAAGCGTTGTTCCTCAGCCACGAACGTTTCCCTTCTTCGTGATCACCGGCAGGCAAGAAGCCCGCGTTCGCTCGAGTTGCGTGAGAACAAGTCAGGCCGGGGCACAGGAGGCGAGGAAAGAAATTTTATGGCTCCCCAGGGTCTGCCGATTGGCATCGCCCAGAAAAACCAACCCCTTCCATTTCGCGTCGTGTGCCCTCTTCAGCCACTTAAATTCTGCTGGAAACGGGCCGAATCATGCTCCCGCTTCGTGCCATCCGACACCGAGGTGTACCGTTCGAAGTCTCCGCAAGGTGAACAAACAACCTGCAACGTCGACAAACGAATTAATCAACATTTATATGGCGCGTCGCCCTTTCCAACCCCTCCGCTTCGAAAATACCTTCCCTTAGCTTAGGACGACGGTGCAGATTAGAAACGGTACCTCTTACCATCGCAGCTGGGGAAACATTGCAAATAAGTAGACAATTATTTATTTACTAGCGGTCTTACGCGTTCCTGATAAAAATCAGTGGGTGCAATTTTACACGGTAGAGGAATCGAAAGAATTTCGGGATTACGGGACCCGTCAAAACGACGGACACTACCATTTTGAAATTATTAAGATTCCGAGGATGCATCGATTAGAAATCATTTACCAGACTTATTTCTTCGGGTATATATTACTTTAAAAATATTGCTAAAACTGTGGATGAACCTGAAAATTGTGAGGAGCATAATGAGGCTTCTGTTTCTCGTAATTGGTGTAAACAATCTCGGACAAGGATCTCCAAGGATTTCCAAGAAACGTGTCCAACAGAATCAGCATACCAAAAGAACCTGCGCTGCCAGGGGACGTTGTTAACCTGGAAATTCTATTTCGAGAACCGTCCGAAGAAAATCCGAGGGACGTCTCCTGGTCGGTAAAGGAGAGCTCGCGGTTACCAGGTCTAAAAATGGCAGGCAAATTGCGCGAGAAGATCGGGTCGAAATTCTGTTCGCGGCGGTTCCAGGAACGGTATAAACGTTCCTGAAAATTCTCCGGGGTCTCGGCGAGGCAAAAGCGGCGTACGATCAGGGTGGTGCGGCGCGGTTAGGGTATCGCCGGCAAGAACCATTCTCCATATACGCGGGCAGGCAGGCCCGTTTTTACCCGGCTACCGGTCTCTGCCCGGGTTCCGAACTCGGTTGACCCAGTTGTTCATCCCCCGACGGTGGAGACGACCGCTTTTCGCCTCTCTCGTTGCCGATCTCTCGCGCGATGACGAAGAAGAAGACAAGGCCGGCGGGGCGATGCGTGCGTGCGCGTGTGTGCGTGTGTCTGTGTGTGTGTGTGTGCGAGCCTGGAAGAAGCAAGCCCCGCCGGTTGTCGGGACTCGTGGGTGGCCCGCTCCGCGTTCGCGGCACGCCGCCCGTAATTATAGGTTCCTTATTTACCGCCTGTTACACACTTCGTTAGCACATCACTTATAAAGTGGTCGTGTACCACTTAGTAGGATATCGTCGTCGCTCTTTCTCGCTTTTCGCCTCCCCTCCCTCGTCCCGGACGCCGAGCTGCTCCTTCGAGGACGACCACCCCGAAGAGAACAACGAGATCACGCTCGGACACTCGCCGTTTTCCTCGCGGAATCGCCGATCGTCTATCTAATCGAGATTTTATTTCGAGATTTAGTTCTTCGAGGAGGAATACTCAACGTTTTCACCAGGACTGTACGCGCACAGTGAAAATCTAAGGTTATGCTGAGGTGGACTCCTCGGGTCCGTCTTGTGACGTAGATCGTGTAGGATTGCTGTTTTCTTGGCACCGAACGTAGCGGCTCGAGCTCGGAGTCCCTCAAGGGGAACGCCTCCAAGTGGAGGGGATAGGCGAACCGACTAAGATCGTGTAGATGAAGACTACACTGTAATTCTTGAGGTTGCAAATCAATTTGATTATGTACGGTTTGTTTTTTTTTTCAGTATTGGAGACGTCAATACGTAAACTAGTTCTTTGAGGAATTTGACCTTTGTAGTTTATAAAATCCTCCTAAGGGCCAGTCAATAGCAGGCAGACTATCTTTGCAATAGAAAAGGAAGGATTAGTTGACCAGATAATGTAAAAATTAAATTTTTTAGAATCGTGGAGAATATAGTTTTCACAAGTCCTTTGAAAAATAAATTCCTGTAAAATTCCTGTAAAAATTGATAAAAATTTTTGGAGACTGACAATCCTAAATGTTCCAGTTGAATTTTCCGTTTGCCATTTTATTAGAGCACAAGATAAAGGGTTAAACAAAGCTACGAACCAAGCCTAGCTATAGATAGACCGATAAGGGTAATAAAATTAAATTATAGAAGCCATGGATGCCTAATATATTGAAGGACACCGTGAATTCTCGATATATGTCAACGAGGGTCTCGCCAGCGTCGTGTATCGTCAAGAAGACATACTCGAACCGTGTTATGTTTACACTCCTCGACGTCTAAGCCCTCTGGAGCTTCCTGGGGATAATCCCGCGACGTTTATCGTCGAGGCCCCGGCGACATATATAGAGAAATCACTGTATTATAAGCGAATGTTGCTCGTGCCTACAGCGTTGATTATAAACGAGTATTCCCGGGACGGATAGTCCGAGTTTAGGGTAGTCCTTCGACCGTGGACAAGATCGAGTGTCCTGGTTGGTCGACCATGATCGTATCGACTGGTCGGTCAAGCTTCCCGGTTATCGAACGCACGGCTCAACGCGGAATGCGATCGCCGCTAGAAAGCTGATTTGAATAGAATGAGAAGCGTCCGGTGTCTTGTCGAAAGGGATTCGGTTACGTTCGGCGGTGGCCCAAAACGTCGGCCGGCGTCGATGGGACAGGCCCCGCGCGTCATTCCCAAAATTGTATTCCGTCCGAGCGATCCTCAATGCCGCGTCGTTTCGGCGGATTTGTATTCCTCGCTCGCAAAACCCATTTGGCCGGACCCGTGGCCAGGAATATTCCTTCGATTTCGATCGGGGCCCGGCTCTTTCACTGTCTAGAGGTCGCTGGGGCCATCCTAGGGAATACTTTTCATCCTCGTCTGCTCATTATCGTGTCACTTGTCCTCGCAATAATTAATTTTATTCGTCCGAGAGACGCGGTTCAAATTGTACCGTGCACAGTGTCGATTTGATCAGAAAAATGCCACGAGGTTGGCGAAATTCCGGTACAAGAATAATTAAAAATAAAGAAGTTTTGTAATTGGCAGCGGTTCACACCGACATGCGCCCAGCGGAGGGGTTAGGCGAACTAAGATCGTGCAGCTTCGTTCGGCTTAGATCGAGGCTTTACTGTAGAGGCCTCGTTCTAACGCAATTTTTGATTGGCTCGAAACATTTTAATTTCGTTCAATTAGTCTCGAACGGATGTCGAAAGAATGATGCGTACTGTGCTCGGGCAAACACTATCGAATGTGCAGTTCGATGTCAAGGTACAGTAAGTACATAGTTTTATACCTCATGCGCATACTTACTCGTTACCAACGAATGCAGTGTACGACGAGTAGATTGTACTTCATGAATCTATTATATAAAATTAGGTGCAATTTAAGGTAGTGGAGAGATGGATAAAATTCCAGAACGTCGACGCATTGGTTTCGGAATATTGAAATCGACGACGTAATTTCTATTTGGCCCCTGTTTGTCGCAACAGACGGAAACAATTTTTATTTCGCGCAACGAGCCGCAGTCCAACGATCGGTCCGGCGTGCCGCGAGTTTGTATAGCGACGAGTTAGGCCCGCCATGCGTTTCTCGGAGCGAATTTTCACCGTGGCCGACGTTGAACTTGACGGATGCACGGCGAAGGTGCATTCGATCGAGGAACGTTGCGCCGTCGCCTCTGGATTTTATGAATGAATCGCGTGCGTGCCAACTGGCCTATTAGTGGCGAGACCCTGCCAACGGTAGCCAAGTCGTGTTCGAACACGAGAACGTTTCTCAATTACTCCGCAAAGCCTCGCAATAGGTGTATATATACCTACCGCCGTGATTATTACCGAACCGTGACGTGCCCTCTCTCTCTCTCTCAGTCTCTCTCTCTCTCTCTCTCTCTCTCTCTCAGTCTCTCTATCTCTCTCGCTCGCTCTCGCCACAAACGCAAGGCTTTGCGAAGGTCTCGGCCAAGGTGCGCACACCAACCGCCATCACGATTCGCTTTACGCTTCTGCCGGATATTTTCTCCGGTACACGACGCCCGAACAAATTCAGATTTTATCGACGATTTTAATATCAGCCTCCGAACGCTTCTTTAACTTAACTTTATTAACCCTATCGGCACATCTCTCGGCTTCGGCGTAGCCTCGTAAATCGAAGAACAACTCTTTCCGTCTTGACAAGCCTTGTCGAGAAGATTCTTCATTCTTCAGATTCCCCTTACTATGAAATCCGTGGGAAACCGTGTCTGCGAAGGCGTGATTCCTCTGCGAGACTGTTTGCTCGGTGTTGGTGACGTTTTTCTGAGTAAAATGAGTCCAAACACGGTAGGATTCTGATCATTTTTGCTTGTAGCAATTGGTGATTTAATGGGACCTCTGTTATCCGAACCGACGAACTTGTTGCGTGGGTGATGGTGACGTTTTTCTGAGTAAAATGAGTCCAAACACGGTAGGATTCCGATCATTTTTACTTGTAGCAATTGGTGATTTAATGGGACCTCTGTTATCCGAACCGACGAACTTGTTGCCTGGGTGATGGTGACGTTTTTCTGGGTAAGAAGAGCCCAAACACGGTAGGATTCCGATCATTTTTGCTTGTAGCAATTGGTGATTTAATGGGACCTCTGTTATCCGAACCGACGAATTTGTTGCCTGGGTGATGGTGACGTTTTTCTGAGTAAAATGAGTCCAAACACGGTACGATTCCGATCATATTTACTCGTACTAATTGGCGATTTGATATATCCTCCATTACCCTAAACGATGTCATCCGAATCCTCATTTTCTGACTGACCTTGGCCTGCATAGTCCAATCTCAACCTAAATAAATTACCGTAGAATACACTAAAGATTTTCTCTAACTATGTAATCGCAGAAACACCGACATCTCGTTCGGATAACCGAGGTTCCCTACTATCGCGGATTACGCAGCCAAACGGAAACCGAACAGTACCGTGTTGGTACTCGTTCTACTCGGAAAAACGTCGCCGACATCCTGCCAACACTCTCTCAAACAACCAATCCGAATCCCGAGCGCCGGAACCAAAAATCCCAATTCTATCGCGGTGGTCGCGCACGTTGCCGCCGCTTCCGGCAGCGTTCGGACCGAAACGAGTCTCCGCGTGGCACTTGATCCTCCCGGGGCGTGAGGTCGTCGTCGCGGTGTCTCGAGTCTTTTCAGACATCGACGGTGGTGGATACCGCTCGATCCGAGACCTCCGCGAGCGTATCTTTCCGCTTCCGTCGCCGCCGCCTGTGGTCCTCCTCGGCTTCTTTCTGCCTCGGGTCCTCGGGCCGGCTTCCGTCTACCGGTAATGAGGTTTCGAAAAAGCGAACAGAGAAGAAGAAGGAGGAGGAGGTGGTGGTGAAAAAACAAAAACGGAAGAGAGGGTGTACGCGGTGGATTAGACTCGCGGACGCATGCCACGAGAGCCTGCTGCATCAGCGTCGTCTCGTCGTCCTCTTTCTCGTCTCCGGGGCCATTTGTCGTCTCCGTCGTCGTCTCCGTCGTCCTCCGCGTCGTCGTCGTCGTCGTCGTCGTCGTGATCATCCTTCCACCGACGGGTAGTACGTGTCGTCGGATTGTTAGTCCGCGGGCATTCAGGCAAAACTTTCTTGGGGGGATAATTGCGATTGTAATTAAAATTCTCCGGGGTGAAAAGAAGAGAGCCGGCAGCCCCCCCCCCCCCCCCCCCCCCCCCCCCCCCCCCGTCGGTTGGTCGGTATCCGCGTAGAAATGAGCAAGAGAGGAAGCAAGAGCACGGGACAGAGCGAGAGAGATAGATAGATAGAGATAGAGAGGGAAAGAGAGAGAGAGAGAGAGAGAGAGAGAGAGAGACCAGGCTGCTCTGGCTTCTGGGGGATGAGAGTGGAGAGCAACCCGGTTCGAGGCTCGACAAGCCGGAGTGCCATAATTGGAACGGTCGCGTGCGCCTGCCGCAGGACAATGGACTCGTCCGAGTGCAAATTATTAACGCGCCCCTCTCTCTCTCTCTCTCTCTCTCTCTCTCTCTCTCTCTGTTCGTCTGTCTCTCCCGGGTTCCTTCTTCCGCCAGAAAATCTCATTCTTCGCGCCCGAGATGCCGGAGTTCTCTCCGGCCGATAGAAAACATCCGAAGGTTGAGAATGATCAGCGGGTAGAATGATTTCCAACCGGGGTGGATGGGTGGTAGGGGTGGGGGGTGTATTATTGTACGTATACCATAGTCGTAGGGGAGATATGTAGTGAGCTACTTGAGGATCGAGTAGGGTGTTGACATGCTCATTTGCAGCCTGTATGGATGATTCATGCGCACCGGATACGGCCACGGGGATGCGGAGCTGATTTGAATGGGGTGGTGTGTATATGTGTGTATGCGTGTGTCTGTGTTTGTGTGTGTGTGTGTGCGCGCGCGCGGAGATCCGTATTTACATGCGGAAGCGGTTTCTTTGTACAGGAAATGATCACATTATGCGAGAGTAATAGCTGCGTTATTGCGACAAACTGATATGTCCGATATTGTCATCTACTTTCCCGATGACTGTTCTGCGTCTGCGAATCGTGACCGACGCGTTAGTAAATATTTTATTAGATTTTTCGGAGATGTAAAGACACTTCAAAATTACAAACTCGTGCCGTGTCGTTCGATGCAACGTTGTTCTTTATATGTGTCGCCAAGGCCTCGATGATAAATGTCGCGAAAGTATCCTTACTACTCGAAGCTTGAGTGGGGACATACACCTGAGCTGGGGGTGTGTGGAAAATCGACTGTCGGGGCGAGTCGGTTTGGATCGGGTCGGGTTTCCCGAAAATTTCGTGATTCCCGAAAGAACCAGTTTTTTCGGGAAAATTTCGATTTTCCTTTAGGGTTTGCTGAAAATTTCGATTTCCCTTTAGGGTTTCCCAAAAATTTCGAGATTCTCGGAAGAATCGGGTTTCCTGAAAATTTCGAAATCCCCAAAGGAATTGGGTTTCCCGAAAATTTCGAGATTCCCGAAAGAACCAGTTTTTCCGCTAAAATTTCGATTTACCTTTAGGGTTTCCCGAAAATTTCGATTTCCCTTTAGGGTTACCCGAAAATTTCGATTTCCCCTTAGGATTTCCCGAAAATTTCGACTTCCCTATAGTGAATCCCGATTATTTCGAGAATCCCGACTCTTTCGGGAACCTCGAAATTTTCGTGTACCCGTCCCGAACCCGAAAAAGTGTCCTGTTCCCGACCCTACCGGATATTTCGGGTCTCCGTTTACCCCTAATTTTTAGGCATCACGGCGCCTTCGGTGGAAGTCGCTGCGCGTCCGCAGGTTAATTGTTTTCGCTCGATTTATTAACATAATCCCAGGCCCGGCGAAAAGGCGAAGCAAAAAGGCGCGGAAGGGGCGGGTAATTGGCGTCGGCGTTCGGTAGGGGGAGAAGATGAAGAGTATAGGACGAGGATGACGAGGACGTGATGCAAGGGGGTGAGGAGGAGGTGGTGGAGGAGAAAGGGGGGGTGAGGCGTCACGCGTGTGCCCGCGCCGCGGTTAATTCGAGCCGGTCTGGTTCGGTGGCGAGGAGGGTAGAGGATATTATGAACGCGTTCGCTCACGCACGTTGTGTGTCTGGGGAAACGCGGTAGGCGAAACGCAGGCGCGTATACACACAATGCCCCGCGAAAGCCGTAATTTTTTCATTATATCCCGGCGGCGGAACAAATAACGCTGCCGCGCGCGCTGGTAGCCGCGCCCGCGAGCTGAAGCGTCCTCTTGGCGCTCTTCCGTCCCATCGCGGGCTCTCTGCCATACTCTTTCTCCGTCATCTCCTTCCGTCTTTTCACTTTGCCCTAACCCCCCTCCTCCCCCGCGCAGTTCGCTTGAACTTTTCAAATACTCTTCCTGCTGCTCCTCTCTTTCGTTTCTCTTTCCCTCTCTCTCTCTCTCTCTCTCTCTCTCTCTCTCTCTCTCTCTTTCTCGTTTTCATCCTTGAACGGCACCTCGAGGACAAGCACAATACCCGGTGAGGCGGAGAAGAGGCTTCGGGCCACGGCCCATTAAAAACTTGCAATTAGCATTTAAAATATAAACCTTCCGCGAGCCGAGGAACCGGGGGTTGCTAACGGCGCGGCGGCCTAAGAGAGAAAGAAAGAGAGAGAGAGAGAGAGACAAAGTGAGATTTCTAATGAAAGAGAGGAGGCTTTTTGGATTGGCTAAATGCCTTTCAGCCGCGGCTGAGCACCCTGAGCCCGCGGTTTAAATGGAACTCACCCCTGATTGGCCACCCGCAACCACCGGGGCACCATTAGCTTACCAGCGTCGAAACGGGCGCCTACGGTTCTCTAGGCTCTTATCTCCTCTCACTCTCTCTCTCTTTCTCTCTCCTCTCTATCCCCCGGCTAGTTTAGCTCCTTCGCATTCCTTCACCTTCGCCCAACGCCATTCACCCGCTTCCTGTTCAACAGAGTGAGAAAGAGAGAGAGAGAGAGGGACGCAGGGGAGGGAAAAACGTTCTCATAAACCTCGCTCTCTCACTCTCTCTCTCTCTCCCTTTCTCTTTCTCGCGCGCGCGCGCGTGAGAGGCCCGTCAAGGGATCAGAAGGATTTTCTGCACTTGGATTCGTGCCGCCATTTCTCCGCTTCGTCTCTCTTTCAGCGCTTCTGGCCCTCCTATTTCCTCCCTCTCTCTCTCTCTCTCTCACTCTCCCTGTCTCTCTCTCGTGCTCCATTCCCGGGGTTTCTTCTCTGGAGGCCACCCCCGAGCTTTTTTGCGCGCATCCATCGCTTTTCTCTCCTCGCCGTTGATCCCGGATAAACAAAGGAGCGGCCGTTTCTAAGTATCGAGAACGGGCGCGCGCGCGCGCGTGCTTCTCTCTTCGGTATTTTCGAGGCAAAGCTCGTCGACATTTTTTTATTTTTTGTTTGCCCATCCCCCTCGCTCTCTCTCTCTCCCTGGCCCTGTTTCGTTTCGTTTCGTTTCGTTCGGTTTGCTCTCGCTCCGTCTTTTCATCGAGGCAACGGGTACACGCGCTCTCCGCGTATTCAACGATGGCCGCGCCACGATTTCCGGGATTACCTTGGATTCATTGGGAATTTTAAGTTCCGGCCCGATGCTATCGGACCCGTGGAATAATCCGTGCTGCCGGTGATCAGGGGCTCGCGAACGCGAACTCGGTTTCCTCGGGCTCTACGATTCGCCGGTGGATGCTTTGAAAGAGGCGGTGAGCTTTTCTATGACAGCAACGCGCACTAACACTGACGCAAGCTCCACCGGATTCCTTGTTCCGTGATCGTTCGGGCTGGTCAAGTCGTTTCTCCGGCCACTCGTCGGATACGCTTGTTCGTTCGGACACGTACCTTTCAGAAATCAACGAGACCTTGGAGTGACCTCGAGTGACCCCGTCCGTTGCTGTACGGGTTCATCCGTTAATTTTCTAAACGTATCTTTTGACCCTTAACGGAACAATGAAGTTCCATAAGCGGCACGGCACTTTTGCACGCTTGTCATAAAAATTAGATTTGTATCATTTTGTTATTTTATTACTCTGAATATATATATATATTCGGAATATATAAATTCTCTATCTCTGAATATATCAATTTTTACTGAAATAAGAATATTCTCCTTTCAATACTTGATAGAAAAATGTTGAGTCCACAGCTTTGATCTGGGGGGTAGTAAACTTGAAATACTTCAGAACAGTTAAGGGTTAATTTCCGAAGACCTCATCTTATTTACCAATCTCTCTGTTCATCAACTTATTTGATTCAATCGTCATGCATTCAGTGGAATTGTATAACAATTTCTATGCCGGGTCAAAATGGACCCAGCCACCGTCGGGGTAGGAGGTAAGGTCCGAAGGGTTAGAAGGTAATATAAATTAGTCAGACAGTTGTTCTAGCGTCTACAAATCGCAAACGTCTGATACAAACGCATTCCGACGGGCTTGTCTGAGGTTATTGAATTTAGATAAAAAAATTGATTATAGTGCAGGGTGTGTACAAAACCTGATAGAACCGGCAGGGGATGATTCTACGTGCAAAGATGCGTCGAAAAGGAACAATAAAATTTTTTGATTTGACAACTCGTTCCCGAGAAAATGAAGCTTTAAGTTCGAAGTAGAATAGGTTGGCCATGACCAGACACGCCAGCCACTCCTATCCGTACTACTTGAACTTTCAAACTCCATTTTCTCGAGAACAAAGCGTCCAACAAAGAAATATTATTCCTCCTTTTTCACTCATTTTTGCATATAGATTCATCGCCTAACCGCTTGTTCCATGATCTCGAAGATAGTCTGTGTTTTTGTCTATTTCTCCGTACAATACTGAACGAAAATTAACAAGCTCCGATTCTAAACTCTGAAACTACACGATAAAACTTGTAAAATAGATGGGACCTCGACGAATTCCTACATGCATTCTTCTATGCAGTTACGGCAAAAATGGTACCAATGAATCTCAACTTAAAACAACTATAAACAATTATACAGCGGAACAAACACTTGCAACCGATACAATTTATTATTTCGCACGAAGCTCCGCAGTCTACCCGTCACCTAAATAAACATCCAAGTAAACAAGCCTGCAAAACAGAGAAGAGGGTGCCCCGGCAGCGATAGTAATTAATTCCAGCCACGGCCGAGCCTAAAAATCTCGAGTGCGGCTCGTCTCCCGCGATCATGCTGCACGTTTCTTTTCACGTATCACGCGGGCGAGTCGAATAGAACTGCAGAAGACGACGATGACGAAGAAGAAGCTGAAGAAGAAAGAAGGAAGGAAGCGACGAAGAGAAAGACGTAGCATGATCTGAATGGAAGGAGTGGAAGACGCGAGGAGGAGCAAGGGAACGAAAGTCGGCGTAGGAAGCTCGCGAAAAAAAGGAAAAAAAGGAAAAAAAGAAGAAAAGAAGAACCGCGGAGGACGGGGTCGCATTATTAGCACGTCGAATGCTCGGAAACTTTAGTTAGAAAAGCACATTCATATTTCAGGCTGAATGGCATTATGAGAGCGGAGGGACAGGGCCGCGTGAGCTCACGATAACGAGGTTGTCACGACGTTTCCCGCTCAAGGAACAGACGACGGGAGAAACGAGATGAAGAGAGCGAGAGAGCGAGAGAGAGAGAGTGGGATGAGACGATGGGACACACAACGGCGTGTGCAAGAGGCTTGAAAAAGAAACGAAAGAGAAAAAGGACAACGACATTGACGCGAACCACCGGCAACGACATCGATGGAGCAGGAAAAACGCCGGGAGGAGGAGAGAAAGAGAGGAGGCTTCTTCAGGATCCTTGGTACCACCCCGCCGGCACCGGGACGCACTACTGAAAGGAACAACTCGCCGTCGAGGAGGAAGAGGATTGAAAAGTGCCGCGGCTGAAAGCCCGATTATTTTCCGCTCCTTGTCGTTCCCGCCTAATCAGCGAATTAAAGCAAGCCTGCGGGCCCTAGCTCTGTCTTCTTCGAGACGAGTCCTCTTGCTTCCTCCTCCCCTTCCGCGACCACCGCGGCGAACACGCAACCGACCCTATAGACGCCGAACCCACCCCCCATGGAACCGGAGGAAGTCGATTGTGTCCGTCCCCGCGACCAGACGGATCGACTTCGGAGGAAACAGGGACCGCGCGACCCTTCTTCTTCGGCGAAAAGTCACCGAGGATGACCATTGTCGGACCATGAACCTACACTCTAATTTCCTTTCGGAGCCGGATGGACCGGCATCCTTCGACAGCCGCAGCGGTCTTCGGGGTTTTCGAAATCATTCGGACGGCACGGGAATATTCAGTAACCTGTTTCAACATTTTAGAGGACGCACAGGGGAACAAGTGTGGCACAAGATCATCAGTGTCGGCACGAACTCTGATTTGATTGTCGTTGAAGACGCGGATAGGTCTTTTTGGATTTTCTAGAGGATCCCTGGAGAGCTGGATTGTTTTTCGGGCATTGGAAGGGGATCATTGGATATCCTTGAAGAGCTGGATCGGTGTTTTAGGATTTTCAAGAGAATCCTTGGA
>CM052136.1:5343358-5359715 GCA_028454255.1 Halictus ligatus
AAGACGCCGATAGGTCTTTTTGGATTTTCTAGAGGATCCCTCGAGAGGTGGATTATTTTCGGACATTTGAAGGGGATCATTGGATATCCTTGAAGAGCTGGATCGGTGTTTTTGGATTTTCAAGAGAATCCTTGGAGAGGTAGATCGTTTTTCGGACCTTGAAGAGGATCCTCGGATATTCTTGAAGAGCTGGATCGGTCTTTTTCGATTTTCAAGAGGATCCTTAGAGAGGTAGATCGGTTTTAGATCCTTGAAGAGAATCCTTGGAAAGGTAGATCGGTTTTCGGACCTTGAAGAGGATTCTTGGAAAGGTAGATCGGTTTTCGGACCTTGAAGAGGGTCCTTGGACATCCTTAAGGAGCTGGTTTGATTTTCAAGAGCATCCTTGGAGAGGTAGATCGGTTTTAGATCCTTGAAGAGAAGCCTTGGAGAGGTATATCAGTTTTCGGACCTTGAAGAAAATCCTCGAACATCCTCGAAGAGCTACATCGGACTTTTTGGATCTTCAAGACAGTCCTTGGAGAGGTAGGTCGGTTTTCGGACCTTGAAGAGGATCCATGCACAGCCTTGAAGAATTAGATCGGTCTTTTCGAGTTTTAAAAGCATCCTTATTGAGATAGATCGGTTTTCGGACCTTGAAGAGGATCCTTGGTCATCCTCGAAAAGCTGGAACGGTATTTTTGGATTTTCAAGAGAATCTTTGAAATGGTAGGTCGATTTTCGAACCTTGAAGAGGCAGGTCGATTTTCGAACCTTGAAGAGGCAGGTCCATTTTCGAATCTTGAAGAGGTAGGTCAATTTTCGAATCTTGAAGAAGTAAGTCGGTTTTCAAACCTTGAAGAGGTAGGTCGATTTTCGAACCTTGATGAGGTAGGTCCATTTTCGAATCTTGAAGAGGTAGATCGATTTTCGAACCTTGAAGAGGTAGGTCCATTTTCGAACCTTGAAGAGGTAGGTTGACTTTGAACCTTGGAGCGGTAGGTCGATTTTCAGACCTTGAAGGGGTAGATCGATTTTCGAACTTTTAGAGATGAGTCGATTTTCGAATCTTGAAGAGGTAGATCGATTTTCGAACCCTGAAAAGGTAGGTCAATTTTCGAATGTTTAGAGGCAGGTCGATTTTCGAACCTCGAAGGTGTCCTTGGACATCCTTGAACAGCTGTTTCTTTCGTTTCTCGGATCTTCATCGGAGGTTCATCAAAAGTCCTTGAAGAGGTTATTCATACTGCCGGCATTTCGAACTACAATCACTGGCATGGTTGGTGAAACGTCAGCATCCAGCTACGACTGGAAGAAATTGCAGGAGTGCGTAGATTTCTTCATGGATGAATGGAGGAGGCGTAGAAGGAAGCGGAGGTGACCTCCGCAATTCGCGGGTGGATAGCGGGCTTAACGGCTCGTGGGAGTTTTCGCGCGATAGCCGGGGCCACTCGTGTTTAATGTAAATTCGCAAATTGGAGGGGCCTGGGTAATCAACTAACCGCCAACGAGTAACTCCGGTAAACTCATTGAAATAGTTCATAACTTCGCCGCTAGTTTTGGAGTTCTGCCCGGGCCAACTTCCGCGGAATTTCCCACATCATACCAACCGACCGACTGGCCCGGCATTGTTACGGCGTTCCTGCCAACTTCGCCGCACCGTTTTCGCCGCAGTTCGACGATACACTCGCGAAATCTCGGGGAAAACGCTCCGAACCTTCGATCGATCGCGTGCCGTCCTTCTTATTGCATTACTGGCTCGAAAACATCCCTCCCCGGGACGCTGCACAATTTTTAATACGTACATAAGTTCATTTTATGCTAAATAAACATTCCTTAACAATTTAAGGTGTACAGATCCCTTGACAATTCTAATAGATATTCTTAAACTCTCCCGATGCCTCCACTCTATCAAGTTTCATCTTTCCTCGGAAATGCATGAAATCTATTAATGAGAACAATCATTTTTTTATAGCAAAATTAACTAGCCAGTATTATGCGCTTTTAGCACTATATACTACACGCACGTGTGAACAATGCGGTGATTTAATATTGTTAGCCGGGTAACTGTTTTAATCTCAATTTGACTGTTTTAAGCTCGGTCCGCCGAGCCGTTCGTATAATCGAGGTTCCACTTTATCGTGGATTGAACGAGCGTGCGCGATTCAAATTGTATCGTGTGGGGTATCGTTTTACTCGGGGAAGCGTCGCGGATATTCTGACTATTGTTTCATAAAAGTATAGTAAAAAATAAAAGAGTTATGTCAATAAAATTGACAGTGCCTCATCGATCCGCCGATATCAATGTTGCGTTTTCTGGCGATATTTTTCCAACGATCGGTGCGAGCAACGAGAGATCAATTAATACTGTTTGTAGATAATATTAGCAACATTTTAATCCAATATACGTGATATTCAGAACGACGTTTCCGAATGAAATTCATTAAACTGTCCCCGGGAGGGATTAAGCGTGCGATTTCGGGATATCAATCAGGATCGTTTATTGTTAGGAGGAGAGAGAGAAAGATGTCGGTGTTGCCGGGACACCTGACCTCGGAAGCGAAGCCAATCGAATCGATTCGCAATCCCGTCGCGAGATTCCTGGCACGGATCCAACCGGGCCCGAGAGAAGAGGAAGAAGAAGACGAAGAAGAAGAAGGGCAACCGTGTAAATGAATAAAACCGTGGTCTGGATAAAGAAACCGAACGCCGCGGGAAAACAAGAACATCGGGAGATGTGTTCAGGCATCGCGAATCAACCGACGGGAAAACAAACGAGCCAGCGGTGTTCCGAGATCAAATCGAGACGTTCGAGAACCGTTCGACTGGAACTTCATGATCATTCATCCGTTCATTGTCCCGGTAGAGAAACAACTGAACGGTGCCAGAGAGGGCAGAGAACATTTCTTCAACGAGCCACCTATTTTTACTTTTGACATGGAACTCAATTTCCTTGGGACAAGATCTTCAGTGTTCCAAAAATCCTTCGTCACGCAATTGCTCAACCTTGAAGCTTGCTCCCGTAAGAATTCTTACGAGATTTTATGCGTTGGAAAGAAGAACGAGTTGGTGGAATTGGAAAATGTTATTACAGAAAGAAATTTTGAAATGACTACTAGAAACCGATGCAATTTTTATTTTGCATTAGTCTGGCGTGAAGGGAAATTTGGCCCAAGTTTGGATTCAAGAAGATTCTTGGAGAGGTAGATCGGTTTTGGACCTTGAAGAGGATCCTTGGACATTCTTGAAGAACTAGCTCGGTCTTTTTCGTTTTTCAAAAGCATCATTGTTGAGCTAGATCGGTTTTTGGACCTTGAAGAGGATCCTTGGATATCTTTGAAGAGCTGGTTTGGTCTTTTTGGATTATCAAGAGGATTCTTGGAGAGGTAGATCTGTTTTTCGGACCTTGAAGAGGATCCTTGGACATCCTTGAAGAACTAGCTCAGTCTTTTTCATTTTTTAAAATCATCCTTGTTGAGGTAGATCAGTTTTTGGACCTTGAAGAGGATCCTTGAATATCTTTGAAGAGCTGGAACGGACTTTTTGGATTTTCAAGTGGATTCTTGGATAGGTAGATTGGTTTTCCGACCTTGAAGAGGATCCTTGCATATCCTTGAAGAACTAGCTCAGTCTTTTTCATTTTTTAAATTCATCCTTGTTGAGGTAGATCGGTTTTTGGACCTTGAAGAGGATCCTTGGATACCTTTGATGAGCTGAAACAGTTTTCTTGGATTTTCAAGAGAATCCTTGAAGAGGTAGATCGATTTTCGAACCTCGAAGAGGTAGGTCGATTTTCGAACCTTGTGGAGGTAGACCGATTTTCGAAATTTCGAATTGACTACTAGAAATCGATGCAATTTCTATTTTGCGTTAGCCTAATGATCCCTATAGCAGAATTCATCACTCCTGGAGTGAAGTGTGGCACGAAGAGAAATTTGGCCCAAGGTGAAAATTTTGCCTGGACGTATGGGGCACGATACGTTGCGATTTACGATGAGAACAACCACTTGCGATCAGAGTATGCTGCCGGTCCATCAGCATATTAGTAGAAATATCCTCTGGAGTGGTCGAGTGTGTTTGGTGGCAGAGCTGGAGTGCCGCGCCCGACAGAATTAAGGAAACGGAGAGCAGCCGGCTATCTCATCAGATTAAAAAGTTTCAGGAACGTAAATAAATGGGCTGCCGTGCACAATGAGAGGACGCATCCTCGGGGATGCAGAAAAGAAGAAGAAGAAGAAGAAGAAGTAGCAAACGAAGAGGAGGAGGAAGTGTACGAAGAACTGGTCGAAGAAGAAGAAGAAGAAGGAGAAAAAGGGGAGCTAGAGAATGTTGGTTAGAGTGGCAGAGAGGCAGCAACAATGGTGAAGCAGCACACCAGCGACAAGGCGGCAAGCAACAACGATGCCAAACAGCGGGGGACTGGCCGTGGACTCTTAGTATATTGGAATCAGCTTCCCTTTAGCATCCATACCGTGTTCTCTGTCGTCTCCGCTCGTCGTCGTCCCTTCCGTCTTGCCTTACCATTCTCTCCCCCTCCTCTCTCTCTCTCTCTCTCTCTCTCTCTCTCTCTCTCTCTCTCTATCCTCTCATGGTTCCTCTCCAGCCCTCTTGGCAGGGCCAAACTCATGCCTCTGCTTTTGGATTCCCCCTACCACACCGGGTCCTTTTTTGTTGGTCCTCTTCTTGCATCGCTTTTCGTATTTCATTATGCGGTCCCCTCTCCTCTTTTTCTCTTCTTGACTTCTCCACCAGCCCCCCCCTCTCTGTCTGTCTCTCTCTCTCTCTATTGCGTTCGCCTTTTTCTTCTACGGGATGTTTTTCTGCCCACCCTTTATTGCCTTTTGGTCTTATACCTTCCACTCATTTTACCCTTAGTTACCGTTTTCTTTTATTTGTTTATTTATTTATTTTTTTCTCTCGAGCTTGTGACCGCACTTCGGTTTGCGATGGTTTACTGTGGCCCGTTCGAACGCTATCTTTTAATCTTTTTAGCCCCGTGTTTGCCGAGCTGCCCTAACCCTTTCTCGGGATGTATGATCAGCTCGTGTCACCTCTCCTTTTGCATTTCCTTCGGCATTGCCGCTCGTCTTAATTACTTTCGGGGGCCTGGATTCTCGCCGCAGCGGATCCTCGAAAACTTTCGTGGTTCCGTTGATTTTTCGTGTGGGTCAAGTTTTTAAAATAATTTCGTCGATCGACTGTACAGCTCCGGGCACATTCCACGATTGTCCGTCAACGTTTCGCGAGCTGACGGAGCGATTCTCGAGCCCTCCTTTCTAAGACTGCAAGGGTTTTCCTCAAAGGGCTCCTGGTCCCTGAATATCGAGCAGGAGTTTTTGCAATTCAATAGATTTTGGGAACAGTAGATCCGGAATTTTTTTATGGAAAATCTTCTTGTGGACTGAAGTCAAATGAAATTCTATTAAACTTTGCTTCAAGAAACCAGAAGTTTTTAACTTCTTTCTTTGTAATACTGTGGATTTTGGCGAGAGAATGCCGAAAATCCAAGTTTCAATGTTTGCAATTCACCGGTTCAATAGTTGTGTTTGTTTAAAGTCGAGCGATCCTAAGCACTTTTGACAAGTAAGGCCGCCGCCATGTTAGCGACGAGCGGAGTCGCTAGGTGGCAGCACCAGCACACGGTGATGTCGTTCACGTAGATTTACCTGTCAAAACTTTTGCATAACTTTTGAACTACAGATCACCTGAGATTAAAAGTTCTACAGGATTGCATAAAAAAGGTTAAAAATTTCTGGTTTCCTCAAGTAAAGTTTAGCCATATTTCCCTTTTAATGACCTTCAAAAGTCGAAAATCCTCCGCCCAGTTATTCTTGCATCTAAACCTAGTACATTTACAATTTTACTAATAAGTCAATTCATCGAATTGATCAGCTGTACACTCGGCTGTACACTAATTTACAGATACACGAATCTCGTTAATGGATTTTGCGGAAGACTGTGCAAAATTCAACCGAGACTCGTTCCAGGGTGAAACAAACTATTCCGACGGAAAAATGCTACCGCAATACCAATTTACTTTCGTTGGAGCCACGCTATAAACACAAAAACCGATTTAAAACGCGGAATGCCAATTGGCAGTAACGCAAAATAATTATCGACACTAAAATTCGTCGGGGAATTTACAGGACGACCTGATATAATTTCTCGGGGCTCTACGCCACTCGATACACTTCCTCGGCTCTTCATTAAAATTCTCCGCTCATTATTTGCAAACCGCTTGTCTTCGTTCCTTTCTACCGGTGTGTACGTGTGTTTCTGCGGTATCTGTTTCTCATTTTGTATAGTGCGTTTCCGTTCGTTTCTCCGCAAGACCTTAAATATCTTTTGGTCCCCCTTCTCCCGTGTCCCCTTTCTTTCCTCGCCCCTGCCCCGGAGAGCTATCCAGGACCCTTGGCCACGTACACAAAGCCCATCGGGTCTCCGGGCTTATATTATACGAGGAGAGAGATACGAGAGATAGCCGAAGACCCATCCCTCCGCGCGTTCCTTCCAGCGAAACTCGACGATGTGACGTTCGAACGCGCGCGCCACTCTGCAAGGCCTATTGGCAAACTTTGCGAATCTTGGATCAGGACGGATTAGCTACCTACAGCAATATCCTCGAAGCCCGTGGAATTCTATGAAACGGGTCCTCCCCCATCGAGAGCTCTCTTTTCTGCCTCCATTCAGATATTCGCCGAATACGAGCGATTCTTACTCCTTGGTCTCTCGCTAATTTCCTGAAAAGACCCCGCGCAATATAGCATCGAACTGCTCGCATAAATTCGAATTAATAAGCAAACCGCGGATTTCTTACTGTTTAAAAGTGAAACAATGTTTTTAGGTTCTTGGAACATTTTTACTTCGACCTGTCCATTTCGGTCATAAAATTCGCGGTCTGTTAACAACATATGTCCCAAAATTTTTTTATTTTCTTCAAAGGAATTCCTGAGATCATTCCGAGCAACTTTTTCCTTTGCGAAAATGTTCTCCGCTGCTCCGTTCAGGAGTTATTAACGAAGAACGCCGGCTAATCAGGGCGTGGTTAACAGTGGGCGGAGTCCAGCTCGGCCAATGCCAACGCCACGCTCCGCGGGACCCGCCGCCGGGGCGGAGTCCGTCCGCTGTAGCCGCGCTCTGATTGGCCGGTGTTTTTCATTGATAACTCTTGAACCGAGCCCCGGAGAACATTTTCGCAAAGGAAAAAGTTATTTGAACTGACCTAGGGAATCATTCCTTTCAAGGGTACAACGTTTGTGGGATATCCTGTGTATTTAGTAGGCGAAATTGCAAGGTTAATTTTGTAACTTTTGAAAATACCACATCGTTAGTAATATAAGGACAAGTTTTCTTAATCGCGGAGAAAAGTCGTGCACCATTTCTCCTCAGACTTAAATCGATTACGCGATAGCTCATGAGATGGGATCGGGTATGGGAAACTGATAAAGCAACGAGATTGAATAGAATGGGAAGCTCTGTAAAGTGGATGAGAGTCGAGAGCACACGGCCCTCTCGTGCCGTCCCCGCGAGAATGGGCTACGAGAACTTCACCAAGTAAATTACACTTTCCTTTTTACACGATCCACCGAAATATCCGATCAATCCATTCCTTAAAGAACCGGACCACTGTCGATTTTTAATATCGAGAAAAATCCACGAGTGATTCCCTCGGCGTCCAAAAAGGAATTCGATAAACATTCGAATATAGAAACGAATGTAAATCTCTTCCCTACGACGATTTTAAAAAGCTGAAAATAATTTTAGAACTCCGGTAGATTATTTTCATCTTTTCGAAATAAAAATAATGAAAGTAAAAATAATTCGAGAACTCCAGTACGTTGTTTCGGACTTTTTAAAATTAAAATAATGAAAGTGAAAATAATTTCAGAACTCCGGTACGTTGTTTCGAACTTTTTAAAATTAAAATAATGAAAATTAAGTAATTTGACGACTGCAGTACATTATTTCCAACTTTTTAAAATTAAAATAATGAACATAAAAATAATTCGGGAACTCCAGTACGTTATTTTCAACTTTTTAAAATTAACATAGGAAGGAAAAGCATTCTATTTCAACTCTAATATGCGGAAAATTTTTTTTCATACAGAGAAAAATGAAAAGAATTTAAAAACTTCGATATATATTCTATCAATTTTTCTACTGCTTTAAATGATACCAGTTCTCTCACAAATTCGCAGTGATAATGGTTGGACAAAGCAGAAGCGACATGGGAAGAATTTAATATTACTAAACTTACTAAAATTATACAGAACGAAATTAATTTTTCTTCAACTCCACATTTTTATGACTGTTTACATAAACATGGTTGGTCCAGAGGTGACACTACGGGCCGCGCGGACAATTTCTAAACAAGAGGAATTGTTTACTGTACCGTTTAAAGGTTGCAGCGAATACACAATCGCGGAAGGACTGCGAGCGACAGCAAAAATGGCGGACAAATCTTCACGGGCCGCGCCGTTCCGAACGGTTCATCGAGGTTTCGCACCAGTCACCTGTAAATAACGACACACGGTCGCTCACTTTCTATTTACATAGTGCTGTTCGTCAAGGTGTACGTGCTCGGTGTGTGTTCATCAAACCGTCTCTCCTTTGGAGGCCGAAAACGGTTCGAGCGCGCGACCGATACGAAAACGTCGTCGCTACGTAAAAAATTCGATATGCGGTTTTCAGAAGTTCCTCGTGCAATTTTCATGGGGCTAGGGACATAGGTGTGAACAAAGAGGGATAGAGAGAGAGAGACGGAGAGAGGGAGAGAGAGAGAGAGACACAGAACAAACACGGGAGGTAGGGAAGAGTTCGAACGCGAAGCTGTCGGGCGCGAAAGCCAAAACCGCAGAATGAAATTACTCCTGCTCAATCGTTTATAACTGTAGGATAAACGGATTAAACTGTCGGCGCACAGCTCGCAGTTTATTTGTCATCGTGCGCAGAGTTCCATCCGGTGATCGTTTGTTTGTTCGCCGAAACTCCCGTGACCTTGACATCGAACTGCACATTCGATAGTGTTTGCCCGTGCACGGTACTACATCGTTCTTTCGACATCCGTTCGAGACGTTTCGCTAATTGAACGAAATTAAGATGTTTCGAGCCAATCAAAAATTGCATTAGAACGAGGCCTCCACAGTAATGCCTCGATCTAAGCCGAACGGAGCTACACGATCTTAGTCGGTTCACTTATCCCCTCTATTGGGGGGGGATGCTTCATTGGTAGGCTGCGGGATACAGTGATTTCTCGATATATGTCGCCATGGGTCTGGATGATTACACGGGTACGTCTCCTGGACGATGTATGTCGCTGGCAGGACCCGTGTTGTTGACAAATATCGAGAATTGACTGTACCATGAATTTATGAGTAACTTCTGTGCACTTTAGCCGGTTCGCCTATTTCCTCCACTGGGGTGCATAGACTGCATTATTGGTAGGAATACAGGGATTTCACGATATTTGTCGCCGAGGCCTGGATGATAAATGTCGCTGAATTATCCCCACTACTCCGGAGTATACCTCGTGAGGTGCCACAAATCTCGAGAGGCCTAGGATTGTAAACATAACACTTGGCTCGGGTACGTCTCCCGCACGGTATATGTCGCAGACAGGACCCGTGTTGTTGACATATATCGAGAACTCACTGTATTATGAATTTATGCCTAACCAGAGAAAGAGCGAGAGGGAAGAGGATGAATCTCCGACGGGAAAATTGCAACGCGTAAAGCAAAAGCCTCTGCCATGGCCACTCGTCGGCTAGATGGGGGGGGGGGGGGGATACACACGGTACTTTTCTTGCTCGTTTTTACCGACCACCCCCGCCCCTGTCACTCCTCTCTCTTGCTACTGTTCAGGGAGAGGGGGAGAGGGAGAGCACACGTATTCGAAGCGTGTCTTTCCTTCTCCCATCTGGGTCTCTTTTCGCTCGCCGGTTTACTAAGTGTTCGCATTTCAAACAATACCCAGGCTACTCTTGCACCCTTGTTCGAGCGGCCCCCTCGCAGATATGAACACCTAGTGCGCGCCTCGGCTTCCAGGTTTCTCCGCCCACCCCCCGGCCACCCCTCCGCCGTGTCTCGCTCCGGTCCAGGGGCATCGGCGTCCCCGTTCTGCCACTGTCTATCCACCTCCTCCTCGTATCAACCAGCCATCCCTTCGTGGCGCGTTTTTCATTACTACACAATCCGACGGCGGCCCGTTGTTACGCGTCGAAAAGGGCCGACGAGTTTTCTTTGGCCGGCGCGAATATTGGCTCGAGAAAGTGAGCAGCGACACGTGAGACCCACGCGGAAATGCGAACGAACCAATTTGGGACTTTTTTCTTTTTGTTTAATTTCAATCGACGTTCCCCCGCACCCTTGACCCCGGGATGTATCCGAAAATTTGTAAATTTTCCGCTTTCGATCGCTCGGCTGTGTATTGGTGGATTTTCTGAGAATCTTTGAACACTCGGTCAGTTATTATCGACGTCGAGGAAAGATCGGAAATCGTCGCCGACTATAGTCGCGTCAGCGCATGAACACGACGCCACTTCAGGGTGATTACTTTGGGGATTTACAACTTGCCGCGGTTTCGTTATCGTACGCAGGACTCTTTCCGCAGAGTGGGGTTCTGTAATGCATATACCACCGCCCTCTGTCTCTCCTCTCTCTCTCTCTCGCCTCGGCCATTTAAGTGGCTCGCAAACGGAAAGCCTCCCCCTTCGGGATGAAAAAGCCCTCGGTGCCGGCTTTTGTAATATTTCACTTCAGCCGGTAGGTTCGTTACGTACACGTGTAATGCCACCAATACCTCACCGGCCGACGGCTAAATGATTCCTTTCCCGTGAACGGCGCGGACGGGGAGGTCCCAGGAATGCCGGGAGATCCCAGGAAACCGCGGTCTAAGGAGTAATTAACGAAAATAACCGGCGATAGGCGCGACGCTTAATGTCCCACCGAAAGGACGATTAAACTTCCGCCGATGCGCAGCGGGGCTCCGGCGTTTCGCACAAATTTTTCTCGTGCCATACGGAATGCAAGCGGGACAGTTACCGATGAACCGCGGGACTTTTGTGCGACACGAAAATCGACCATCGATTTTCTTAACAATTTCGACGGGTTCGAAATGAGGCAACAGCATCTTCAAAGTGGGCCTAAGTTACCCATAAATTTAATACAGTGAGTTCTCGATATATGTCAGCAACGCGGGTCCTGTCTGCGACATATACCGTCCAGGACGCGTACCCGGGCCAAGTGTTATGTTTACAATTCTAGGCCTCTCGAGGTTTGTGGCACCTCACGAGGTATACTCCGGAGTAGTGGGGATAATTCAGCGACATTTATCATCCAGGCCTTCGGGACATATATCGAGAAATCCCTGTATTCCTACCAATGATACAGTCTATGCACCTCAGTGGAGGAAATAGGCGAACCGACTAAAGTGCACATAAGTTACTCATAAATTCATAGTACAGTCAATTCTCGATATATGTCAACAAGACGGGTCTTGCCAGCGACATATATCGTCCAGGAGACATACCCGATCTTATGTTTGCGCTCCTCGGCGTCCGAGGCCTGTCGAGCTTTTGGTGTCCCCTCAAGTATACCCCGCGGAAGTGGGGATAGTTCCGCGTCGTTTATGATCCAGGCCTCGGCGACATATACGGAGAAATCCGTGTAACTCGTTCGGCAATTTAATCAAGAGGTTTCTACGTTCTTCCGAATCTTCTCCACGGAGTTGGCTCTTTCCTTGAAAACACCATCCCCTCCACAATTATCCCGTACGATCCCATTAATCCACGGATCAAACCTTAAAAGCGATTCGCCGGCACATCCAATATCGGCAACGACGAGATTGCAGAGCATCCGGTATTCACAATGCTGTCTCCAGGATGAAAATCAAAGCGGTTAAGCCGTCCAACGATTTAGGTCCCCCATTGTGATCGCTGGCCCCCCTCTTCTCTCCTCAAGCTCCTTATTTCCTCGCTCTTTTCATTTCCCGGAGACGCGTGCGTTTGCATATGCGCGTTGCGCATGAAGACCAGCCCCGGCCGGTATATTAAGGAACCCCGAGTTATTGTTAAAACGATCGTCTGCGTCCCGCGCAGCGGCGGAAAGAGTCGCGAATTTTCGATTCGCAAGACGTTCCCCGATGGACCCCCCTCCTCTCCCGGACCACCCGCGAGGGCCATACTCGTCTGCCCGTGAAAGCCATAAACGTGGATTTTCGCTACGTCGGCAGGTTCGCCCAAGGGGTTGACAACCCTCTCTTCGATCGCCGCCCTTCGCGACGCATCGACGAATCTGGAGCGAACGGGTTAGCCCCTCCGCAGCTAGCCCCTATTTTAATTGCAATAAAATTTTGCAGTTTGGAAGAGATGATTTTTTGTTATGATTCACTTGAAATATCAATTTTAAGCAGATTATATTAGCGCAGTTGATAACAAACACAGCCCTTGATAACAAACATCGGGGTCACTCGCAATTTTCCACGTTCGTGGTTAATAAAATTGTAAAACAACTACAACTTTATAGGGAACAAATTCCTTTTCTAGGCAGCGGGCAATAAATCGGTGAGATGAGAAATTGCAAAGATTTTAAATTAAAAGATATACCAGGAACACAGGCTGCTCGGAAATCGCCGAGAAGCGAGTACAGTAAAGCCTCGGTCTAAGCCGCACGAAGCTACACGGTTTTAGTACGTTCGCCTAAGTCTTCACTGGGAGGCATACTCCGCGAGGAGCCGAGAATATCGCGATTTTCAACCTTCCTAGTTAATGAAATGCAAAGGCTCGAGTTCGAATATGAAATAACACGCATAATCTGCCGGGAGAGGTTGTGGTAGAGGCACCTAAAACTTTATACGAACAAATTCCTTTTTTATCCATCGAGCAACAAATCAGCTAGATGAGAAATTGCAAAGAATTTCAATTAAAAGATATACAGGAACACAAGCTTACAGGAGTACAGTAAAGCCTCGATCTAAGCCGCACGGAGCTACACGATTTTAGTGACTTCTCTATATGTCTCCTGGACGATATACGACACTAGCAAGACCCGTGTCGATGAAATGAATCGAGAATTCACTGTATTTTGCCCAGGGTGCACGTCATCGCTTCGGATGATCGTCCACGAAAGCGTAACCAATTACAAATTTCGAGTTAGCGTAGGAAATATTGTTTTATAATAAAATTGCAAAAATGAGGAACTCGAAGCGAGTAATTTCGCGATTGCTCGCTATTCGTGTCGGACTCGGTAACACAGTCGATAACCACAGTGATCTCAGCGAAGGGGGCGTGCGTGAGGCTGCGCGGGCAAGCAAATCATCCCCCGGCGGAGGGTGGGAAAGGAAAAGCAACATATCGCACGTCCCCGAAAAATAAAATGGCGTTCTCGATGACTACCACTCCTCCCCGCTCCCGCGATCTCCTTCTTCGATCCTCCGTGTCCCTTCTCTCCGCGTTACGGAGCACACTTTGCTATTAATCCGCGACGCTTCTTTGTCTCCTTGCTGCTTCTTCAAGCCGCCTCGGTCCCTCTCTCATTCTCTCGTTCCCTGTCTCTCTCTCTCTCTCTCTCTCTCTCTTCCTCTCTCGTCCCGCGCGTCTCTTTCTCGCGGTTAAACGGGTATGTAAATCGTGTGTGAGTGCGTGCGTGCGACGGAATCGTGTGTCACGGTGAATTTAACTTGAGCACGACCGGGGAGGTGTTTTCGAGGCGTCCCATAACTTCGTTTGTAACGTCGCGTGAATGGGAAGAGCTACGAACTTCTTTTTTTCTCCTGTCTCTCCTCCCCTCCCCTCCCCTCCCCTCCCCTACCCTCGTCCCACCACCCAGACGATTAGACGAGGAGGAGGAGGAGGCGACCATTAATTTCTGTTCTATTAGGGCCGAAATTCGAGGAGATGTCCGCCCTTGTAATACACTAAATAATATATATATATTTTTCTTTTTTCAAGTCACTGAGATCGCTCATTATATCATTAAATAATCAGCAACCTAATGACCGTCGTTCGGAATATTTATTTATCCGTGCATTCTCGGAATTAATCGAAGCTAATTTCGGATACGTGGACATCATTAGTTATTATACTAAACATATATTTGCGACGCGCAATATTAATATTGCAACTGTTTGCCAACTGTTTGTGATGTCAACAACGTTCGTGCAAACGGTTAAATATTAGATCAGCCATTCCCGAGTTTCGTTCACGGCGAAACCCGATGATCAATTTATATTTACCGTCCATTCACGTCGGATTACAGTCGATTCTCGATGTATGTCAGCAGCACGGGTCTTGTCAGCGACCTGTATCGTCCAGGAGACATACCCGAGCCGTGTTATGTTTACACTCTTGGACGTCCGAGGTATCACAAGCTTCCAGCAGTCGAGATAATTCCGCGACGTTTATCGTTCAGATCTTGGCGACATATATCGAGAATTCACTGTATTAATGCCTATTAACATCTCGAGAAATATTTTGCATCAAGGGGTGTGAGTTTCGGGGATGTTTAAAAATTGTTCAAGAGCACCCCCTGGGACGAGGCAACCAACGCATTGGCGTAACAATTCGCAAAGCTCGTAAAGGGCGGCAAGATTTTTCAAGAAGACCGTCCAGGTCCTAGCGACATATATCGAGAAATCACTGTATTAATGCCTATTAACATCTCGAGAAATATTTTGCATCAAGGGGTGTGAGTTTCGGGGATGCATAAAAATTGTTCAAGCACCCCCTGGGACGAGGCAACCAACACATTGGCGTAATCAAGAATCGGTCGCCTAATCGTTCGGTCGCCGGAAATTCGCGGGTTGGCCCGACACCGGCGTCAACCGAAAGGTTGCTAGGATCAGCTTGTATCCAACGCATTGGCGGTGACGTAGCCAGAGAAAGGGCGGGGGGAGGAGGTGGCGGAAGGGCGGGAGGGAGGGAGGGGGAAGCCGCGACGGCGGCGTCGCTGTGTCGCCGCTAATGAGCGGGACTTGCAGACACCCACACCACCCAGCTCCCCGGTAGCGTCGAAACAGCGTCGTCCATCGACCCGAACCGGAGCAACCAACCCTTGGAATATGAAACCACCTGCCCGACCATTTGCATTTGCTGCCAGAGGATTCAGGTTCCTGCTAATTCGGCAAACGGCCGCTTTCTAGCTCGGGCGTTCCTCTGGCCAGAAACCGGGCGCTGATTGGGGATTAAGGCGGGGAACCAGGGAGAGGAACGATCTGTCTAACTCGTCGAGGATACGCGGGACGACGCGACGCGACGCGACGCGAGGCGGAGCGCCGGGGCCAGACAATCAACCGGATACGGACGCAAAATCTCCCTCCGCGCGGACGATACTAACTCTCTTTTATACCGAGATCGACGAATCACTGACCGCCAGCAAGTACCAGCAAACGAGACGATTATCTGTTTCTTTGTTTTCGGGGGTTCTGCATCGATGGGGATGATGCCGGTGGAACCGTGGGGGTCCCGTGAACCTCGCGGTCCTTATAGATTCTCTAGACTATTCTGCAGCCTGTAGATTTTTCTTCAGCATCTAGATTCTTCTTCAGCCTCTAGATTCTTCTTGAGCCTCTAGATTCTTCTTGAGCCTCTAGATTCTTCTTGAGCCTCTAGATTCTTATCGAGCCGCTGAACTCTTCTTGAGCCACTAGAGTCTATAGATTCTTGTAGAGCCTCTAGATTTTTTTTCATCCTCTAGATTCTTCTTGAGCCTCTAAACCCTTTTGAGCCACTACAATCTCTAGATTCTTCTTAAGCCTCTAGATGCTCTACTCTTTCTTTGAGCCTCTAAATTCTTCTAGATTCTTCTTGAGCCTGTAAATTCTTCTAGATTCTTCTTGAGTCTCTAGATTCTTCTCGAGTCACTAAACTCTTCTTGGGCCACTAGAGTCTCTAGATTCTTGTAGAGCCTCTAGATTCTTCTTTAGCCTCTAGATTCTCTAGTTTCATCTTGAGCCTCTAAATTCGCTAGATTATTCTTGAGCCTCTGGATTCTCTAGACCATAAATTCTCTAGATTCTTCTTGAGCCTCTAGATTTTTCTCGAACCACTAAACTCTTCTTGAGCCATTAGAGTCTCTAGATTCTTGTAGAGCCTCTAGATTTTTCTTGAGCCTCTAGGTTTTCTAGGCTCTTCTTGAGCCTCTGGATTCTCCAGATTCTTCTTAATACTCTACATTCTCCAGATTGTTTTTGACCCTCTAGATTCTTCTCGAGCCTCTAGATTCTTCTCGAGCCCCTAGATTCTTCTCGAGCCTCTAGATTTTTCATGAATCTCTAGATTCATCTAGGGCCTCTAGATTCTACTTGAGCCTGTAGATTCTACTTGAGCCTCTAGATTCTACTTGAGCCTCTAGATTTTTCTTCAGCCTCTAGATTCTCTAGTCT
>CM052136.1:5373797-5583542 GCA_028454255.1 Halictus ligatus
TACATACTATATACCAGTCTTTAATTATTTATAATAAAACTCATACCTAATACAATTCGTTTCGTGTACTGAAACAAAAATACTGTTCACGTTAAATTCCAATGGAAGATTCCAGAAAGTTTCTGAAATACTATCAGTAATGAAAGAATAACATTATCTACTAGCAGTGAATTAATAATATTACTTAATTAATTATATTCAAGTAGAAAAATGTTCAATAGCAGTTCCGTCACAATTTTTATTGCCGGAAGGGTCTATCAAGATTTCTAATAATGTCGATAAACGACCGAATATTGTTTTGTGACGTTGGCTTTTTAGTTGGCCGAATTTTTCGAACAACCAGCACGCCGCACGGAGAGAAGGCACGGGTTGCATAATCCTCGTGTTTAGGGTTAGCAGGCAGAGGACAATGCGCCTGCGCTGACGAGGGAGTGTCCGCCAACCCTCTGCGAAAGAGCTCTTTCCCCTAAATCTTCTCAGACCGGCATTACGTAATTATATATTTCATGGAAATGCAAGGGCAAATGTAATGGCCCGCGCCATTGTTCCACAATTGTCCAAAGGCCTGGACGTTTGCGTAACCCGTAATTTTTCTGTTTTCACTTTCTCGTGGCGTTCATTGTCGGGCGTTTACCGGCGATGACATATCCAACGTTTATTAGACAAATGCCTGGTTATTAACGTCGGCATACGTTCCCAACAATTCGCACAGGATTAGGACGCAACATAATTATACCGATAATTGTACCGACTTTATTAGCTTCACAAGTACACTGCCCAACTTTGCGACTTGAGTAAAATAAACACGTTCATGTTAATATTACGAACTGAAATAGTCCCCCGTTGAATTCCTGCGAGTTGTAGGCCTATGACGGAGTCATTCCTGACCCACATCAATATTTTACGAATGCACTCTTATTCTGATATAAGACGATGACTCGGGACCGGCCCTCGTCTTATTTCGGATAATCCTATTTCGCCGTATATCGGAGGGTCAATAGACTGCGAATTTTATAATTTTAGTTTTATTTATCAGGGACAGACAATCTGGTACAATTTAAAAAACACAGACACAGATTTAAACAGTTTAGTAATTCTTATTCTGATATTCTTATTATTATTCCGATATAAGACGATCACTCGGGACCGGCCCTCGTCTTATTTCGGATAAGCGTACTTCACCGTATATCGAAGGGTCAATAGACTGCGAATTTTATTTTTATTTATCAGGGACAGACAAACCGGTGCAATTTAAAAGAACACAGACACAGATTGAAACAATTCAGTAATTCTTATGTGGCTGGCAAATTTTTTAAATTAATGATATGTTTATTTTTTCCGCCATTTCTGAGGCAACCTATTAAATAAACCTCTGAGCAAATATTTTATCTTTGAACTTTAATTTCAAAACGCTGCGTACCTCGATATTCTCGATAATTAAAGGCAGGAAGAATACGTCTGAATAACTACTGAGCCCCGCTACTGTATACAAAATGGTCGCTTTCTCAGTAGATCCAGTCGGAATAACGCCGCCAGCGGGTGCAGCAAAACGGAAAATTCCTTCGAGTCGAATTTCCACCGAACAGTTAAACTTTCGGCAAGGGTGGGGGGTGGAGAGAGTGGGGGTTGTGACCGATATTCGGTGTAGACGAAGCGGGTCCGATAAATCCGGCAAATTCGATTGTTGACGTTCGTCGAGGGCAAGGAGAGTCCTCAACAAAGCGATCGAGAGAGACCGTGTCTCTCTCCGGGATCACGAGCCTCCCGAAACTGTCGGCCGCAATTTAGACGCACTTATCCTGCTACTTTCCGGTGAATGGGCTTCTTTTGTACTTCGCGGCAGGAGAAGAATAGGGGCAAAGGGAAAGGGAGGGGGTAGAGGTGGTTGACGGTGCTTCTGCTGCCGGGCAAAGCAGAAGAAGAAGTAGAAGAAGAAGAAGAAGAAGAGAGAACCGCCACCGGGTAGAAGCAACAGCTAGCTCTCTGGGCTGACAGTGGCGCGGCTGTTGGCGCATTCGGTTTTAAGTTTGTCACAGTTATACTCTCCCCCACACCCCCGTGGAACCAACGTCACCCCATCCCCCGTCGGGCGAAAGTGGGTTAAACGAAGTTCCATGATACTTCGCGGTAGCACGGTTCGTCGAGCAGAGCCGCTGATTCAGTTCCTGTGCCGCGCGAGAGGAAAGAGATCACAGAGGATCCGAGGAGATCGTCGATTAAACTCTTTCACGCTCCGGGGAGAAACTAAGGAAGCGAGCGTTGCTCTTTTCTGTTTCGCGCTCGCCTCTGTCGGCCAAACGACCCGGTGTTATACTTCTCGCAACACCGAACTACGAAGTCTCTCTGCTCCGCGAGACCGCTGACCTCCGCGAAACCCGAAGATGGGACACTTTGTTCGGGAACCTCGGCATCTTCTTCGCGGGCGAATTACTTTGGAAACTGGTTTTGAAATGTTCGTTGATTCTCGTGGCTGGGAGAAGCTCGAGCGACCGTCGATGCAGAGTCTACTCGATTTTTGTCAACAAAATGGGTCTATCCAGGGACATATATCGGTCAGGAGATGCTATTCTTTGATACACTGCCAGCGAAGGACAGTAAAGCTTCTTGGGCCCTCACGGGGTAAACCTGGGTCAGTTGGGGTAGTTCTGGGACTTTTATCGGCTAGATGTACAGTTTCTACTCGATTTTTGTCCAAAAGACGGGTCCACCCAGGGACATACATCGGTCAGGAGATGCTATTCTTTGATACACTGCCAGCGAAGGACAGACAAGCTTTTTAGGTCCTCACGGGGTAAACCTAGGGTAGTGGGGATAGTTCTGGGACTTTTATCGGCTAGATGTACAGTTTCTACTGGATTTATGTCCAAAAGACGGGTCCACCCAGGGACATACATCGGCCAGGAGATGCTATTCTTTGATACACTTCCAGCAAAGGACAGTGAAGCTTTTTAGGCCCTCACGGGGTATACCTGGGTCAGTGGGGGTAGTTCTGGGACTTTTATCGTCTAGATGTACAGTTTCTACTCGATTTATGTCCAAAACACGGGTCTACCCAGGGACATGCATCATCCAGGAGATACTATTCTTTATAGATACAGTGCCAGCGAAGGACAGCATAGCTTTTTAGGCCCTCACGGGGTAAACCTAGGGTAGTGGGGATAGTTCTGGGACTTTCATCGTCTAGATGTACAGTTTCTACTCGATTTATGTCCAAAACACGGGTCTACCCAGGGACATGCATCGGCCAGGAGATACTATTCTTTATAGATATAGTGCCAGCGAGGGACAGCGAAGCTTTACCAAGGGACATATATCGGCCAGGAGATACTATTCTTTGATACACTATCAGCGAGAAACAGCGAAGCTTCTTGGGCCCTCACAAGGTATACCTAGGGCAGTGGGGGTAGTTCTGGGATTTTGGTCCGTTAGATATACAGTCTCTACTCGATTTATGTCCAAAACACGGGTCTACCCAGGGACATACATCGGTCAGGAGATACAATTCTCTGATACACTGCCTAACGTAGAAAAGCACAACGAAATTTCTTGGCTCCTCACGAGGTTCCGGGACTTTCATCGGCTATATATTCGTGACATATATCAAATAAGAACTATACGTGCAATTTTATGCCGCTATAAGACGACGCTTTCTATCTCGAAGTAAGTCCCCCCTTCTTCTACCGTGGACGTCTACCTGTACACGGATTGTTTAAAACTTGTCGAGCACACCGAAATCCTGAAGAAACTGAAAGAATTCGGAGAAACCATCCGACACCTTGAACCTACGTACGTACGTAGCCTACTACGCTGAAAACTGGGTGAATCCAGGCGTAGCCTTGAGACTACAGAAATCGTCGAGAGAAATTCGCAACCCTTCGAGGACGCATCGTCGTCGAGCAGAAAAAAGTCTGAGAAAGAAAAGCTTCTGAGAGAATGGTTTCTAAAGCGGCAAAGATAAATCGTATTAACGCCTATCTTGCGGCACACAAATCCGCATACGCGTTTATATACCTCGCATTCGGTGTACATGGTGCGCACATAAGCGGCCCCCTATGTAAACGGTACATGTACCCGTTGTAGGGGGTGTAGTGGGAGGAGAAGGTGTGCAAGGAGGGTAGATAGGTGTAGGTGTACGTACATCAGTCCACCCCGTATGTACGAGGTATTTGCACATTCCATAGGTGCACAAACACTGCGATGGTTCCCGTGTGCTCGCGCGCGCTCGTCTACTTGCTATATATTTAAATACATAGAAGCGAGAGAGAGAGAGAGAGAGGGAGAGAGAGGGAGGGTTGTGCAGGTGTGGGAAGAGAGAGAGAGAGGGTGGTGTACGTTTGTGCGGAACGTCTGCATGCAACGCCGGTGGACGCAGGCGCCGGTAGCCATGGCGACGATTCCTTCGGATTGGCCGCAGCTTCCACTTGAATCCCCGGCGTCGACCTCCGCAGCCGGCCTCCGGCTCTGACGTACTATCCGCCACCATCGATAACCCCTCTGGCTCGTAGCCGTGCTCTCGTCCACCCCCGTTGCTAGTCGAGTCTACGAGATTCACCCTCTCTCCACCGTTTCCCCAGCCCCCGTTCCCTCCCGAAGATATTCGGCGCTGCTTACTCGCGCGAGACTACCACCGACTTGTCTTCCACGTTGTCTCCCTCTCTGCGGCGTTCTTCCACGTCGAACTGGTCTTGAACTTTCACCGGGTGGTTGCAGCCCTCTTCCGGTTCTGATCGACCAGGATTTTCTTCCGGTTTCAGCCGCAACGATCGGTCGTTAGGCTCCTCGTGGCTGGATACTGTTATTGCTGCTACTCCTTGCCTGGTGGTCTCGTCCGTCCTCCATTCGGGGAAGATTCTGCTTTCTTCAGTTTCTTGTTGTGCACGGAAGTCCTCTTCCGGTTCTGATCGGTTTGGATTTAGGCTTGACGGGCTGAATCTCCGTGCTGAATTGAAGAACTGTGCCAGAACTGCTACTAATCTTCTGGTGGTCTTCTCTGTCCTTCGTTCGGAGGAGCTTCTGCTTTTTTCGACTTCTTGTTGAGTGGAATCCCTCTTCAAGTTCTGATCAGTTGGGATTTTACGCGGGAGGATCTATTGGTAGCTTATGGGGTTTCATCTCTGTTCAGAATTGAAGCACACTGTGCCAGAACTGCTACTAATCTTCTGGTGGTCTTCTCTATACTCTTTTCAAAGGAGCTTCTGCGTTCTTCAACTTCTTGTTGAGTGGAATCCCTCTTCAAGTTCTGATCAGTTAGGCTATTACGTGGGAAGATCTATTGGTAGCTTCACAAGTTTGATGACCGTGCAGAATAGCAGCACACTGTGCCAGAACTGCTACTAATCTTCTGGTGGTCTTCTCTATCCTCTTTTCAAAGGAGCTTCTGCGTTCTTCAACTTCTTGTTGAGTGGAATCCCTCTTCAAGTTCTGATCAGTTAGGCTATTACGTGGGAAGATCTATTGATAGCTTGACAAGTTTGATGACCGTGCAGAATAGAAGCACACTATGCCAGAACTGCTACTCCTCTTCTGATGATCTTCTCTGACCTCTTTTCAAAGGAGCTCCTGCGTTCTTCAACTTCTTGTTGAGTGGAATCCCTCTTCAAGTTCTGATCAGTTAGGCTATTACGTGGGAAGATCTATTGATAGCTTGACAAGTTTCATGATCGTGCAGAATAGAAGCACACTATGCCAGAACTGCTACTCCTCTTCTGATGATCTTCTCTATCCTCTGTTCAAAGGAGCTCCTGCGTTCTTCAACTTCTTGTTGAGTAGCATCCCTCTTCCGGTTTTGATCACTTTTGGGATCCTGTTGCTTTTTCTAGTTTGTCTTCAGTCCCTAGGGAGATCTACGAAGGTCTAACGTTTAGTAGGTTTGACCCCTGTGCAGAACAGGGTAGTGGTAGTGGTACTAGGTTAAGGGTAGTTCTAGGACCATCTACCAGCCTCGACCCTTGTCTACCTCGGTGTATCTCTTCAACTTCTCTTCTGGTGACCTTCGCCCTCCAGTCTCTGGTCTTGAACTTCGTTTCATCTTCTTTTCCCTTTGGCTAGGATTGCCCTATTTATTTGAGTATCGATAAATCACTTCACTTAAACGATCAAGTGACTCGTGCTCCTTTGCAAGTGTAGCAGGACATTTTTGCATAAAAATCCGCTGTGTATTCGTGAGCAGCCCGTGTTCGTTGCGTACGAGGGTAGTTAAACAGATTCTACCCTTGTGTAAACTGGGAATGCACAGGGTGCTCAACCCCTCGCCCTTTACTCTAGTCTTCCTCGAAGATTCCACTGTTGAATTGTTTAAACAGAAAGCAAGTTTGTCGTCCAGATGACTGGTGATTTAATTTCTAAATTTCGCTGGAATAATAATGCTCATGCGCAGCACGGTTACTCGACTGTATGGTCTAACCGCATATGGTCGCGCCGTAGCCACAATCAATTAATTGACGAACCACTTTCCAGCTGTTTTGTAGTGGGGGTTTCAAAAAACCCTGGGTTCGTTCGCCGACCGAAATTTGTTAATATCCACTGATACAAATAATTCCGAAAACGAAAGATAAATTCGGAAAGAGTTCGAATTCTCGCAATTTTCATAATCTCGTACGATTCTTATACTATTATTCTTATTCTTATCTAGGTTTCCGCAAAACCTAGGTACAACATCGGAACTCTGGGTCACTCACGACCCCAGCAAAATTAATATCCGACAAGTACATTCTTTTTATTAGTATTTCTTTTAGAATCATAATTTGAAGAAACAACATACCATTTCAGGGTTGGTTCACAATAAACAGGCGCCCACTTTGGTTCGTCAGTAACAATTGTTGCAAAGGTACTTTCCAGTAACAATTGTTGCAAAGGCAATTTTGATGCGCCGCGATCTCAACAACAAATTACCCCGGTCAGCGGGAAAGAAAGCGTCACAGCAATTCGAAAGGATCGAAGCCGGAAATAAAAGGACAGTGTCCCCCCTCCCCTCCACTATCCGCAATTAATTAGCTTCCCGGTGCATTACCAACCGTTATTAGTGTCCTGCGTCCACGACACGGCCGCTGCCACATAAAGCTAGAGATCGCTTCCGCATTTGCGGGCCACGGCTAGCACGCGGAAATGCGTGCCTCCTCCTCTCCCCCTCACCCCGATCAATTAGTATCCTATTTAACGCCAAGATATCCCATTCGCTTCTTTCCATTGTCCCTGATCGTCGTTCCCGTGAATCCCACGCACGTTCATTCCGTCGACGGACAAAACTTTCGCCTGTTGCACGCTCGGACGCAATTAACCGCCGCGCGCGCGCGATGCGAATGCTGCGATAAGAGAATACTACGGCGTTTACTCGATATATGTCCGAAACACGGGTCCAGCCTGGGACATATATCGTTCAGGAGATAGGTACTGTTTTTTGATCCACGCGACCTTACACTCCTCGGCGACCGAGGTCTCTCGAGCTTCTTATATAGTTCTGCGACTTTTATCGGATAGGCATTTGGGACATATATCGAGCAAACACTGTATAGCATAGTTGTTCATACATTGTTAACCCTCGGACTCCTGCGAGTTCTCTAAAGAAATTTTTGACTGACTTCAGAGTCGCCAGATCAGGGGAATTCAGGGGAATACAGTTGCCCTCTCTCTCTCTCTCTGTCAGTATGCGGATTGGTCACGTGACCGGCTCGTGGAAGCGTAGGGGAATACCGTTGTGAAAGGGGAAGGTAGTAAAAGTTTCATCAAACCAGCGAATATTTAAGAATTTTTAAATATCCATGGTCCGAAAAACTAAAGACTTTTTAACGTATCCCTCAACAGCAACGACAATTTTAGTTGTGAACCACCACGTCACCGGGGAATGACGTCATTAGATGTCGTGACGTGTTAAGACGAGAAAAATTATGCCATAATTTAGTTGCTTCTGGCGAAGACTGCCTCACGGTGAAACTTACAATTAGACTCGTGTACCGATGCGTCACGGTAATTCGCAGCTGTCGGGCCGCGAAACTATGCAGAAAGATTCGGTTTCTTCGGAATTTTCGACCGGCTGTGCTCTAATTGCAGGCCAGGAGACTGTCGCGGCAGTTTTGCGGCACTCGGTCCCGGGGACCGTGACAAAGAACCGAAAGAGAGACACGTTGTCGCGGCTGTAAACGTTTCGATGGCGATGAACGTTGCTCGTTAATGAACGCGCGTGCAGCCGATAATTTCAAGGAAGGGAAGACACGGAGCGAACGTACGAACGGTTTGAAACCAGTGCGCTCTCTCTCTCTCTCTCTCCGCGGCTCTCGCCCGAAAATCGAGTTCCCGTTCCGAGGAACGACGGGAACGAAATTTTCCCGCATTTCGGGCATCGCTCGCGAGCATCCGCCAACCTTGTAACGCGAGCTCTAACGACGTTCGTGGAACGGGAGCGTAACATCCTCGCTGATTAAAAAATTAATACGCCGCATCTTCGATTTTTCCTTCCATTTCTATCTTTTTATTCTCCCTCGGGGGAAAATAATTCACCGTTATCAAACTTTAACCCACTTCTGCTTGCGATATGTCGACGCAACAAATTGGTACAGTGAACGGAACTCTATATATACGTCTATATATATATGTATATAACTACAATAATACATGTATATGTATATAACTCTATGTATATGAAAATAATTCACCGTTATCTCCGGTCAAACTTTAACCCACTTCTGCTCGCGATATGTCCACGCGACAAATCGTTACAGCGAACGGAACTTTCTCTATATATATGTCTATATATATATGTATAATATATAACTACAATAATACATATGTACATGTATATAACTCTATATATATGAAAATAATTCACCGTCATCTCCGGTCAAACTTTAACCCACTTCTGCTCGCGATATGTCGACGCAACAAATCCGTACAGTGAACGGAACTCTATATATATATATGTCGCCTGGTCCTGGAGGATAAACGTCGCGGAATTATCCCCACTACCGTCGTCAGTGCTAGGTACCAAGCTCGACCAGGTTTAGGGTCGTCCCATCTTCACGGTTCTCCAAAATACAGTGATTTCGCTATATATGTCGCGAACGCCTGGATGATAAATGACTCTGTCCCCGAACGTTATCCCCGCTGCCGCCGAGGTTGGCCCACGAAGAGCCTGGAAGCTCGAGAGGTCTCCGAGAACTGTAAACATAACGCGGCTCGGGTACGTTTCCTCGATCATTTATGACCTGTTGTCGACATATATCGAGAATTCACTGTACAGAGGAAAAGAAGAGAGTTTGGAGCTTGAAACGATGGGAGGAAATGCGAGGTCCAAGTGCAACTGCAATCTTCCTGCAATGTCCTCCAGCTTTCTCGCTGCACTCTTTTCAGCATCCCAACAATGTGACCCCCACCCCCCTCTCTCTCCCTCTCTCTTTCTCTCCCACGTCCTTCTTGGAAGAACGCGTCTTCCGTTGAATACGGCCCGGTATCTGGGGGACACTTTCACGCTCATCGGCAGCTTCCAGGATTGGCGGGCCGCGTTCTCCAGTCTCTTCAGGTATTACGAGCGGCCGAGGGAGGATTCTCATTTCCGGTATTGAGTATTCTCGGTTCCCCGGTAGCGCGCTCGTGTTACACGATTACCGATTCCCCGGCACGATTGTGTAGTCTCTCTTTCCTGCTCGCTCTCCGCGGATTGGATTGGATTACCCGGGCACGGTAATTCTAGAAGTTTGCAACGCGCGCTACCGGTTTTCATGAGGAACACGCACCGATGATCGATAGTTTTACTGGGGAGACGAGCCTGCGATGCCGGACCGTGGACGGCTTGAACTGTCAGCAGCCTGCGAGCTTGACAGATTTTTGACAATCTTCTTCTAGTGACGACACTCCGGACAATTGAAATAAATTGTACAATTTTTAAATATGCACAATTTTTAAATATGTACAATTTTAAAATATGTACAATTTTATTCCGATATAAGAAAAACGCTATCCCTCTCGATCCGAAATACGGCGAAAGCCGGTCCCGAGCCATCGCCTTATATCGAAAGGCGTAGTAAAATGTCGGAATGGGTAAAAAATTACTCCGGCATGGGCGTAGAACTCGCAGGGTTAAAACAAAGATGTTCACAAAGACTTAATGGACAATCCACAGTGTTTATATATCTCCCAAATGCCTAACCGATAAAAGTCCCACATCTATCCCCCATTGCCGGGAGTACACCCCGTGAGAACCAGAAGAAGGGGAGAGAAATCTTTTTGATTTCGATATAGAAACCGTTGTCTTATACCGGAATAAAATTGTACATGATATATGTCCCAAATATCTAGCCGATAAAAGTCCCACATCTATCCTCCATTGCCGGGGGTATACCCCGTAAGAACCAGAAAAAGAGGAGAGAAGTCTTTTTTATTTCGATATAAAAACCGTTGTCTTATACCGGAATACAATTGTACATGATATATGTCACAAATTCCTACCCGATAAAAGTTCCACATCTATCCCCCATTGCCGGGGGTACACCCCGTAAGAATCATCAGAAGAGGAGAGAAATCTTCTTTATTTCGATATAAAAGCCGTTGTCTTATACCGGAATAAAATTGTACATGATATATGTCACTAGCCGATGAAAGTCCTTCGCTGTCTTTGTCTACGTTCGGCGTGGATCGAAGAATAGTTTCTCCCATCCGATATGTGTCCCTGGCTAGGCCCGTGTTTTGGACAAATATCGAGTAAACACTGTAGCTTGTTTAGCAGAGGAAAGACGGTACAAATTTTGATTCTTAATAAACATAGAGCTAGAAAAGTGACAACGAGATTTTCCAAAGGGGTTCATTTTCGAAAACAGTTCCGGTGTAACCTGGGGACGACTGTCACCGACATGAACGGAGCCTCCGAGTGTGTTAACGATGATGCAAATGGGTTGAGCACCGATGCCCATGGATCTCAGAACAATAGGAACAACTTGTAGCGGACTATTTCCTCCTCTGGCGATTGAAACCGCCGCTATTATACGAACCAGCATCGGGAACACGAACATCATCGATACCTCTGTAACGAGTGCACGCAAACAGAGACAGAACACGACCGACTTTCAAACAATTGATACTTTGACACACTGAGGTCGTTTGTGGCTGATCAACTTTCTCAGAATTGGTTGTTCTTGGTGCCCGGAGCCGTCGAATTCGATCGCACCAACCCCCGACTATTATATTCGACCGTTGCATTTTACCATTTTCAATGTTTACTCTACATTTATTTCTGCTCACACGAATACTGACAATGTCACGTAATTACAATATTACCCTTGTTGCGGGTAACATATTAATCACATATTAATCTTCTCAACTGGTGAAAACAATTTCTTCTCTTCATCTCAACAAATACTTCCTTCACCAAATAATATTCTGTCTTGTACAGTGAATGTTTCGATATATGTCAGCAACACAAGTCCAGGTGACACTCGCGTGCAGCGTTATGTTTACACTCGGCGTCCGAGGTCTCTCGAGCTCCTCAACCCCTCGCCGGGTATACCTCGCGGTAGTGGGGATAATTCCGCGACGTTTATCATCCAGGCCGTGGCGACATATACAGAGAAATCACCGTATTTCTATAAAACAACGTAAAATAGTGATTTTTGGCTCTCTGTAAAGCTAGTGTCAAATTCCTACAGACTTTCCGCAATTTTTTATTTCAACTACTTCCACGATTCGTTCAAGGTCACCCCTCCCCCAACGAAGGAGTCTCTAAAATTTCAAAAAATTATGAAATTCAAGTTCCGCGTCGAAAAGGTTAATTTAGCAGTACCGCACGGTTCAGTCGATTTTCTTTTTTCTTTTTTTTTGAAAATTTTTCCCGGAACTGCAGCTTCATCCACGGTCGTTAGTTTACTCGATCCGTGATCGACTCTGCGAGAAAGGTGGTGGTGTGTCCGCCTCGGAGGAGGATAGGCGCGCGGATGCATATACAAGTAGGGAGACGGTGCGCGGGCGGATTGCACAGGTGGGCGGCTCTGCATACGCGTGTGCACGCTCGAATACGTACGCGCGACGGTAAATATGTGGGCCGCGACGAGGAAGCCGGTGTGCACGCGCGGCAATCGTGTCCGGGAATAGTAGTCGTCTTTAAAAATGAAAAACGTCGGATGCGCCGCAGAGCGACGAGACCCGAGCCTGCTCTCGCTGCTTTAAATATGAACGCTCGATTATTTCTCGAGCTGCGCCAACATCAAACAGTGACGAGCAACTTTTCGACCGACCCCCCCGCCCGTGCACGTCGCACCGGAAAAATTTTTCGAGCCGGATTTTTCCACGCGGATTGGATAAAGTTTCCTGCGTCGCGCTGTCGAGGAATGCCGGCACCCCCCAAAATTGCAACGGAACTCTCTGTACGCCGGTGAACGAATTCAATTAGAATCAATTTGGATCAATTAGAGTCTCGCGGACGAATTTTAACGAAAGAACGAACTTATTCTCCCGGCAGAGTTCCGTTCGAAACTTTCTTGCTTCCGGTTGCTCGTCCATGAAACTGTCACCGGCACGTAGGCGACGTTTCTCCGATTAAAATGATACCCCACACGACGCGGTTCGGATTGTAATTGTTCGTTTAATCCACGATACCGTGGAACCTCGCTTATACGAACTGCCCGGACACGATGTTTTCGAAACGGTTTTAGTATCGCTTCCGGTAGGAATTTTTCGATGTTCGAGGGCTTGAATTAAAGGTAACGAACGGTACTGTGCGATAAGGGTAATCACGTTTCGAAAGAATAACCATCAAAGTCGACAGAGGCTGCCGATTTTTCGAAGTGTCGCCGAATGGGTGTATCAGTTCGCAGACCGCCACAGGGAGTGACTTAAAAATTCGCGGCGGTTTCGCGGATTGGATCGATGCTCAACTATGATCGTAATACCGTGAAAGGACCGGGCCACAGGTGGACGCGCGATTAATCCTTTCTGGGTAACCGGTTTTCCGGCGAAACCAAGGATTTGTGTGTCCCTTTTTTCGACACACACACACACACATATATATATATATATATATATATATATATATATATGTGCTTTTTTTGTTTGTCGATTTCTAGTGTCCCTTTTTTTTTTATTTTTCCGCCGGTGATATACGGCGTGTCCTGACTCGATATTGGTAGGGAAAATCGCTGCGGGAAGCGCGCCTCCATTGTTGATTTTGCAAAATCCTCTCGGCGCAGAGGAACAGCTGTCCCAACCGGCCGAGCGCAGGAAGGGATGAAAATACTCGATGGATTCCGGCGGGCATCGCGGTGCCGCTGATAATTATTTATTTTTCCGAATTTAGAGCGCACTGCATTTTTGCGCGAATTTATTAAAAGGGTGCGGGGGCGGAGGGAGGGGGTGGAGAGGCGCGCGTGGCCCGCGTTTAATTGAAAAAGCTGGCCGCCGCGCCGCACGGACCCGTGGGTTCAGCGTTAAATAATTGTTGTGTTTCCCAACGCGACGGAAGAACGTAATTTCGAGGGCAACGCGGCGAAAAAATTCACTGTCCATATAATAATTCCAACCCCTAACTCGCAACATTCACTTGCCGTTCGAGATTCAACCCTTCGGGGACGAGCTTTTGCTGCAATTGCAAATAGATCGTTCATTTTCTCCACCATGCGAACGATTAATGAATCACCAACATTGTGGTCGATAGATTTAATTTCGAAATAAAGTTGCAATTGGTTAACTGTCACAAATTAATTTCTACACCTAATATTGAAGGGATGAATAAGTTCCAATCTAGCCCCTGTTTGCTACAATTGACAGAGAAAGTATTGCCTAACGATCCCCAGTCTACTCATGATACAGCGTTTACTCGATATATGTCCAAAACACGGATCGAGCGACTGACATATATCGGCGAGGAGATACTATTCTGTGACACACTGCTTGCGAAGCTTCTTAGGTCCTCACGGGGTATACCTGAGGCAGTGGGGATAGTTCCGAGACTTTCATCGGCTAGATATACACTATTTACTCGATATATGTCCAAAGCACGGATCGAGCGACTGACATATATCGGCAAGGAGATAGTATTCTGTGACACACAGCCTGCGAAGCTTCTTAGGCCCTCACGGGGTATACCTGAGGCAGTGGGGATAGTTCTGAGACTTTCATCGGCTAGATATACACTATTTACTCGCTATATGTGCAAACCACGGTCTACTCAGGGATATATGTCAGCCAGGAGATGCTACTCTTTGATACACTGCCAGAAAAGGACAGCGAAGCTTCTTGGCCTCTCACGTGGTATACAGAGTTATAATTCTGGGACTTTTACCGGCTGGCATTTGCGACATATATAAATACAGTAAATACCTAATATAGGGGTGAGATAGGGACACAGGGCGGAAAGACAGAGGGTGGTTACTGAACGATGATATTCGCAGGAGGGTGTCCACGTTCGGATCGATCAAGGAGTCCCAGTGTCTCTGAAGGAACGGCCATAAATACCTGATACAGGGGATGAAACGGAGAGAGGGATGGGGAGGGAGGTAGGGAGGGGCAGGGGTAGTAACAGAACAATGATATTCATAAAATTGTGTTATATAAATTTGGCTACACGAAGGGATCCGAATGTCTCTGCAACAACGGCGGGGATGAATACCTGACGCGAAAGAGAGGGTTGAAAGAGACACAGGGGGTAGTAACTGGACAGGCAAACAAAGTACCGGGCACGATGTCCGAAGTGTGCGCCGATAGCCGGTGGTTCTGGAACGGTCTAACCAGTTGTTGCACCCCTCCTCGGATTTCTTGCACCCCGCCACCGAGTCGCGGCAACCACCCCCGGGCTCCCTGGGAAGCTCCCTCTCTCTCTCTCTCTCTCTCTCTCCTCTCTGAACCCTCGTGGCATGGCCCTGGTCGACCGAACGAACGAACACGAACGAACCCTTCCTCTCCCTGCTCTGGGTAGAGCGCCTACGCCTCCCACGTTGCCCCGGCAACCCCAGCTTGGGGTTGGCCACCGCCTCCTCCGTGCACCGCGGCTCCATTCACCAGCAACCCCCTCTCCACATCGTCAGCTTCTCCTCCGGGTTCTCCTCATCTACGGCGGAGAAGCGTGTCGTCGTCTCGCTTCCTCCTCTTCTGCCTCGCGCTCTACCCCCCGCCACCCCCTCACCCCGGTCTCCTAGCTTCTACTCATCTAGCCTCACCTGGCCCTCCACCCTTGCAGAGAGCTGCTTCTCGGTTCGACCCCCACTCTCTCTCTTTCTCTCTCGTTCTTCGTCCTCTTCCTCTTTCTCCTCAGCGTTCCTCTTTCTCCCTTTCGACCTGTTCTCTCGCCAGAGAGAGAGAGAGGGGGGGGTAGGGGGAGAGTGAGAGACCAGGAGGAGGACAGGCTTTCGTTCGTTCGTTGCTCTTCTACTACCCTCCTTTCTCAACGCGTTCGGAGAGACCGAGACGGAAGAGATCACTGTCCTCCTTGCTCTCTTCATCTTCTGCCACATCCCCTTTCCTCCTGCTCGTCCATCTCTCTCCAACTGTTGCGACCAGCTCGGAGAGAGAAGAGACCGGGACGAGCATTCGTTGCCGAAGAGGGTGCGAGGAAAACAGCGTGACGGAGGGTGGCGGCAGGGGAGGAAGAGGAAGGTCGATGGAGGATTTCGGCAGCGCTGGAAGCCAACCGGATTAACGTATCTCGAATAATTTATGCATATTCGCCGAGAAACAAACAACCTCGCGGAAGACGCGACGCGGACGACCAACCCCGGCAACCCCCTGACCCTCTGACCCCCGGATATTCTCTTAGGGACGTCGACACGATTGCTCTCCGTATCGAGAAAATAATATCGATCCGTGGAAAACACCCCCCCACCCCCCGGCCCCCGAAATGCGGAGGTGAGAATTTTATGTCGTTCCACTGGCACGGTTGTGTCTCGTCCTACACGGTTCATGTCGTTCTCCTCGGATGCGCAGTTCGGGGACGAGTGGAGAGAGGGATGTCACTCGGGGAGGAAAAGTTGAAAGGGCAAATTGAGATTGTTAACGTGCGACGAATGCGTCGGTTGGGGTGGTGTTTTTTTTTTTTCTTCTTGCGGGGCCGGAATACGTTCCGGGGTAGTAATGGCAGTTTTAAGGGTGAGCCAGAGCCCCGTAGCTGCGCAGACGAGGAACGCTTTCTTCGGGGTGCTCGAGGCGTAATGCGTTTAGCGCGATACTCGGCCGCAAGAAAGATTGATCCTGCGGTCGGGTATCTCGTTACGTCATCGCTAATTTGATTCCGTGATTCCTTCGTTAGTCGGTAGAGTATTAATTGGAGTGCACTTGGTAACAATTGTTTACCTTAAAGTCTTCAACATTCGCGTATACAGTTTTATATTAATTCGTTGTCCAATCGTCCGCCTGAAATCTTTCGTGCTCGTGCGACCATCAATTTTCACGAATCGTTGGGTAAATAAACATTTTTGTTACAATAATTATTCACTTTTGTCAGCAGCGGTGCGGCACTCCTTGATGAATTGTGTACAGTGATTTCTCGATTTATGTCAACAACACTGGTCTAGCCAGCGACATGTATCGTCCAGGAGACATATCCGTGCCCCGTATTATGTTTACACTCGACGCGACGTTTATCGCCGAGGCCTTCGCGACATATGTAGAGAGATCACTGTATTATGAAACTGCGGATTCTATTCAGCGATTAATTTATTTTAGTAGGAACTAGGGTTCGATATTATCGGTGCATTATTTATAACCTACTGAACCTATTAAAAAAATCAATTTTCACGTAACTGTAGACTGTAATCAATTTTTATTTCGCACAAAGGAGTCCACGTATCTTTTTTGTTCATATTTAAAATATGTTCGTCCCGCAGCCTAAACTCTCAGATCTGGGCCCGAGCGTGACGATACCTCGCTATAGCAATCGCAAACTCTCCCACGGAAGTTGCTCGACGCTTTGATTCGTTCGATTGACCGAGCGGCGCCATTGAGTCACTTAAAATCCGCCACTTCGACGTGTGCGAATCATGTCGAGCGATCAAATTCGAAAACAGAAGAGCGTGTCCAACCTTTCGATTCTCCGATTCGATTCGGTTAAGCAAGCTGTTTCCCCAATCGAACGGACAAATTAAATTAATGCAAACATTTCACTGAAGTCGTGTAAACATGTTTTTTGTTGGTCTGCGTTCCGATGCGTGCCTAGGTACATTTTATCGAATCGGCGAAAATGGATGGGTGCGATTTAATGCGGTGAAAGTATTTGAAAAATGATATATTAAAAACAGGAATTAATGTAACCTGCCACTATTTCTCGCAATTAACGCAGACAATTCTAATTTTTCATTTTATTTCAAAAGTAAATTTTAATTTCGCTAGTTTTTGAAACGGTAAAATATTTCTATTTTGTAGTACTTCCAGTCGTGTAAACATGTTTTTTGTTGGTCTGTGTTCCGATGCGTGCCTAGGTACATTTTATCGAATCGGCGAAAATGGATGGGCTGCGATTTAATGCGGTGAAAATATTTGAAAAATAATATATTAAAAACAGGAATTAATGTAACCTTTATTTTTCATTTTATTTCGAAATAAATTTTAATTTCGCTAGTTTTTGAAACGGTAAAATATTTCCATTTTGTAGCAGTTCTATTTTATAGTCTGTTCGCGAAAGATAGCGTTCACGGTTGCCGAGTCGCCTATCCCTGTTTCTCCCCCCGCCTCGTTATCTGAGAAACTATCGTGCCGGCTCGTAATAATTTCCCCCGTGAAAGAAAACTCGGTTCCGCGAGCGGAAGAAAAAGAAAAGAACAACCGACAGCCCCTGCGCGCGTTTAGCAAGCATGGCCTCAGAAGGAAACTGGCCGTACCCGTTTCTGACGCGAACTATTCGAAACCGGGGAAAGTGGTAAACGGGAAACGTTCTATCCGAGTGACGTGTTTTCTTTGGGCCGGTGTGCGCGGCCGTGTAACTTTTAATTGGGTTATCTGTCCCGGAACGCCGTCAATCCGCGCGCCACGGTTATAGCCCCGATACATAGAGAGCTTTTCCATGTACCGCCGCGCCGGTGACCCGAATAACAACGTTTTAAAGACGGCAATCGCGTATACAACCGGCTGAGCCGAGCCGAGCCCTTTTCCCGGTTCTGTCATCGACAGAGAAATTAATAACAGACCTAGCTAAATAATCCAGCGTTACGTCGCCTGCGATTCTTTGTTCGCAACGTTCGCCTTGCACAGACCCGTCCCACAATCCCCGATCACCATGCTAAATTGCTTCTCGATCGGCTGACACTTGTGTTACGTCCAGTCCTTAAACTAATTTATTGGCATAACTTTTTCGCTTTCAATTATTTCTTCACGAAACCTTCACAGGCGCATAGGCGACGATTTTCCGGATAAAATGATACCCCACACGGTGCAGTTCGGATTACGTTTGTCCGTTTAATCCGCGATTTAGTGGAGCCTCGACTATCCGAACCGGCCAGACTCCGTGTCTTCGACACGATTTTAGAATGTGTTCCGGTAGGACTTTTGCGATGTTCGAGGGCTCGAATTAAAGGTGAAGAATAGCACTTTGCGATAAGGGGAATTAGGATCAGAAAGAACCGCGTGGATGTGTGGAAAAATGAACGAAACCCTGACGGCTGATGTATGCTTCGAAAGAAATCTTGCCGTTTTCTGTCGCTTAATTTTCTCTTCGCCTTGTTACCCAGTTGGTACCGATTTCTTGGGCCATGGACTACTGCTTCAGGATCTCACAGTAGCAATTTTGCAAAGGATCGCCGGAGGAATTTGCGCGTTTGAATAAAAATCGTTTGACGATCGAGAATGTACTTTGAAGAGGCTGCAGCGAGAGAAACGGTCGCTGGTGACTTTCCACATTTTTGTTGTCCACGGGCATTGTTCGAACCGTCGCCGTCAGAATCGTCTCGTGCAAGGCGGACGGTTTTCACTCCCCGTTTCACGGAGTTTGCCGTCGAATTAACCCCCTTCGAGGACGAAGACAACGTTTCTCTTTCTCGGACGGAGGGGGTCCTCCATCCGGAAGATCGAATCTGAACGTTCAGCCTCTTACGCGGCGTCAATTCGATTCACCCTCTCCTCGGAGATAGAAAAATGCGTCGACGGCAGCCCAGGTTACACCCTTCCGAGGCTGCTGCCAGGCCACGTAACATCGTAAGAGACTCCGCAGCGACGACTAAGAGGATTGTCGCTTTTTCGGGGGCTGGGGAGGAGCGGGGTTAGCGGGTGGAAAACCCGCCCCCTTTTCGCTTGCAGTCGACGCACGTGGAAACTCAATTCCACTCGGGTTGGTCCGTCGTCGCTGCATTCGAAACTACTGTCTACGATTCTCTCGTAATGTTACGGGTTCATCGATCTTCCGTTAGGTCGCAGCTTGTACAGCTACGTCTCAAAACTTGGGACACTCGTATCCTGCACAGACGCCGGGCGTTTTTATTGATAAAACTTTGTCGCTCGCAGTTGTTTCTTCACCAAACTTTCACTGGCCTATCGGCCACTCTTTTCCGGTTAAAACGATACCCAACACGACGCAGTTTCAATCAGGATTGTCCGTGTAATACACGACCCAGTGGAACCTCGAGTATCCGAACCGGCCAGACTCCGTATCTTCGACACGATTTTAGAATGTGTTCCGGTAGGGATTTTTCGACGTTCGAGGGCTTAAATGAAAGGCGAAAGATGGCACTTGGCGATAAAGCTAATTAGGTTTCAGCAGAAACCGTAGTTCACTAGACCAAAGCCTGCTGAACAGTCGCGATCGAATTCGAACGAACAGAAACGTTTAAAGAATTTCCGAATACCGCCGCGGTGTTTTGTGCCGGATAAAACCGTGAAGAGAAAAAGATCGATGCAGACAACGTTGCGCAACAAATCCGCGGTCCAGTGACGAACGTTGGGGGTACGTTTTTGGCAGGAAAATTCGCCTATATCCGGCATAGCGCGTCATCCTTCCGGGACGCATAGCGGTCCAGGTTATTAGCCCAGCTTACGAAATGCCCCTGTTTGCCGGTTTGAAACGAGGTTCCATGTTCCACGGACCTCAACAAGGACGAGTTCTATGGGGGTGGGCCCTCAGATCAAATCAACGCCGAGGCCCGACGGTATGCGAGCCTCGAATTCCGGACGCGGCGGAGACAATGTGCAACCGGAAAGTAATCACGCGTACGGCCGTACAGAGAGGACCCGATCGATTATCCTGCATCCGCGGTGTACACGGTGCACGGGGATGACGGTGCATAGTGTGCTGCACTGCACACGGTGTACACGGTGCACGTATGTACGCGCGGTGCGTGTACGCGCGCGCGCGCGCGCGCGCCGTCGCCGCGCACCGCAACTACGTGACAAATATTATCGCGATCGACCAACCAGCTGCGTTTGATGTGGACGCGTTTATGAAATGCCGACACGCCGATAATCATGCGCGACCAGCGCCCAAGGCTAAATCCGATTTGCAATATTAAGCTGCCCCCTATCCGTCCTCCACCTCCTCCTCCTCCTCCTGCTCATGCTCCTACTCCTCCTCCACCCTTTCCGTCCCACCCCGAACCTCGAGGACGCCATGTTCGCTCTCTTGCACGACCCGCGTAAACCAGTCGATCATTTTTCGGCCCTCGCCTAATTAGCACGCTCTCGATTAAGGGCCGGAGCGTACCAGAAGACACCCCGTGCGCGTACGGCCGCCATATTCGAGACCAACGGTGTAGAGTTTAGGTCGGGGGAACATCGGTTCCGATTATGTTTGTTCTATTTTTTCTTCTCGACACGGGTGGGTCATTATCTTGAATGTGTGATGATTTCCAGATGACCTTTCAAGGTCGCTTTGACAGTTCCCCCTGCTGTGCATGGCACAAAAAAGAAAACATGTTTTTAGGGGCTGCACAGTCCCTTAGGTAAACTATCTCTCGTGTTAATTTATACATAAATTATACATATATCGTAAAAATGAGAATAGTAGTTTACTATTTATAGTAATTAATATTATATTAATATTATATATAATATTAATATTGTAATATAGTAATTTTTAGTAGTTTAATATTTTTTTTTAGGAAATATCTACAATAGGAAGGAGACCATTGCATGTGAATCCGATTATTGTTTTTTAGGGGGCTGTGTTTCGATTTTTGATGACATTGAAGTATACTATAAAGTCCAAGTGAAAATCGAAGGTAGGGGTTGGGCCATCGTTTTGCAATCTTCGAAATTGTTTAAAACTTATAGAACTTAAAATTTTGCCACTTTGGACAAGTTTTACAAGAACTGTTTTCACAACACAATTGGTGACACAGTTATCATTAAAGGTAGAAACATTTTCTTTTTGTCTAATATCATCACAAAAGACTGTTGTTCTTAAATTATTTATTTTCTTTTCATATGCGAATGTCATTTCTTAACACTAGGTTCACGGAGCACTAAAAATGACTATTTTACATTTCCTTATAAGAATAACATGAATATATCTATCAAAATCTGTAGCCATTTTTTTTTTAATAATATATACCCAGAGAAACTAATTTGTTAAACAATTCCTCATGGATCCGTGTTTGCAATCTCAATGTTCGTGAATTAAAAATGTTAGAATCCGTCATTTTGACGGATCCCGTAGTGTTAATTCGAAAACAGTAGAAATATCTTTGTTTTGTAAATTTTACCTCAAGTGAGACAAAATTTGAGACAGTATGGCCGCATTTTACGATTCTTTCTCTTTCGACGGCAGACCTGACGACAGACCCCCCAAGAATGGTGAAATCAACATGATTTCCCGTTTTTAAAAAAGCGGCCACTTCGAAATTGATGAAAATAAAATTACTCGAAGTGAACGCTGCACTTTGACGCGCAGCGCAGGGTTGGCTGTTAGGCCGACCGGTGCCGACAATCTTCCGGCTTCGATACCATTGCGAATTATTGGGGAAATTCACTTTCACGAACCTGTTTTTAAAAAATCGGCCACTTAAAAATTGACGAAAATAAAATTACTCGAAGTAAACGCTGCACTTTGACGCACAGCCTCGCAGGAGCCACACTAGTGGCTATAAACTCAATTTTGTCAAATTTTTAAAAAGTCACCTGCTACGAAAACATTGCATTCGTTTAAAGCAACTGCCAAATAAATGACGAAAGAAACATCTTTTTCCAAACGACAACATTTTCAGTGGACACTCTTATGTTTTCAGTATAAGCTCCCCTAACCTCATTTCCATCGGTTTAGTAATTCTATTCTTACAATTTAATGGAAAAGGGGTAATAATAACGTTTTAGAAACATAACACGGATCGGGTGTGTCTCCTGCGCGATACATGTCACTGGCAAGACCCGTGCTGGTGACATATATCGAGACGTCACTGTATCGATCAATTGTAAGCTTTCTGAAGATCCAATCTTATTTTGGAAAAGATTTCCAATCTTTTTTGCGGGGATATTTTAAAATCGGGACTTCTGAAATTGTCCAGAAACGTTAATGTTTATATCGTACAATGTTGCAGGGCAAAGAGGCCTGTTGTAAAAATCTATTTTCAATCCGATTCTAGCATTTTCCATCGAGCATTTCTGTTCGATGATCGATAAAGCTCGAGGGCCGCAGCATCTGTTCCGAATCGTTCCCAAACGGCGTCTGATCAGTCAGCTCTTATTCCCCTGAAACAACATTACGGGAGACACACGTCTACGGGGGCACGCTCGGGGCGCTGATCTTTCGCTCCAGTTGCGAAAAAAAGTCGAGTCGCATGCATACATACACAGAGAGAGAGAGAGAGAGACCCACACACGCGCGCACATACACAGGTGAAGCGTGCCTCTGTCCCGTGCAAATTGAAACACCGATAGAGAGAACACCGTGGCTCGATCGTCCCCCTTTTCCAAGGGGAACACGTCTATTCCGGTAACTGCTCGTCCCATCCTCGACGAGGTACCCTCGCCGGGGCATTCTCGATCGGAGAGAGTGACGGCACCGTCCGCGGCAATGATTTTGCCAGCGTTTTGCTATCTTCACCGTCGCGAAACACGTTTCTGAAACACGCCTTAAAGGCGGGACGTGCTGTCCTATACTACTGACCCACTGCGCCAGACTTCAAGCGTCAGTAGTATAAGAAGACCGTTTTCCCCAGTTGAAGTTGTTCGCTGCAACAACGATCATCAGTGGGATATGCAATCATTTTTATGCAATAAAAATATGCATAAAAATGTACACCGATTGTAAAAATTAGGACCCGAGTTCTTTCTATTTTTGTTTGCCTTGTCAAGTTTAAAATGGCACGTCGGATCTCTGTTAACCTTGTCACTGTTTCGTAAATGTCACTACGTCATAAATGTCTGCTTGTGAACAAAAGAAAGAAATAGAAATATAAAACTGTGAGAACATTCACGAATTTAAGAGTGTTCCAGTATCGACACGTTACAATGATTGAGAGAGAGAAATTATTTATTTATAGAAGTTGAAATATTCATTAGAAAATATTTATTTAGCCCAAGGATTCGTCACTCTAATCGTCAATTGCCCCCGACTTGTCCTAAATAAACAAACAGAGCTGTCCACACCTGGCCGATGTATGTCCGTCGCTAGACCCTTTTTTGGACAAATATCGAGTAAAGACTGTACCTAGGCGATAAAAGTCCTAGCAGGTCCTAGAAGTCCGTGAGAAGCCAAGAAGCTCGAGACAAGTGTAAGTTCGCGTGGACCAAAGAATAGTATCTCCTGTCCGATATATGTCCAGACGCGACTTTCGGACATGTATCGAGTAACCACTGTATTTCGCATTTCCTGCTTCCCATTATCCCTTTTCATACCTCCACGGCTGACCATAGAAAGGAAGAAACAAGTATGAATCATTAGGAAGTGACACTAATCGATGTGACAACAATCGAGGTAGAACTATTTATGTATCTCCTGTCCGATATACGTCCGTGCCCAGACCCGAGGTTTCGGACATGTATCAAGTAACCAGTGTATTTCGCATTTCCTGCTTCCTATTATCCCTTTTCATACCTCCACGGCTGTCCGTAGAAAGGAAGAAACAAGTACGAATCATTAGGAAGTGACACTAATCGATGTGACAACAATCGAGGCAGAATTATTTATGTATCTCCTGTCCGATATACGTCCGTGCCTAGACCCGAGTTTCGGACATGTATCGAGCAACCAGTGTATTTCGCATTTCCTGCTTCCCATTATCCCTTTTCAATACCTCCACGGCTGTCCGTAGAAAGGAAGAAACAAGTACGAATCATTAGGAAGTGACACTAATCGATGTGACACTAATCGGTGTGACAACAATCGAGGTAGAAAGTTGCGCGCGCGTTTTGAAGTCGCGTATTCCCATTCCCAGGACTGAATCTCGACGGATCGCGGCAAGCATGACCTCCGGGTAAATTTTATCTCGCGCGGAGGACTCTGTGACGCATAGTGATTGCGCGAGCACGCTCTCCTCTGGCCTTGACTCGCCGCTCCGGGTCCTTGTCTCGCCGTTTGCGCGACTGCCTAGGAGTCTCGCCGTTTCGGCAATCTCTGAAGTGGCTCTCCGCGCTCGAACGGTTCCCCGATAGCTCGAATCGAACCTCGAGATAAGAGAGGAGGACAGCGAGTAAAGTTTCAAGAAGCCGATATCAATCGATGCCACCGCGAGCGCCGCGCGGCGTGCTTGTTTTGATGCGTCCCGAAGCGTGCGGCGCGGCGCGGCGCCTTTCATGCTGTCACACTCGACATTTTTACGAGCGCTTTGAATCGGCCGCGTGCCGATCATGACCCAATACAGTGCCATCAATTCCGATCATATTAATCGCTCGGCGAGAGATGACTAATGAGAAACTTGCGCTTCGATCCTCGACGAGCATCGCCGCTCGCCCTTAACCCCTTAACGCGCGATGACGTGTCTCACATACATCATGCTACCGCGCCGTTGCGCACGTCGAAACAGAACATTGTTCATGAACATTAACAACAAATATTACCAGCAACTTGTCACGTCATTCGTCATTGATGTAACGGGAGTCTGTGGAATTAGGGACTCGGTTGCATGTGCATTATTTCGTTCTTGACCCTTCAACCCCTGGACTCCTAAGAGTTCTAGACATATGCCGGAGATGCACGCAGATATTTCACTAGTTTTTCTTCCGATATATGGCGATGGATTGGGACTGGCTTTCGTCCTATTTCGAATGAAGAATAAGAAGAGCGGGATAACGATTTTCTTATTTGGAAATTAAGAGGGTCATCTTATTTCGGAATAGAACTGTATGTATTGAAGATGGCTCGAGCTTATCCAGACCGCTACGGGTCACAAATGACCCCGGCACAACACGCAGACGGTCAACGCACAAATACGTCTTAGATGGAGCAAATGGAATCAAAATATTGATTGAATATTAGCAACAAATATTACCAGGAAAGGAACGCGTCATTCGTCAGTGTGTCATCATTGGTTTAACGAGAGTCAGTAAAATGGAGGACTCGGGTAAATGTGCCTTATTCTGACCTTGGCCCTTTGACGCACCAATACATCTCATATGGAGCATAGGGTTGAAATATTGTTTGAATATTAACAACAAATATTACCAGGCACATATCGCGTCATTAATCAGTCTGCCATCATTGGTGTAACGGGAGTTAGCAAAATGGCGAACTGGGGTAAATCTGCCCTACTTTGCCCTTGGCCCTTTGACGTACCAGTACATCGTACCAGTACATGTCGCACCAAAACATTGTTTGAATATTAACAGCAAATATTACTAGGAAAGAAACGTATCATTCATCAGTGTACTATCATTGGTGTAACGGGTGTCAATGAAATGGAGGACTGGGATAAATGTGCCTCATTCTGACCTTGGCCCTTTGACGTACCAATACATCTCAGATGCAGCATATGGGTCCTCAACGAACTGAAATATTGTTTGAATATTAGCAGCAAAATATTACCAGGAAAGAACGCTTCATTCAAAAATGGAGGACTGGGGAAATATGGCACATTTCGTCCTTGACCATTTTCCGGACCAATACATCTCAGATGCAGCACATGGTTCCTCGTCGGACTAAAATATTGTTTGAATATTAGCAGCAAAATATCACCAGGAAAGAAACGCATCATTCGTCAGTGTGTCATCATTGGTCTAACGAGAGTCAGGAAAATGGAGAACTGGGGTAAATGTGCCTTATTCTGACCTTGGCCCTTTGACGTACCAATACATCTCATATGGAGCATAGGGTTAAAATATTGTTTGAATATTAACAACAAATATTACCAGACCCATATCGCGTCATTAATCAGTGTTCCATCATTGGTGTAACGGGAGTCATTAAAATGGGGAACTGGGGTAAATCTGCCCTACTTCGCCCTTGGCCCTTTGACGTACCAGTACATCTCAGATGCAGCATATGGTTCCTCGTCGAACTGAAATATTGTTTGAATATTAGCAGCAAAATATTATCAGGAAAGAAACGCATCATTCGTCAGTGTGTGATCATTGGTCTAACGAGAGTCAGTAAAATGGAGGACTGGGGTGAATATGCCACAATTCATCCTTGACCATTTACCGGACCAGTACATCTCAGACGCAGCATATGGTTCCTAGTCCTACCAAAACATTGTTCGAATATTAGCAACAAATATTACCAGGAATACCGCCTCATTCAAAAATGGAGGACTGTGGTGAATATGCCACATTTCGTCCTTGACCATTTACCGGACCAGTACATCTCAGACGCAGCATATGGTTCCTAGTCCTACCAAAGGACTGTTCGAATATTAGCAACAAATATTACCAGTAATACCGCCTCATGCGTCGCTGTGACATTATTAATGAACACAGCGGGAGTCAATGGACCAAGAAACCGGAAGAACATACAAAACTGTATTTTTATGGAAGGGCTGCGTAATTGCTCGGATTTCAGTTGTACAGTGCGTGTCCCCAACCCCCGCGTGGTTCGAGGAAGCACGGTGTATATCGGTCCGGTAATGGAGCCCGTCGTGTTGCGTGGACGTCCTCGAACCCGGTGACCATACGTCCGCCGTGATACGTCATCTCGTTCCATCGTTGCTCTCCGGTGACGCTCTGTTTCTCTCCGGGATTCTCCTCTCCTTCTCGCGTCCCATCGGTGTCTGTCTCTGTTGGTTACGGGTGGCGCTTGCTTGGCCGTGTTCCCGTTCGTCTCTCTCCCTCTCTCTCTCTCTCTCTCTCTCTTCATCCCGCGATTCCCTCTCGCCTCTCCTCACTCTCTCCCTCTCGCGCTCTCGCGTTCTCTCTCTCCGTGGCATGCCAACCAACGAGTCGGGTCCGCTTTCGTTTTGTGCGCGCCGGGGCGGCGGTACATCAAAGCCTTCTAGTTCCCGCTCCGGCCTTTGACGGCTGCGTCGCGGCCGTTCGCTCAGTCATCGCTCGGTAGGCGAAGCCGGCACGCCGTGGATGAGCGGTCGCACGCGCGCGCGAATCCTCCCCGAAAATTCGCGAGACGCGTCGCGTCGGTCACCCGGAGAATCGTCGCCGGGGACACGGAGAGAAGGAGGCACCTTGAGGAGGACGAGAGACGACGGGGTCGTCCCCGGGTGGGGTGACTCGTCGCTCGCGAAGGGCAAGCCATGTCCCCCCGCGGCAAGTGTACCTGCGGCGCCAGCAAGCTCCCGGTTCCGAAGAGAGGACGCCTCGTCGTAGGACACCACAACAACAACAACAACAACAACAATCATAATCATCATCATCGTCATCATCGACTCGCCGAGGACACGTCACGGTGCCCGTCCAGCAGAACGATCGCCAACAGCACAGCCAATAAGTCCGTGGCGGCGTGCGAGGGTCGATCGTCGTCGGAGCCGCGCATGCGCCGCACCGAGATTATTCAGCCCCGTGAAAACGGCTACCGTCAGCACAGATGCCAGACCAAACGGTGGACCGATCACGCCAGCCCGTCCAACGACCGGCTGGCCCGAGACTCGGCGGCTACGTGCCTCCACCAGAACCATGGCGACGTCTCCTCCTCGACGCATCTGTCCTTCTCGTCGGACGCCGCGTGCTTCGGGGGCTGCGCCTCTCCGCCTTCGAGCGCCTCCTCGCCGACGTGCGACGCGGCGTACGTCGCCCGGGAGAGACCGGCCTCCGACGAACCCAGATACGAGGTCAGGTTCGTCGCGAGCCCCGAGGACAGGTCCGCGGAGTCCGGGCACGGTGACCAGGACCGGCTGAGGAGTCGCAGGCTCGAGAGACAGTGTGCCACCAGGTCAAGGTTCGACAGAGACTCCCCGGAGAACTGTTCCGCCATCTGTGCACCCTCGTCCACCATATCCTCGTCGTCCTCGTCCTTCTCGTCGGTCTCCACCACGTCGGAGACGATCGCCGACTCCGGTCACGCGAACCCCAGAAACTCCTCCTGCCAGGTCTCGGACGTCGAGGCTCTGAGGAACGTTCTGGAGGGTTACAGCCGTGACCGCATCTACCTCGCACACGTGTCCTTCCTGGATTGGCGGGACCTGCCGGGATGTCATCGCGGCGCCACCGTCGTCGGTCCAGCTGGCAACGCCGAGAGAGTGTGGGTGGTGGGGGCCGCTGATCACGAGGGACACCATCGAACCAGACTGCTGGTGACCGGCCGCCACTGGCGGCCCCGTTGCCTCAGACGCGTAAACATGCTCAGCCAACCGGTGATCTACGCCGGCGGCGGAAGAGGCTCCCTCACCGTCGACCTGTTCCTCTGGTGGTTCCACAAGGAGTTCGCGGTGACGGCGATGGCGATGCACCCGGACGGCGCGGTCCTCGTCGCGGAGATCGCGGACTACCTGCCGCCGGAGGCCGACTGCGTTGCCGCCGGCGGTCTGGTCAGGTTGTTGATCGTGCCGAAGAACTACCTGGAGACCCGGATCGTGATCAAAGAGCTGAGAGTCAGGCTGGCCACCGGTGTCCTCTCCAGGGCCTCGTACGGCGTCTACCAGAGAACCGAGGACGAGTCCCTGTTCGCCTATCTGAGACGGTTCACCCTGAAGGAGGCGTTCGCCGACCTCCACAAGGCCTGGTTGAGCGTGCGCTCGGAAACGTTCGCCAGGAGTTGGATCCTCGAGGAGAACTCGGTCGGCTGTTCGAATCCCGGGCTGAGCTTGTCGCCGAGGATCCAGGTGTTGGCCGACCACGAGAAGGACCGGCTGTTGTTGATGAAGCTGCAGAGCCTGGCGCGGGAAGTGGGTCTGGAGGTCAGCGAGGAGGAGCTGGCCAAGTGGATCCTGGACGAGGAGAGCGAGCTGGCACGTTCGCCGAGGATCAACGAGCTCGAGGAGGATCGTTGCTGCGTGAAGATCGAGGCTGAGGAGAGGCCGACCGATTACGAGGAGGCCGACGAGGCCGAGGATGAGGACGCCGAAGACGAGCCGACCGCGAAAGAGACGGTCGGCCTGCTGTCGAGGGTGCTGACTTGGATGGAAAGGGAGCCTCTCGATCCAGGACTGTTACTCGCCGTCAGATCGATGCGCGATACCGCCGCACTCATGGTAAGCACCGACTGATAAGAGACAACCACTCGGGCTATCGATCGCAACCTGGAAGAGGGGGTAGAGGGTGACAGAGTGAGAGAGAGAGAGAGAGAGAGAGAGAGAGCGGGAGGGACCGACCTTGTCTCGGCGTGGTGGCCAGATTGAACTAATTCTCATCCGTCGCTCAGACTCTCAGGCAAAAAAGGTGGAAAGGGTCAAAAGGACCCGGGAGATGGGTCGCGCGAGAACGCTCGAGGGTCACTTGAATTCGGCGATACACCCCCGCAGACGGAAAAGCCGAACGAACCCCTCGAACCGGTTCGAGGAGCACGCGCGCCGCCCCGTCTTTGCAAATTAATGCTACCAGGCTCCTCGTCCTCGATAAGCTCCCCCCCGCCCCCCGCCCCCGCCCTCGAGGGTTTATTGAATTGTATAATATATCTCCTCTCTCCCGAGGGCTTTTTACCCTGTCTCCTGATCCTGGTCCAGGCTGCGGGGACCGGATGGAAATGAGGCTAATGTCTATGTTAAACAGCCCCGAGGATGGCGAACGGTACTACAACGCGATCAAAGAACTCGATCCCGCGGCAGATCGTTAAATCCGAGTCGGTCTGTTTATTTCACGGAGATTGCTGTCGTTAACGTTCCCGTCTAGGATAGATGACGTCTCGACTAAGACGGGCTCTACAGTCCCCGTAAACGTTGCATAATCGGCTTGTCTGGATTTTACGCGTTCATAACGAAAGCGGATTGCGATCCGGTATGACATACAAACGTTAGAAGAACCGAGTGATGTCACATGGAATGACAATCACATTGGTACAAGAAAAGATGGTATAAGAAAAAGAATTATTAACATTTTCTTGCCTGACGATTATATTTCGCGTGAATACTAGTCGAATCTACGGTCTCTAATTAATAATAAAGTACGTCTGACGAACTTGGGGTTTTCAGAAATGTATTTCCTTGGATGGGGTAATTCCTCGGATGATTTGAAGCAACTTTTTCCTTTGCGAAAATATTCTCCGCAGCTTGGTTAACGAGTTATTCGCGAAAAACGCGGACCAATCAGAACGCGGCTGCAGCGGACGGACTCCGGCTCGGCCAATGACGACGCCACGCCGTCACGTGGCCGCGCTCTAATTGGCTCGTGTTTTTCCATTGATAACTCGTGAACGAAGCCACGGAGAAAATTTTCGTAAAGGAAAAAATTGCTCGAAATGACCTTAGGAATGACCTCTTTCAAGGAAGTACGACATTTTTGGAACACCCTGTATGAGTATGAGTATAAGATTGCTGGTTAGTGAGAAATAATAATTTGAACGAGTGCACGCAATCATTCTAATGAAAATGCAATCCGATTGCCAGTGGTTAGCTCTGATGAATATCTCGGCGCCGAGCGAATTAGAGGCGGTTTTATAGCAACGCTATCGATCATGCTGCAGAAGGAAAATATTAATTCGTGTCACGCAAACACCTGTCGACGCCGCCTCGCTCCGAGGCTTCCGGGGCATCCGTTAATTAATTGGTAATCCTCGGCGGACTGCTAATTAGCTGGTCACATTAACGGAGCATTAATAAACGTGTTATTAATTACTTGATAACGATAATGCTAGGCTATCACGCGACTCTATAATGTCCGAGCTATTCACCTACGGTAGTTAAAACTATGACGTGAAAAATTGTTTCTAATCTTCAGTCTGTCGAAGACAAATATAATGAACAAGACATCAACATGCTTCCTTTGTTAACACTGAACCTACCACGGTGTCACACAACCGGTTTTATATTTTACATTTATTGCAATTATAAAAATTCATTTGTGGAAAATAATGGAGTAAATTTTACACGGCAACATTTACCAGTTACTTTCGATGATTGGTAGGTTTAGTGTCAACTATGTGGCTACCATGTGCGTTTGTTTACTAATAGCGAAGAACTTCCATTCAATAATCTCTGTAAATGAATCTTCCTTTAATTAAAAACTCGTAATCATAGAGTTTGATATACATAGACTGCGGATCATTATGCAAAATATACATTTTCATGAATTCTGAGACACAGGAGTTAAGTAGGAAATTGTTTTTTTAATCATTTTCACTAATTGAAAAATTGATACTGATTTCATTTTCTTTGAGTTTCTAAGATAAATTGTTATAAGGAACTTTAGTAATATGTTCAAGTGGGTTGCAAATTTAACTGCTGCATCCTCATTCCCTTGTACTCCAATACAGATTTTAAAAGAACAGTGATTTTGATAATACTGCCCTCTTCATTTACGACAAACTGCGTTCTCTTTAAACTTCTAGGACACACAACCCTAATAACCTGCGGATTTTCTTATGCAAAATAAAAAGTCCCTGGAGCAAAATGAAAATTGATTTCCCTTCATAATAGATTTAACAAAGATGAAACAGAATATACCAAAAATTCTGGTATTTTCACTGTTCTGTATATCTCCAACCCATTTTTGTCATGAACGCATAAAATCCCATGGGGACAGAGTGTACAGTGATTTCTCTATATATGTCGCCAAGGCCTGGATGATAAATGACGCGGAATTATCCTCAGTACCGCGGGATATACCCCGCTCCGGGCGACTAGGAGTGTAAACATAAAACTGCTCGGGCATGACTCCTAGACGATACACGTCGCTGTCGAGCCCCGTGTCACTGACATATATCGAGAATTCTAAATTCTGGTTCTAAAGTTCTAAATTCTCCCACCGATTTTTGTCGGGAGTATATCAAGAATTCTAAATTCTGGTTCTATAGTTCTAAAGTCTGGTTCTAAAGTTCTAAATTCTGGTATTTTCACTGTACGTCTCCCACCGATTTTTGTAAGGGAATATATCGAGAATTCTAAATTCTGATTCTGAAGTTCTAAATTCTGGTTCTGAAGTTCTACACTCTGGTATTTTCACTGTGCTTCTCCCGCCGATTTTTGTCAATAATCATGAATTTATTAGACGAGGAGAGGGGGAGGATTTGAGCAGAGACTGATGATTGTGTTGATTTTTGTTCGCAGGCGAGCAAGATGGGCCTCGCAGGGACGCATCCGAGCGGGTTGCCGTTCTTCTGTCCAAACGGGGACCATCTGACTCAACCACCACCAGCCCATATGGGGATTCCACCTTATGGGACGTTGGATGCGGGCAAAGCGGCCGCAGCGGCCGGTGAGTACTGGTCATCAGCAACCCCTGGACAACCATCACCCACCCACCCCGAACACTGGAAACGTCTTCTAGCTGCGGCAGCCTCCACAGGTTAGCTCCTCCCCGAGGTTCCTCGATTGGTCCTTGATCCTCCGATGTAACGTCCTGCTCTTCTCCGCCGGTGATCATCCCCCTTTCACTGTTGAGCCACAAGGATGGAGGACACTCTCTATCGTCTACGATCTTTTCGGCGAAAAACCTGCCTCTTTCTCGGAGATCATCTCGATCGTCGTCCACCATTAATCACTCTACTCAAACCTCTAGACTCTGAGAAGCATCAAAAAGCTTCGCATTCTTGTTCGACAGACTTCGCGTTATTGTTTCTTTCTTAATTTTTGTAGCTACTTGTTTTCCAGATGGACGTTCGTTCGTTGATTATTGATCGATATCAATTTCGCGGGGAAAGTGCAGCTAAGTCTTGATCCAAGCACGGTTCTCGGGTCCGTGACATATATCGTGTAGAAATACTGTTTTTGCTCCGAAGTGGAGGGGATAGGCGAACTGACTAAGATCGTGTAGCTCCGTTCGTCTTGGATCGAGGCTTTACTGCAAATGGTTACTAATTTTGGAAATCTCTCTCCTCTCTCTCTCTCTCTCTCGCTCTCTCTCTCTCGCTCGCTCGGACGACTTAAATTTGTTTCGGATGTCTTAATTTTTTCAATGACTGCTTCGAGCGCAATGGTGTGTGTGTCTTTGTTGCAAAATGACTACAAAAAGAGAGAAGAATTGATGACACGAGTTTTCTTATGGTTGCTCATGGTTTCTCGAATTGCTCGTGCCTCATTGATCGTGTCCTACCTGTTCCGTTAATTTTATGGAAAGAAGCATGTTTTTCAGTGGTGTAAGGGTTGATTGGTAAATTTATTTGGCACACTTTGAACACGCGGGTTGGCTCAACAAATGGTGGTAGTAGCTAAGGTGGAGGTTGCTCTCGCGTTCCCTATGTTGTCTGCGCTGACATGTACGGTGAATTCCCGATATATGTCACAAACACGGTACTCGCCAGTGTCATGTATCGTGCAGGAGACACACTCCTAGGCGTTCGAGGTGTCTCGAGCTTAGCGGCCCCACTCGGGGTATACTCCGCGGTAGTGGGGGTGATTCCGCGTCACTTAACGTCCAGACCTTGGCGACATATATCGAGAAATCACTGTACATTCGACTTTCAGATGGGCGACACGTTCGAGGAATCGAGTATACTCGGTGTTCCAATCGAGCGAAAGAGTTGTCGGAAAGCGTGTCTTGATCTCGACGGATATTATTGCGATAAAAATAAAAAAACCCGAATGTCGAAACCTGCCGACGCGAACTGGAACCTCCCGCACGGTCTTGCGAAAATTCAAACAACGAGATCAAACGATAAAATCAGTCGGAATAAAATGGCGAGCGTGTACACTCGACATTCCGATATTTTCCGCCCACGAAATTGATCAAATGTAAATGCTAACGAAATGTATCTTAAATATTGGAATTCGTCCGGGGTATTCGACTATTACGTGTGCCGGTTCACACTTTAATCAATTATGATTGCTCAAAGGGTCCAACGCAGTTCGCGTATGTTTCTGCAAAAAATATATGCGCGATACGTTTTGCTCTCCCCTCCCCCCTCTCTCTCTCTCTCTCTCTCTCTCTCTCGCTCTCTCGATGATATCACGTTTGAATCAATAATTCGTTCGGGAACTTGAGCCGCTGGTGTCGGCGCAAATATTGACAACCCTCTCGAATTGTAATTGATGGAATGCTTCCGGTCTCTTCTGGTATCGTTTCACCGATCCGCGCAAATATCAACACCCACGTCATATTTTATATATATATATGCGAGGAATATCAACATGATCTCGTCTATGGCGGAACAACGACCCACTGCAGGAACGTTTCCAATAATACGGAGTAATCGAATTTACGTTTCTTTCGCTTCGGCGGACGTTCCAAAACGCAATTCCAAATTTACGGTGGAAAACGTCAAATTACACAATTCTATGAAGTAGTCCTAAATTTTTTACCCTCTCGGACAACCTACGAGAACATCCTACCAGCAAATAGAAAAAAATTAAGAAACGGTCATTTAGACACGGTGATTTCTCGATACATGTCGCCCAGGCCTGGATAATAAACGTCGCGGAAATATCCCCACTACCAGTACGACAGAGAGCCTCAGTCCTCAATAGATGTAACATTGAATTTGACGTACAATGATTTCTTTATGACATCTTACCAGCAAATAGAAAAAAATTAGGAAACGGTCATTTAGACACGGTGATTTCTCGATATATGTCGCCAAGGCCTGGATAATAAACCTCGCGGAAATATCCCCACTACCAGTACGACAGAGAGCCTCAGTCCTCAATAGATGTAACATTGAATTTGACGTACAATGATTTCTTTATATAAGTCGCCGAGGCCTGGATAATAAACGTCGCGGAAATATCCCGACTACCAGTACTGCAGAGAGTCTCAGTCCTCAATAGATGTAACGTTGACTACACTGACGACATTACGACACTTGAAGACATTAACTACCTCACTAGAGTAACACTGACATATTGGGACCCGCGTTGCTGACATATATCGAGAGTTCAGCGTAAACGACGACCGGCGAGAGTCTCAGGCTTCAATAGATGTAACATTGACTACACTGACGACATTGACTACCACACTAGAGTACCACTGACATATTGAGACCGGCGTTGCTGACATATATCGAGAGTTCAGCGTAAACGACGACCGGCGAAGGGGTATAAATTTTCATCCGGTCCCAGCGTGACTCGAGTAATCCCGGGTTCAAGGGTCCAGCAATGCTACCTTGGTCTTGAATAAGCGTTCCCATTGGCCGCGAATTAAAAAAGAGTCCCCGGTGGAGTCCGTTGTTGGTAGCCGTGCAAACATTGATATTTCAGCGGGCTCCTAATTGAAGGAATATTTCTTATCGAGTCAAGGGTCTGAGCCGATGCCGCGGCTCGAACGGGGGATGTGAAGAGGCCGAGGCGTCCCCGGAGGGTAAAATACAGGGAAAACGAAGGAGAGAGAGAGAGAGAGGAGAGGAGAGAGGCAAGAGGAGGGGGAGAGAGAGAGAGAGAGAACGGAAGTGGCGGTGGGATAAGAGAGAGAAGAGAGGCTCGCGAACTGGCGTCAAGTAGGAGAATAAGAGGAGGACTCACCATTAGGCTAATCAGCCAGGCATGCAGCCTCCCTCTGGCGCCGGGTCAAGGGGGTTGAACCTGCCTCTCTATTTCTACAGCTTCTCTCCTTCCTACGAACGTTGCACACGCCTCCCAGACCGTCCTCCAACCCTGAGGAAACCCCTGACTATCATCTTTGTGTGTCGGTGTGGATTAACAATCGATCGACGATCCGCTTCAACGATTCATCAGCCCGGTACCGTGACAGGTCACGTGGACCCACAGTCTTCATCATCCTCGTCTACGCGAAACCTGGACCGTGATTACTAGACCGCGGATCTTTGTGCAGAATATAAATTTTCCTTCTTTCTTGAATAATTTTGGTCGGTTAAATGTAACGTTGCTGGTCTTGTTTATTGCAAATGCATTACATCCACAGTCTAGTGATTACGTTGACAATCGAGGTAGACGATACATCGGTACAAGTTGGAGAAAGCAGCTGCGATCATCAGCAATAGCATGGGGCTCATAGAGCCGGACCAATACGACTTAAGTGTCTAATGACGGATGTTATTTAATGACAATACTCTCGTGGTTTTATTTATTTCTTCATGAAACTTCCACGGGAACGTTCCTGGCGCTTTTACGATTAAAACGATACCCAACACGATACAGTTCGGTTTACGAGTGTTCGTGTAATCCACGGTATAGTGGAACCTCTACTATCCGAACTTATCGCTTCGATTTCAAGGAGATTCTTGGAGGCGCTTTTAGAACGTGTTCCGGTAGGAGTTTTTCGACGTTCGAGAGCTTAAATTAAAGGTGAAGGGAGGCACTTTCTGATGGTGGCAATTAGGTTTCGATACACAATACCGCCTGTCTATATTTCTCCGGCGAATAATACAAATTGGATTGAAAAATCGGACTACACGACGAACTGGTGTATGTAAGAATAAGCACCGCTAAAGTCAGCCCATAATTTTTCCAGCGAATAATGAAAATTGAATTGACGAATTGCTAAAACAGCTAAGTCGGCCTAGATTGTTTGCAACTGTGTATTTCGTCTAAACTCGTCGCTTAGATAACAATTCGGGCCGCCGCGGACGCAACAAAGGGGCGTCCTCGGCGTGGAAATCCGTGGTCCCCGTCGACTTTCAAAGATGTCCGCCGTTTCCGGCGTCGATAACTCTAATTACGGTCCATTAATCCGCCAGGCGAAGGGTCTCACAATAAAATCCTTGAAACTGAAGAATTCTAATTCAGTTCGGGTGGTGTAGTCGTCGTCGGAGCTACTTCTCGGAGGGCTCGGGGGGGTATCTTTTCACCTCTGCGGAGTCACGACCAGGAAGAGAGAAAAAGAGAGAGAGAGAGAGAGAGAGAGAAAGAGGAATGGAGAGGATGAAGAAGAGGGGTAGTTGGGTCGTATTTGCGCGCGCGCTATCTTTCTCTCCTCTCGTTCTGCCTCGGGCCTGCCCTCCCCCCGCCCTCCCCTCCTCGTCGCCCCTGTCCGTAGAATATGTAGATGGGGTTGATAGCGTTTATGCACAACTACGAGTTCGTACGGCGGCTCGGGTTCTTTGTCTTGCAAACGAGCGAGCATTTTACCCCCACCGGTGTCCGCGGACCCTCCGGCTTCCTTCCTCCATCCCCCTTGGAGTTTCACCCTCGGTTTGCATCCCTCCGTCGCTCTCCGAACGACAGTGTTCCCTATCTTTCCCTCCTTCTGCCACCCCTCACCCCAGCCCCCGAGAGAGCAGAGGTGGCGGCACTGACTTCCATCCCTCTCTCGTTCAGACCCTCCCCTAACTTCTCCGCCTATTCATCTTCTTCCGTCTTTCCCGCACCAACAACGTCCACCTTTCTCTCTTTCTGCTCGCGATTCGGAATGCTTCTCTCTCCCTCCCTCTCTCCCTCTCTCTCTGTCTCTCCGAGAGTTTCCACGGTGGTTCCAGCCCCCTCGTGTCTACCCACCCCCAACCCCTTGGTGCCGCGCACGGATCTCTCCCGCTTCCACGAATATATTTCTAATTAGCTCCACTTTTCGATCTCCGCCGCGTGTTTATTTCAGGATTCCGTGGAGAAGAGCAGACGCGAGAAGGGAGGAAGTAAGGGTGCGAGAGGGAGAGGGAGAGGGACCGCGATTCCCGGTATGAAACGCCGGCAGTCCGCCATTGATCCGCTTAATTTTTCTCTTCTCTAGTCGGCCGACCCCCCTTCCCCCTCCACCTCCTCCTCCTCCTTCTCATCCCCCTCCCCTCCGCCGCCCCTCCGAAGCCCTCTCTCCACAGCCCCCGGCGATCTCCTTTTTTCGCGATTATGAGGCGTTCCTCCTTCTCGCCGATTTTGCTGCGAATCCCCCCCGTACATTTTTTAATCTACCCGCTTTTGTGCCGGCTCGGTTTCCCTCGAAAACACTTACCAATTACTGGAATGCCTCGCTCTGTGTCACCGTGAAACGGAAAATTTGTCCCCCGTACCGTAGGCCGCAAATCTCGAAGATGGCGGCTTGATTGCTGAGCACCGGAACCGTGATCCGATCGCGAGACAATAGTAATTTAATGACAATGCTCGCCGGGTTTTATTTATTGCTTTTTGTACAACTTCGCTGAAGAGCGTAGACTATCCTATAGAATAGTACCGCTGTATGCCAGCTGAAACTTGTAGACGAAGCTTTGAACATAGAGTGAAACGGGTGTCGACATTTTAGAAAATGTTATATAACTTTTTTGTTTATAATTATTTCTTTATGAAAGTTTCGTCGGAATATGCCTGACACATTTCCGGTTAAAACGACACCAAACACGATACAGTTCGGATTACGAATGTCCGATCAATCCACGGTAAAGTGGAACCTCTGCTATCCGAACGTACCGTCTCGATTTCAAGGAGATTCGTCGAGACGATTTTGGAATGCGTTCCGGTAGGAATTTTTCGATGTTCGAGGGCTCAAATTAAAGGGGAAGGAAAGCGCTCTACGATGATTGTGATTAGGTTTGAAAAGAACGACGGGAACCTGAGGAATCTGCGTTTCGAACTGGATCTCTCCCTCGAGCTAAGACCGTCCGAATGGAAACCCTGAATGTATCTTGATTATGACCGTACCGTCACCATAATTCGAACTTGCAACAAATTCCGAAACAGAAGGGAGGAGACGCCGTCGAGGGTGGCAATTTCCGAACGCGTCGAGGTCCAATTCCAGATCAATCGTCCTTGGGGAAACGGGCCTAAAGCCACAATCGTCCCTTTCTCAAAGGGGTGCAACAAATCCCGATATTTCTTGAACAACTTCTCTCACTCGAGGGAGGAATTACTTAAGACATCATCCCCTCTCGGTTCCCCGTCGTACGACGATTCATTTACATTCTACCCTGAAAGAGGTGGCATAGAGTAGTCGGGGGAGGGGAGGGGGTGGGAAGAGTATCCTGAAGTAACTAGGAAGAATCGAGGTCCCGGAAGAGGAGAGAGACGACGAGAATCGATATCGAGAGGGACCGGTTGCCGGATCCGCGACGGTTAGGCGAAGGGGACGCGGACCGGGGGATGGTTTCTGAAATGCTCTGCAGGAAAGGGTCGTTATCTGTCCAATATCGTGTACGAATAAGGTAAGGGACGAGAATTAGAAGCACGACGATCCCACCGTGTTGGGCGGTAGGAGTGGAACAAGGTGGATGTAAGGGAGAGGTAAAAAGGGGGTGGACGGGGGGAGGGTGGGCGAAGGCAGAGAGAAGGTGGAAGGACGGCGGAGGTGGATTGAAAGGGGTGGCTCGTAATATCCTGGCGAGTCCGCGGGCTCCGTCATGTGTGCTTAATCACTTTCCAGTCGACTCGGCAGTCTGCAACCCCATTATCGGGGTCTCACCACCCGGAAAATTACTCTTTTATTCTCGAACAACTCGAGCTCCCGGTGTTCCGTACACCGCGATCATTCTCTGTCTTTCCAACCTGCAGCCTTCTCGTCCTTCATCATCCCTCTGCTCCGACGACTTCGATGGTTTTCGACTTTTTTTCCCTCCGAGGGAGAGAGAGAAAGGGAGAGGGTGCAAGAGGCGGAGGAGAGAGAGAGGAAGAGAATCATGGTTCTGTGTCTATTTCGCTCTATTAGAGACTATCGTTAGCATTTACTCGACCGTGGTTTCTCCGACGTGCGTGTCTCGATGAGGGAGGAAACGCGCGCAGGATTTCGACAAAGGGATGCTCCAACGTGAACACGATTCACTGGGCAGCCCCCGACTATCTTCAAGTTTTAATTGGTCTTCCGATTGGTCGCGAAACCGACGCGGTTTTTCTTACTTCGGCGAGTGGTTTGCGGATTTTTCGGGAAGCCATATTTTTTATTCGGTCGAGCGGGTTCGCCGGTGTTTTTTTTTTTTTTTGTTAGAATTAATTGCACGTTTTTACGTCATGGTCGGGTGACTTTTTTAGACCGCATAACGCGTGTTCTGACTGCAGTTCGGGGAGTCGAGAGATCGAGAGAAATCTCTTGGCTCGATTTCTGGCGATAGATTGATCGATGGACGCGGAGCTTGATTCTCGCTTGATCGGTGTTTAAATGGCGGACTTGAAGTAAAAATTGTTTGCGTCGATGGTAAGCGCACTGGGGCCAATGGGACGAACAATTTTCACAAGTGGCAACTACACCGCGGATTTTAGACATTTAGGACAGAAATCTGGTTCGAGCTTGTCGAAATCGTTGGAGAACGGGAGAACCTATTTTCGGGGCGCCTAACTCATTTAATCCGCTGAGCACGGTTCGAGTGTCGGTTGTGTCAAGAATGTGTATCGGTGGGAGCCTTTCTTCCTCCTCGGAGAATAACCTGGAATCCTGTGTTCAATCTGGCCTCTCGAGGGACACTCGAGATACTCTCGCAAGGAGGAAACGTTCGAGTGGTATTTTAACGCTCGAGCCGACGGAAACGTGTGTTTACGAGTCACCCGATATAAAGATACCGCGGGACGTGCCCCTTATCTGATTGCTCTATCCATGCAAACCAAAATCGCCTTTATTCGAATCGATTATCTGGCTCGGGGACCGTTTTATCAGCCGAACAGTTGAGCGCCACCGAACCGTTCGGATAACAGAGGTTCTACTAAATCGTCTATTAAACCGACAAATACAACCGGACCTATATCGTGTTGGGTATCATTTTAATCGGGAAAGTGTCAGGAATACGATGGTGAAAGTGTCGTTCGAAAATCATTAACGACAAAATAGTTATATAACATTCTCCAGAGCGTTGTCACCGTTTTCCCTCGTTTTCTCTGTTTTCGAAGCTTCGTCCACAAGTTTCAGCCGGCGGACAGCAAGATTTAAGCGTTTCGCGACGTAGCGTACACTTTTGAGAGTACCTCACCAAAATTCCATCGAATTTGACGGAGTTTGAAGATTGGATTTGCCAACTTTTCGCGATTTCGGAACACGTTCGAGCGGTGTTGTTTCACAAACAGAGGGTCGTAGACGGGGTATAGCGATCGGCGGGGGCCGAGGACCGATCTCTTTACGGTCCAGGAACAGAGACGGTCGTTATCCATGGGGGTTGGGGAGTGGCCCTATCGCGGAAAACCACGCGTTGACCGATTTCGTGCAGGCGAACAGAGCCGAGGCTGGTGATTTGCGGAGAAACACGCCTCCCGGACATGTTCAACCGCGAAAAAGGAGTCTGAAGAGTAGTGGGTTCTGGGATAGGGTGGGTGCAGCAGGCGGAGGGGGCGAGGGGGGGTTGAAAGTGAAAAAAGAGTCCATCTATCCAGTCCATACGCCACAACGAGGACGATATAGAAAGAGGTGGTGGCGCAGAGGGGGCGGTCGAAGGGGGTAAAGTATTGGCCTCGTCAAGCGGTTTCAGGCTTGCCGATATTCCGGGCCGCTTCTCGTCGACTCTTATGAAGCCAATTACACTTTGCCTCGCCAAAGGCACCCCACTTATACCAGCCAGCCGACGTTTCTGGGGTTCTTCGGGGCCGATTCCGCAGCACGTACCCGGTCCATATTAGATACCGCTACTATAAAAGCTGCTGCCACCCCCTTTTCAATCGCTCTGCGTGTGTCTCCTTGCGTAATGACGATCGGACGCGCCCGGGTTGCAACTATTAGCGATCTTGGGTAATACTGCTGCTAGAATTTAATACAAACAGTGACGATGATCACTAGCAAAGGCGATACTAAGAGGGGCTACTCTACACGGGACATAGGCTGTCTTCAGATGTCCTGTTCTCAGAATCCACAGCAGCTACCAATTTTAGATTTTTTAAGCATTCAGTATGATGCTAGAGGTGCATTTCAGCCGAAGAGGGTCCTGAAACAGACGAGATATCGAAAAAAAAATTATCCAAGCCTCTCAATGTACTTCTTTGCTCACCTTCAGCCTGCTGACAAAATGCTGTGCCAATCCGGCGGTAGCGCAAATTTTAACAGACCCTTTGGCTAAAATACGCGTCACCCTCCCTACTAATAGCAGAAAAAATTCCCACCCGATCGATCCACTACTTACCAAAAAAAAAATTATCTAAGTCTGTCAATACGTATATGACTTTTTGGTACTCGTACCTTGAGCCTGTTGACAAGATGCTGTGCCAATCGGGCTGTAGCTCGAATTTCAAAAAATTTCGGTAAAATACGCGTTACCCTCCCTACTGAAAGCAGAAAAAATACCCAGCCGATCGATCCACTGCTTACCGAAAATGAACGAACAGGAGTTTGCCCAATTATCAATGTACCCGAAACGTGTGGCCGTTTCGATGAAAATGTTTTACAGCCGGTCCAAGGTATATTCAACGAGCATCCTGATTTCTGTTACAGGTCTGACGAGGGCGCCGATGTATCCCTTCTCCGCGGGTCAATATCCGTACCCGATGCTTAGCCCGGAAATGACGCAAGTCGCCGCTTCCTGGTAAGTTCAATACACGCTTTCGCCGATTGAAAAACGTCACCGGCAAACAGCTCCGATGATGAATCTCATCTTTGTCTTCCGAGAGGGTTTTACGGGGATCGATCTTCTCCCACCCGGAACGCTTCTTCTGCTCGGATAAAAGGAACGATTAAAACCCATACACGTGCACCAGCATCAACTCTCTTCCTCCCTCTCCCTCCCTCTCTCTGTCTCTGTCTTGCTCGCGCACGTGCAGACTCGAATTAACGATTCCGCGAACCGTTCCGCCGGTGGGAGTTCATTAATCTCGTTACCGCGAGATAATCCGGCAGGTTGATTGGAATTTTTATTCCGAAGGCTAGACACCGATTAGCCGGATTCCACGATTTTTTTGTATCGGGAAAACCGTGGAACGAAGAACAAGTATTCGAACTTTGAGTGGAAGGGTAAAAATGGAGAAACCGGGGGGTGGGGAACGGGGGATGGGAAACGTGACAGGGCGAACCGTTCTAATTTCAATACACTTTTGCAGTAATAAAGTCCGCGATTGGATGCCAAGTGCCCCGATTTGCATCGTAAACGCTCGGTTTTGCGCGCTCAGTCGTTGATCGCCCCCCTCCCCAGAAACTAACGACTGCTGCCATCTTTGGCACGCGATTTTTATTATTTGGCCAACGGTAATTCTTCCTCCGTCAAAGTTCCCTTCCTGTCGCGTCGGGAAACCTGTAGAATAAATAAATATGCAATTATTCTTCGGTCAAGCGCACGTGCAAAATCGTACATGCTCTAATCAATTCGGTCCCATAATTCCTCTTCGGCTTACACGTCTTCAGCAGTCTCGATACTGGTCAGACGTTAATTTTCGAATCGTCCTATGTGCGATTAGACTGCGGATTTATGACAAAAATTAGTGTAATTTTAAGTAGCAAATATACAGTGATCTCTCTATATAATATGTCGCCAAGGCCTGGACGATAAACGTCGCGGAATTATCCCCACCGCGGACTATACCCCGTGAGAGGCCTCGGACGCTGAGGAGTGTAAACACGGCTGAGGTGTGTCTCCTAGACGATATATGTCCCTGGGAAGACCCGTGTTGTTGACGTATATCGAGAATTCACTGTATTCGAAAAATTTCAGCATACTGTCACATTATGTTCAATCTGCTAATAAGAAGGAATATAAGTTTCTGTTTGTCAAGAAATTGGATTTTCCATATCCGCAGTCTACGATTGAGCAACATTTGGCACGCGTTTGTGGCACAAATCAAAAAGCTTCCGAAGTGTCCGAGCGTCTGACGGCCGAGGGTTAATAGCCAGGGGTGGGATTCCCTATTCGTATACCGTTTCTTCGAGGAAAATCAGAACGGCCATCCCTCGCTCTGATTTGGCCAGCCGGTCATCCTCTCAGTTCCGGTCTATTAGAGCTAACCACCGTCGTCGTTGGTGTCCGGAGACGCTATATGACGCACGCCGACCGCAGAAAATTCTGCTCGAGCGAGAGCGGACGGATCCCTCATCCTGCCCTCCTTGTTATTTGCTTTCTGCCCGAACCGCCCCAAATTGAGATTTTCCACAGATGATTAGGCCCGTTCTTCTCAATTAGGAGGGCGGAACCGTGCTTTTTTTTCTCCGGCCGGAACGGGGAACGCGACGAAACCGCGTGTCTGTCGCGAAGACGGACTCTGCCAGAAGTGTCAGTCGAGACACTCTCATTTGAATTCCTCTGAAAAAAAAAAATTAAACACGTCTCTCCCACAAATGATGCTTTAACTTTTTAAATATTTTTGTTCAAAAATGGCAAAATTATTCGTGCCGATTTCCCATTAAAATGCAACAAGGGATCGGTCACCAATGTTTGCACTGACCTAAGATTTTTCTTGGACAGTGACAGAGTAATTATTGGTTCTTGATGTAAGTTGGCGTGATTTTGACGGCATACTTTCGTTTCAGGCACACACCGAGCATGTACCCAATCTCCCCGGCAAGCGCGGGCTTTCGAAGTCCGTATCCGACGAGTTTGCCCATCACAAGTTCTAGTTTACCAAGGTTAGTAGGTGATCGAAGTCGAAGTTATCCGCCGTACCACGAAAATTCCGGTTACATCGCTCGAGGATCTGTCCGCGAATCACCGAACGTTCCAACGTTGACCTCGTAACGCCCCTGAGTGAAAATGTGTACACTTTTTCTCTGGTCCTGATACGGTAAAGTCTCGATCTAAGCCCAATTCTCGGGTCCGTGACATGTATCGTGTAGGGGTACTATTGTCTAGCGACCGCGCCGGACGTAGGAAGGACAGCGCGTGTAAACACGGACCGAGGCAGCGAGGTATGCAGTGGAGGGGATAGACGACCTTGACTAAGATCGTGTAGCTCCGTTCGGCTTAGATCGAGACGTTACTGTAGTTTCCCGAACACTCAGATTCTGAGAGATCAAAACTAACTCTGAACAACGCTTAGTATCTTAGTAAAAAAGTGTAAAGGCTCGCTCCAAAATGGGCAACCGGAAGTCTAAGCGAAAAGAAGTGCTTTTTAACAGCATTTTTCGAATCGCCTCAGAATTTGAGTCCCGAAATTCAATTTCCAGTGAACACAAAGAAAGTTCTGTCGATCTGGAGCCTCGAAATAAAATGTGAGGGCTACGTATTTCTTCGGTGATCGTGGTGCCATTTTTTCGCACCGCGTTGGAACGTTCGTAAAGTGATGATGAGAGTTCTAAGGGACGCGATTGTTTCCAGTGATCTCTACCGGTTTTCGCCGACGGGCCTGATGCCCCCGCATCCGGGCCTGAGTCCGCACGCACACGCGCTAACGTCACACGCGCTGGTGCCGTCGACGCCGAAAACGGACCATTCTTCCTTGGATCACAATCACAGGTTCGTTACTTTCCCCATTTTCTGCCTATTAGCGACACCTGAATCGCCGATTGCGAATCAAACGCCGTTCTCGTTCAGTAACTCGTTCAGATTTATTCGGGGTTGTCCCTCTGTGCACCCCGTAGTCCACGATTTACCATCAACCAAACCGTCAGACCATCGACCACCCTCCAATGGACCGTTTATTCCAAAAATGGTGCAAGTCCATTTAAAAAAAAAAAAGAAAGATACCACATAATTTGTATATTTATATTTTCTTTTATCAACAAAAATGAACTTGCACCACCCCCAAAATAAACGGTCCAAATGTCCCCTTGCGTACACCCTCTACCCCCGTAATAAAAGAAGTCATTTGAAAATTAATTAATTCTTTATGACGTACACGAAGTGTGAGAACAGAAAATGGAACACATTTTCGAACGGACAGAAAAGTACAGTGTCAAGTAAATAATGTACAACAATGGCGACACAGTGTTTGTATACACACGTGGTAATGGAAGTACAATGTTTCTACACACGTGACAATAAAAGCACAATGTTCCTGCACACGTGATAATGTCAGCGCACGTTCGAGTCCATCCTAAGTGCCATCAGTTTCTTGAGTGTGCCAAGCTTGCGCCAATAAATGTGTATCATAAGTACACTGTATATAACCATAACCAATCGGACAGAACCGATCGCGATTAACAGAAGAAACGGATCCTCTACAAACACAAGATACTACAATTACTGGAATCAATACTACACGTCCACCTACGGTGTATAAGTCACAAACTTCAACAAAACAAGCACACAGCAGGAATGTACACGTGATAATGTCAGTACACGTTCGAGTCCATCGAAAGTGCCATTAGTTTGTTGAATGTGCGAAGCTTGTGTCAATAATCATTTATCATACGTACACTGTATATGACTATAACCAATCGGACAGAACCGATCGTGATTAACACAAGAAACGGATCCCGAAGAAACACAAATGGCTAGAATCGCTGGAATCAATACTACGAACTGGATACTGCACGTCCACCTACGGTGTATAAGTCACAAACTTCAACAAACAAGCACACAACAAGAATGCTCAATAGCTGCGTACAAAATTGGATATTTATGCTACGTCTTTATGCAGAACGTGCGTGGCAAGCTGTACGAGCTAAAAATTAATTTTTCTATTTTTTGAAAATCGAATATAACGACATTAAATTTTCTCACTGCTTCGAATCGCACCTGTACCTGTTACAAATGCGTGAGAGCTGTATATGTTAATTGTGGTCGGTCGATTATTCGTACCTTTGTGCAAAATTGTGCAAAGATATTCTAACACATTTAATTTACCATTATTGAGATCGCGAAGATCCGTCTACGTGGACCGACTCAACAAACTTATTTCCTCAGGTATATACTATCTCAAAAATGGCTGACAACTTGGATAGCCACGTCCTTCTTATTTTTACGAAGCAATGTAAAACACTCGCTTCTAAAGCTCCGCGAACCTAGTGTTTTCGGACAAGAAAAGTTCCACGGAAAGTTCTGTGACTCGAATAAGTCGGAAATCCGGCCGAAACGGCAAAGGAAGGAGCATCTGCCGGGGGCGGGTACGGATCGATCCATCTATTGGATAACGAGCCACCGTAAGAGGATAATATAAAGTCGGGGAACGGCTTCATTCGTAGCCGGCCGGACGAGGAAGCGATCATCAGCGACGGTAGGCAACCGAAAAATTGCAGCAGCTTGGCGGATCTCCGTTTTCGCCCATCGATAAACCGTGGAGAGAGCGCGTGGTGTCGTGGTGGCGTCGGTTGCGCGCGAGTCATCGTCAACGGTAGATAAAGAAGGCTCGGTGTTGTATCGTTCGATGGTTTTGGCGGGCTAGTTTCAGGGCCGACCATAGGGGGTAGCACGTCCCTGTGAACGGTGCTTTCGAGGCCGTCGCGTCGTTGCCAGTCGTGTTTCCCCTTCGGCGTTGCGTCGCGTATATAACACTTATTGAATGACTCTCTTCGCACAGCGTCTGCGCCTGTCGGCCGCCACCGCCGCCACCGTCGCCGCCGGTTATGTATTGATCATTACCCTCTTAAACAGATTTCTAATTTGCATTAGTAGCAGGCCGATCGGCTGGCCCCCGAGAGCACGCCGCGAAGAGAGAGAAAGAGAGACAGAGAGAGAGCAGAGTATAGTACACACAAGAGAGCCCGGTCGCATGCACGCACGGGTTGTTCGAGGCACGCGTGGAACCATGGCCGATCAGCTGGCCCGTTCTGCTTCATCTCGCGAGCCCCGCCAGACACGGGACTGTCGGACGACGCTGACGACCGCGACGCCGACCACCACGTAGACGCCAAACACGGACGAACGTTGTTCGCGACCTAGAACAACGAGAGACCTGCACGGAGGGCCAACTTTACCGAGTCCTAGTCGCCACGTAGACGATCGTATTTGACCTTCGGTTGTTCGGCCACGTGCTCAAGACCTAACCCAGATGTGCGGAACCTGTACATCGAGGACTCCAGAGGAGAGTCCTAGCGAGATGAAGCGGTCATAGTGTCGCGGAACTGCGAGTACACGTGCCGGTCACGCACGGAGGACAATTGCCGAGGGGTGAGGGTGGTTTCCGGTCGGAGCATCGCGTCCATAAACTGCGGAGGATCGTTCGGACCTGAATTCCTGGAACGTGCGCCAGCTGATCGAAGGTTTTCGGACGCGAGATCTGAAAGAGGGTGAGAAAGGGGCGAGGGTTGCATGAGGTTAGACGACGCTGTACGGGGAGATATCGCTTCGGGGTGCTCGAATCGCTCGAACGTGGGCCAGCTGATCGAACGGGGGTGCTGATCCTCGATGGTGTGTCCGACGGTGTTTAGACGTGTTTGAGGGTAGGACGCCGGGGACACAGAGGACGGCGGCGGGTCGACGGCAGCGCCGCGCAGCCCGCCAAAAAAAAAAAGGTCCGCCACGCAGGCAAAGCAGAGAGAATGCAATCTTCACCCCCCACGCGCGAATTATACATCGGCGGATGGTAGGGTGTCGTTGCTGCGGAGCCATGAATCGCGATGATGGCCCCACGGTGCAACCCTCCTCCTCCCCGCCGCCCCTTCCACACTCGCGGATAATCAATCGTCGTAACACCGCTCGGTGATTCCGCCGACGCCAGGAACGACGACGCGTTTTCACGAACGGATAAGGAGACAACAGGCGTAGCACACGAAGACGAATTTTCATTCCGCCGAAGAGCAGTCGCGAACGGGTTTTTCTTCCGCGAAACGAGCAGTTGAGGAAGACGGACCAACGACGAGGACGAGGACAGGGACGACGCTTGGGTAGAGACGTGTGGCCGCCCCTGGGGACATTTTACGGGCGAATTGGCCATGAATCTTGAAGAACGTCCGACGATACGGAGCCATTAAGATCGAACAGGATAACCGCGGACAGTGTCTCGTCCCTCGGATACCCGGCCACCGGCGTCCAGCTTCTATGAACGCGTCACGCTCTCTCGCTCCGAATCGTGCGGAAATCGCGCGCGCGTGTCGCGCGAGTACGTGCCAGCTCGCACGAGCCCACGTTACGCGTGTCCTCTGGGTGTGTATCAGCCTGTACGTGTGAGTGCCAGACTACGCGTTTGTTTCGTTGTTCGTCGTCGGGACCTGGCACGAGATGATAGAGCACGACCAGTCCTCCGAGAGTCTCCGAAAGGAACGAACTGCTTCCGCGAGAGCTACCCCAGGGCTGGCGCCGACCTTGGAGACCGAGGAGGAGGACGTGGGGCCGATGAACAAGTCGGTGGAACGAGGATCGGCACGGTCACATAGCATATGAGTGTGTCGATTAGCTACCGATTGTCTTAGAGAGGAAAATCGGAGGTGGGGGGGCTGGAAGGGTTGGGAGGGTGTAGTAGGGGTCAAGGGTTCGCAGCATGAGGACACTGTGCGAATTAGCTACCGGTTATCTTGAGAGGTCGAAGCGGGGAAAGTAGTTCCTGAGGAGGAGACGATCCCGTAGATCCGTCTGAAGGTGTGCTCAGGCTCTGCAAGATGAGCACAGTGCGCGAGTTAGCTACCGAGCTGAGGAACCTGATCGAAGAAACCGACTCCGTGGATCCGTCTGGATCGTGCCCGTTCGCGCCGACATGAGGCCGCCAGCGCGCAAATCGCCGACGAATTGCCTGAACTAGCGGGACCAAACGATTTCGAGTGTGATTCCACATGGATCAGTGGGTGTAATTGGGCCCACATAGCCGTGTGCGTGCAAGCACACGTCGACCTCGCGCACCGGCGATGGAGCCCGAGTGTCTGGAGCCACTGAACCTGGTGATCAAGAAGGACGACGCCGCGGGGATCGAGGGCGCGACGATCGAAGCTTCGAACAGGATCGAGGAGACCCTGACCGGCATCGACGAGGAGAAGACGGAACAGGAGAAGCTCGAGGACAACATGACGATACTACAGGAAGCTGTGAAAGCCGGCGAGGCCGGCCTGCCCACCGCCGATCATAAGATCCTGACGGCCCTCTACATGAGCAGCCTGATGCAGATGTCGAACATGAACGTGCCCAGGAGCGTGACACCGCCGCCGTACGGCGCCCAGCATAATTTCGTGCAGTTGTTGGCCATGGTCGAGGCCAGACACCGCATGTGGCAGCAGATCAACTGGCCAATGCCGCAGAATTTTCATAGGAACCCGCTCGCGATTCCGCAGCCGTATTTCGATGGACCCGGATCGAATCTTGCCGAGCAGCTGTGCAACAGCCAGAACTCGGCGACGGGGTACTCTATGCCCTGCGCGAAACCCGAGCAACCGGTTAATCATGAGACGAAGCAAGGCTACTTCAAACGGTAATGAGGGTGATTCATGGTCTGATCGCGGAGGGAGTCCGGTCCTGGATCATCCTGAACGACTCTGATCTGGAAGGGACTTTGATCCACTCTGGTCCTGAACAACTTCACATCCTGAACGACTCTGATCCTGAAACGTTTCTCATCCTGAACGAGTCTGATCCTGAAAGGTGTCTGATCCTGAACAACTCTGATCCCGAACGACTTTCATTTTCATCTGGAAAGGACTTTGATCCTGAAATACTTCTCATTCTGAACGAATCTGATCCTGAAACGTTTCTCATCCTGAACGAGTCTGATCCTGAAAGGTGTCTGATCCTGAACAACTCTGATCCCGAACGACTTTCATTTTCATTTGGAAAGGACTTTGACCTGAACTACTCCGACTTTAAAACACTTCTCATCCTGAACGACTCTGATCTTGAAACAATTCTCATCCTGAACGATTCTGATCCTGAAAGGTGTCTGATCCTGAACGACCCTATCTTAGAACATATCTGATCTAAACCGCTCTGACCCTGGAACAGTTCTGATCCTGAAACACTTCTCACCTTAAACAATTATTGGTTATCCTGGATCACTTCTGATTCTGAAAGATTGTGATCCTGGAATATTTCTGACCCTGGAACATTATCTGATCCTGGAACATTTCTGACTCTGAAAGACTTCTGATTTTGGAACATTTCTGATCCTGGAACATGTCTGACCCTGGAACATTTCTGATCCTGGAACATTTCTGACTCTGAAACACTTCTGATCTTGGAACAATTCTGATCCTGGAACATTTCTGACTCTGAAACACTTCTGATCTTGGAACATTTCTGATACTAGAACATTTCTGATCCTGAAACACTTCTGATCCTGGAAGATCTCTGATCCTGGAACCTCTCTGATCCTGGAACATTTCTGACTCTGAAACACTCCTGATCCTGGAACATCTATGATCCTGGAACATCTCTGATCCTGGAACATTCCCGATCCTGAACGACTCTAATTCTGGTATATTTGTGATTCTGGAACAGTTCTAATCCTGGAACACTCCTGACCCTGAACGACCCTGATCGTGGAACAATTCTGATCCTGCAACTCCTTAGTGCCTTAGAACGTGCTTGGAATTTCTTTTTTGTGCCTTGATCATGAATTTACTGATTCCATGCTAGAAGAGATTGAGCGAACTTTAGAGCTGAAGGACTTCAGCTAGGTTGCGAAGAATTTCAGCTAGGTTTGCGGTTCGATTTATGCGACTTTGTTGACTAATCGTTGTTCATTCTCGGCAGGTCTACGGTGGAGCAGAAGAACTCCGCGTCGCTGGTGAACCCGGACAACGGGAAGTCCGTCGACTCGTCGCAGCAGAATAACCAAGGTAAGGATCGTTTAATGAACCTGGGCATCCGTGATCAGTTTATCCTATGATTTTCACTGTAGAGGCCACCTCTCATACCATACATCGATGATGTTTGCACAGATAAAAAGAAACCCCATATAAAAAAGCCTTTGAACGCATTTATGCTGTACATGAAGGAGATGAGGGCGAAGGTCGTCGCTGAGTGTACCTTAAAAGAGAGCGCTGCGATCAATCAGATATTGGGAAGACGAGTGAGTAGCTGACATACTATTTTCATCTGAACTTATATACATATATATATATATATCTATACAAATCTTCTAGTTTTCGGACGCTTCTGCTACCGGGCTGCCAGAGACTGTTTGCCATATTCATCATAACTTCGCCGACGCTGAGCTCAATGACCTTGTTCAATTATTTAAATTGATAAGAGTCGGAGATGTCAACCGAGCATTTAACACTAGATTCACGGAGCACCGAGTGTGACTACAGTGAATTCTCGATATATGTCAACGACACGGGTCTTGCCAGCGACATGTATCCTCCGAGGCCTCTCACGGGGTACACCTCGCGGTAGTCGGGATAATTCTACGACGTTTATCATCCAAGTCTCGGCGACATATATAGAGAACCCACTGTATTCCACTAAATGAAAATAACGAATTTCTAGCCACTTTCTAAACGGCCCATAGAAAGATATTTAGAGGCCGTCGTTTCGTAAACCTAGTGTTCAAATTGCAAACAATTCAATCGGCAAAACAGAAATCAGTCTGCATTCTCAGGTTCTCTCCTAGAACCGAAGTTCGAAACCAATTTCAAACTGTAGAACCACTGCGCAGCCCGGACGCAAAAGCGACAGACACATGCCAAAGTCAAGATTTTCTTCTGTTTTTCACCATTTTTTCTGTTTTCAAACGCGTTGCCGTCGTTCGATGGATTCAGACCTCGGTCGACAGTGCCACTTCCTCTATGATAAGTCACGCATATGCTCGTGCCTCCGTGGAGGAGACGATTAGCTCACGCGTTGTGACGAGCCAGTGGCGTCGACCCGGTCTACGAACATTCAAGACTAATCTTTGAGACGAAGGATTCGAGGAGCCGGTCGACAAACTGCGGACCTTCACGCGTAAATCAAAGTCGAGATTCGATCGTGAGATCCTTCCGACGCGGTACAATCAACGATCCCTAAACACTTCTGTACCGACAATGATAACCGGAGAAACGGAAGAACCATAAAATCCGCAGTTTGCCGATCGGCAATCCCACACGATCCAAAGGACCATTCCTCGGATTGCCTTGACGCTCGGAAGCAAAATGTTGACTTGGCGCCCCTCCACCACCCCCCCCCCGGAAACTATAATTACTTCTGATCCCCCCCAAGCCCCTCTCCAGATGTGTGTATAATCTGTATATGTGTAAAAGTTGCATGCGTTTCAAGTATACGATTCGAGGCACTGCGAGAGTAAACAGAGTAAACGAAAAGAGAGCATCGATAGGTGGGATCTATGGATCTACAGAAAAGTAATCGCTGATTATCGTAGGAGGGTTGGGGCCGTCGATTAAAAATGAGGGTTTACCGTCGAGAAATAAGTATCGTTCGTGTAACCGTGTTTTCCGGAATGATCGAGACGGATGCTAAATAATCGACACGGCGTGAATAGTAAAAAGCGGAAATTGAAAAAAAGTAAATAAATAAATAAATAAATAAAAGCGTGGATAAGGGACACGGTGCACGGCTGGAATACAGTGAAACTGAGTCTGAATTTTGGGGGTATGACACGCAGTGGCACTCGCTAAGCCGGGAGGAGCAGGCGCGGTATTATGAGGCGGCCAGGCAGGAACGCCATCTTCATCAGCAACGATACCCCGGCTGGAGTGCCAGGGATAACTACGGATACGGCAGCAAGAAGAAGAAGAGGAAGAAAGAGCGCTCCGCAGATCCCACCGGAGGTACCACTTTCCAGTGCTAGAACAGCAGGCCCTTAATAATTCATTATCAATATATATATATAAAAATTATATATATATATATATACATACATCTTTATATATAATTATATAGATCACACCTATACAACTGGTTTAATATTTGAAACGATCAAAGTTTCTTTTTGTGCGTTTTCTTTCAACTTTACAAATATTTTGTGTTCATCTCTTTCGTTCATTTTTTTTTCTCACATAGATTTTGTTTCTCTTTTTTTTTCCGGTATACTCTTTCGTTTTTGTTTTTTCTAATCTCATCGTTGTTCGTTACCGTTTGTTGCCTTTTTGTTTTAGCAAAATATATATATTGTTTCTCTGGACGATACAACATATACATACATACATATATATATATATGTGTGTATATATGTATGTATATATATGTATGAATTCTTTTTTTCGTTACGATCGCTCGGTTCCGTCGTCACTGTCGTTGATTTGTCTTTTTCTGTTATTCTTTTTGTTGTTGTTGTTGTTGTTTTACAATTTCGTCGATTCCGGTCGAGGTTCTCGAGAAAAGAAAAGAAACGAAAGCAAAACGGAACGTATCATTGTTTGTTGTGCGTGGAGGAAAAGTAAAGAAAGAAAAGAAAGAAAGAAAGAAAGAAAGAAAGAAAGGAAAAAAAAACTAAAAACAAGACCGCTTTCTTGGCGCGTCGAGAACAGTTGTTTTGTCCGAGCAACAGTGCCGCGCGCGTCCTGTACGCGCGTCCTCCGTGACCTCTACCGCGTACCGCGCGCCGCGCGTCGCACTGCTGCGTTCTCTTGTAGATTGTTTCCGATTTTTTCGATCTTCGATTTTTGTACCATTTGGATTGTCTGTTGGGGAACAAATGCATTGTCGTTAAAGCACTGCGGAGACGATGCCGTCGGCCGCAGGGAGAAACGGACTCTGACCGCGGTTAAACCATGATGCGAGAGACCACATCGTTTCACGATGATTGACATGATCAATTTTTTTTGTTTGTATTTGGCCAAACTCCCTAAAGCGGTATCCGTTCACGTATTTTTTTCGAAAAAGTATCGTGCATACGAGAGAAACGATCAAGTATACGCGGGCGAGAGGTATATATATGTGCTTCAAGAGCGACGAGTCCTGCGACGACTCGATCAGAGACCCAAGAGTACCGAATGTCTGATAGAGCGAGATCGAGGATCGCTCGCGACCATACTCGGGACCGCTCGTTCGTTCTATAATTCTCTGATTACATTTTACAGTCCGACGAAAAGCCTGCGTCGATTTGTTTCTTAATACTTCCTTCTCGTTGCGACTTTTTAGCGTCCCCTAAAAATTTAACCTTCGAAGGGTAAGTGTGCTCGATGCAGCTTTCTGTCGACTGTAAAGCGCCGGTTGTGAGCATGAATACACTGAGAAATATGTTACTGTAATTATCTGAATCCTCTAAGGACTTAATTCTCTAAGAATTTTGTTTTTTCTTTTTTGGTGACCAGACCTCACCGCTGCACAGAGATTTTGCGAGTTCCCGAGCACCTGCAGACCGTGTTAACACGTTCGCAACCAGACTCGTCTCGGAAAAAATATAAATTCTAATTAAATTGTACTTTTGAAATGCGCATAATTATTTTCGTGATGTACGCGATGCTGGTGGCGAACGCGTTGACGTATCAACATAGATCCAACAGACGTTGCTGTGTATAAGTAGACTACGGGTTTTTCGTGCGGAAGAAAAATTGTCCAAGCCATGTTTAACAATTTTTAACCTCTGAAGCACCGTGCGCCACTATGGTGGCTTCCGTGGGAGACAGCTTCGCGGACGAGCGCGCGGCGTGCTTAAGAGGTTAACAACTATCTTTCAATTAATTAACGCAAGAAGCTCCTGCAGTCTAATTACTCCGAACAAGTAGGTGTCTCTGTTGGTAGCCGTTGTACTTCGAGCTGCCGGGCGTCTCGTGCTTGCAAAACTCTGTGTCGCCGCTTTGTCGGAAGCCATTTTGTAGTCTTGCCGGAGACGCTGAAGACTCGGTCACGGGGGTGTGTAACGTGTTTTTCGCAAGGTACCGACGCGGTTGTATTTCTATTTAGCGATGCATTTACAGTATATTTTTCCAGTGTATAGACGAGGCCGAGACAGCAGACATAGCGATCGACGGATCCTCTATCAGACAGGCTGTACAAAAAATCGAAAGTTCATTTGATAAACGACGAATAGCGGTGCGACCGAGGGGGAGGGGAGAATCTAGGCTGTTCTTCTAGCACTTTAAACGGAAAGTAGGGACCCCAGTGTTACCGAGATGCTAAACAAAAGAAAAAAAAAGCTATGAGAGAATGCGTCGAACGCATCGATACATGTTGTACCATGCTGACGTATATACGTATATAAATATAAAGTGAAAGATCGAACGAGTTTATATTTATATATTTATATATATATATACATATATGAGAAAGGAATATACATCTTTCGAGTAATTCCGAGCAAAAGCAATCCCAGGAAAAAAGAAAATGAAAAAAAAACAAAAAAAAGTACACAGAATTGTTCGAGTATATCCAATTAGGGTGGCGGCAGTAGCGTTTAGTGAAACTCTCTTTTTTTTTTGTCTTCTTGATTAAACTGTTGTTTAGCCCACGGTTCATGCACAATTACAAATAGTGTTTGGTTCTCTCTCGGTAGTGGCACGCGCTAGGGCGAGAGGAACAGGCCAAGTATTATGAGTTGGCGCGACGGGAGAGACAGTTGCACATGCAGCTGTACCCTGACTGGTCTTCCCGCGCAAATACCAACCGAACTAAGAAGAGGAAGCGCAAACAAGACACAAACAGTGATCCTGGAGGTACCCACATGCCTCACATCCACACATTCTTACAGAAAAATACTCCTCCCCCCCCAACCCCCCCCCCCCCGACCCAAATCACCCCCCAGAACCATTTTTAAATTACAACAGCAACAATCAAGAGATCTCTTTGTCGACAAACAACCACCCCCCTCAGCAGCCCCCCCTACCCCCTCATTATTACATATACTATATTATAATTATTATATACATTCTTATATTGCTACACTACATTATGTTGCATGTTTTCCCCCCGTCTTGGGGTTTTGGGTCGATATTATTATTATTATTATACATATATATATATACATATTCTATATATACAAATTGTCACATGTTACTGTCATATACATGCACATACATATCTATATGTATGTATGTATATATATGTGTATAGATATATATATACATATATCGGTATATCTAGACTGCGGATCTATATGCAAAATTGTCTGTCATTATTTTAATTATATTGAAAACAATATATTGATATCTTCAAATTAATTTAAACTTTCCACGGTTTCGAGTTTCACTGAAGCTGTAAAATGCAGTAACCAGGAGCGCATAAAATCGGCAGTCTAAATATTAGTATGTATGTATATAATATATATATATATATGTATGTATATACGTATACGTATGACTATATCTATTATCCGTACTTTTTCTTTTGTTTCTCCGTTCCATGTGTGTGTATATACATATATATATACGTATACATGTGTGGATACATATATGGATATACATATCCGTATATATATATACATATCCATATACATATATATGTATGGATATATGTGGATATATATACATACTTTTTCGTTTTACTTTTTCTTTTTTGTCAAGATAAAGAATATCGTGGCTGAAGTACAATCGACGAAAGAAGAGAATAATTTATTTCGTATATATATACATGTATATATATATATATATGACGGCGATAAACGAGAAAAAAAAAAGATTCGCGCGGGCGTGCACGTACGCATGCGCACGTGCGTGTCCCGATGTGCTTTGTTCAGAACAGATTTTTTCCATTATATGTATAGATTTCGAGGATATATATATATATAACGGGAAGCATCGAAAAACACGAGCGCGCGTATTCGGTACACACGTACACGCACATGAACACAGCATTTATTAATTATTAATTACGTATACAACTTTGGGGACGCTGGCCATCTTGCATTTTTACAGGGACCTACTCCGCAATCAGACAATCCTGAGCGTTTTTAATTTCCACTCAGTCTGTTTCTGTTTTTCTCTCGCTTTCCTAGATTTTTCCATTCCTGTCTCTCTCTCTGTCTCTCTCTCTATCTCTCTCTATCTATCTCTCTCTCTCTATTTATCTCTTTACATGTGTGCGTGTGAATGTGTGTATGTTTGTGCGGGCAAGTGTGCGCGTGTGTGTTTCCTTTCTCTTGTCAACTTTTCTATTCTTCTCTGTCGATCACTTCACTCTCTACTTTTCCAATTCTTGTCTCCCCACTCTTTTTTTTTCTGTACGATGCTGGTTGGTTTTCGAATTTATTTCTTCACCCCCTCCACCTTTGATCGTTTCAACGTTGCCTGTTTCTCCCACATTGATATTTTTACTTCTCTGTCTCGCTATTTAGTCTCGCTATTTAGTACGTACCCAATTTTTAAAAAATTTGTTTTAATCATAATTTTACTCTTTCTCTTTCTCTTTCCATTCGGATTATTCATACAATTATTCTCAAACCCCCCTATAGAATTTCCCCTTCTCTCTTTCTGTCTCTCTCTCTATCTCTCTCTCTCGCTCTCTCTCTCTCGTTCTCTATTTCTTCCGATTAGTTTGTTTTTTATTTTCCTCTTTTCGTCTTTTTTTTTTTAATTTTTTTCTTCGACATTCGTCTTCGATATTTTTTCTAGAGGCTTGCGTTTTAATACAGAATCACGACATTAATTGAGTAGATATGATCTTTGATCGTGTTTTTTATACGCCGTTTAACGTTTTTACGCTGCATGCCGTTTATTACTCAGCTTGACAGAATATATATATCTCTTTCTTTTGTTTCATCGAGGCGGCGGACCCTTCTCGGAAGCCCTGTTTCTCGGGTTGTCGGGCAGAGATCGTTTTTCAATCGTTAACGGAATTGTTTAACCCTTCGGTGAACAATCAGCGCCCGACTAAAATTTATACCGACTAAATTTTATAGGATCTAGTTCGGAATTTTGCCATCTCGCTATTCCACCGAATGCAGGCGAACATTGAATATGCATTTTGTTTTTGCACTTTTCAAGTGGATTTTCACATTATTTTCGACGGTCCGCTTAAGGGTTAACGAGCAGAATTAATTAAACCAACGCCGTCTTCCGAGAAGGTCCCTCGCTTCGGATACATTGTCGGATTTCCGGACCGTTTGAGCTTGTACAACGGGAATTTGTTTAAGAACAATGTTCAGAAGTTGCGCTCCCGCGGCGGCCATTAATTAATTTACCGCGGAAACGAGCTCGACGGCCGCGTGGAAATAATGTTTCCGGTGAGATGAGAGTTCATCGGCGAGCCGGCTGTCGTTAATCGGAAAAATCACCGGCCGTCATTAATCAGATCAAGCTCAATCGGTCGCGATCGTTCTGTTACACGCATGACTAGTTGACAAACGTCGAATTCGACCCACGTTCTCAGTAGTGTCCGTCCGATGAACATTGCTCTTCTCCCAAATAGCTAATTTCATACAGTCCTGTACAACTTGACCAGTTTTTTCTGTCATTAAACCAATCTAAAAAAAAATCCATAAACAATTGTTATCTAGGAACAGTTTTATAATTTATTTATTTTATTATAGGAAAGACAGTTTTCCGCCATTTTGTAACACCAGAGAAATTAAAACAATTCAAAGACGTCGGATATGCTATTTTCAATTAACAAATCAACGTCGATAAAGTTGGAGAATAATAGAAAAATGTCTTCCGGTGTTTGCAATCGATCCAGACAATTCTTACGTCGACAAAGCAGATAATAATAATTGTGACAATGATCCAGCACTTGACGTTAGAACATTTCGATCAGGTTATACAGGATTGGTATAGTTCATTGACCGGTGGTTCTTGACCGAGGTCGCGAAAATTTATTTTCCAATAAACAAATTATCTCGCAATGATTTCCTGAATAAATAAACGGAGATACATTTTTCAAAGGTGTGGGAGGACTTATTTTTTGAGATTCAATGGGATGCGGATCACTGAACGGGTTAAGAACCACCTGGCATTGAGCAGGTTCTCAAGTTCGAAGAAATGATGAAGAGACGGTGGTCTTCTTCGGGGTCGATGTTTGTCGATTATTCGTCGGGCAGAACGAGTGAAACGCGACAATGTATAGACGCGTAATTCGCCGCTCTCCCCACCCCTCTTCCGAAACAGGTCTGCTGTGACGCTAATCGATGGAACTTCTCGTTTTCTAGGTAACAACATGAAGAAGTGTCGCGCCAGGTACGGATTAGATCAGCAAAGCCAGTGGTGCAAGCCGTGCAGGTACGTGTGCATCGTGTAGAGGGTTTGACTCGCTGCTTCTTGAGAGGAGAATTACATACCGTCTTGTCGACAAGCTGAGCACGCTGTTCCGGTCGCGTGTATATACGTATTCGATCTTGAGAAGTGTTGAGAAGGACCTAGAAGTCTCACGTCAGTCATGTAGTTCCACTAGAAGAAGTTACTTTTTATATGTGGTGAATGATTGGTCGAGTTGCGAGATAGTTGAGCTGCTCGATCCCCTTCCTTCCAAACGATTCGTTCCGATTCTCGAACTGGAGCTTCCGGTTCAAACCGATGCCGACCTTGAACGGTCAAACGAATAGTCCGGGGACCGTCGGACCCCGAAGTGCTGTCAGAAAATGCTACAGACTTTCCGTAGATCAATCTTTCTCTCTGCAAATGTGTCCACGCGATGTTGACACTGGGCTTACACTGTCTACTCGATGTATGTCCAAAACACCGGGGACAATTATCGGATAGAAGATGCTACTTTGATCTACCAAACGTAGGGAAGGAGTGTAGACATAATGTCTTTCTTCTTTATCTTTCATTATCGTTTTATGAGACTTCCGCCAATATTTTTGTGGAGTTTTTCTGATTAAAATGACACCAAACACGGTATAAAGGGATGTTTACAGTAATTTTCGAAATTGTGTCATATTTGGTATCATTTTCATTAGAAAAATTACACGAGTATGGCGGCGAAAGTCCCACAAAAAGGTAATGAAAAATAAAGAAGTTTTGTTACTGAATTATGTTTACACCCCATCAGTTCTGGGACAATTACCGGCTAGATGTTTGGGACATGTATCGAGTAGAGACTATATTTATACTGCAAAAATACACAGCCACGAGGAACTATCTATTAAATTTCTTTCTTTCAATATATATATTACGACATAAATCAGGAGAATGCGTCTATCAAAATTGTTAACCAAAAAATAAATGTAAAGTAAAATAGTCACTGTTAGTGCCACGTAAGCCTAATGTTAAGACGCAAGTATGAAGTTTCCTGAACTTCCTTGGGACATTTTTCCAAAGCACAATGGTTTCTCTATATATGTCGCCAAGGCCTGGATGACAAACGTCGCGGAATTGTCCCCACTACTCGAGAGGCCTGAGTGAACATAACTCGGGCATGTCTCGATACACGACGCTGGCAAGAAAGTTGTTGACATATATCGAGAATTCGCTGTGAATGTTTGAAGCTGTCGCAGAGAATTTTAGCACCGTGAGATTGTGGCAGCATTGAAGGGTCGAAGTTCACCGAGAGAACGTTCGACGAAGGTGTTCGAGCAGGCCAAGCGACCGGATCAAAATGTAAAATACGTGGTGAATCGGGCCGTCACGTTTCGAAGTACGATACTTGCAACCCGGGCACGAACATAGTATTCTCGATGATCACCACTTCTTTTATTGTAATCGTCTATACTCCGTTCCGTCATCCACATGTTATCGTGGAACTATCTGCACGTGTACAAGTACAGTAGCCGAGAGAGAGAGAGAGAGACCGTCTCGAGAGAAACGTCGTCGAGAGCGCAGGATAATCAAAAAGATAATGATTATGCACCGTTCAGAAAATGTGTCTTCCAAAAAACATGCAGAGCGCAACACGCGTTAGGAACAACACCGTATAGATCAGAGAAAGAATTCAGGGGGAGGATCCCTCCTCTTCCCTTTCGGAACGAAGTCCAATTATCCGCTGTACTTTGCTTGTAAATATATATATATACGTATATATATCTATACTCATTAGATGAACCACGCTGTAGTGTTTGCCGTGGCGGCGTCGAATAAACAATTTTTGTTCACTTGTACATTGCCGCACTTGTGCGCCCGAAACGCCCCGACTCCTGGGTTTGTGAATCACATGGACCTCATTAAAGGGGCGAGAACGAATCCCAGCCATGATAATATAGCTGTCCACCATTGGCTAACGTTCATCTAAACCGGTGACCTTCAGATCCTGGTTGGACTGCGGATTTTCATGCAAAGTAAATGCTGTCTTCGTTGATTGCAAGATGTAGGAGTCACGTAATCTTTTCTCGGCGAGTCTAATGAGTTGATGATAGCACAAAAGTATTTTTAAATTCGTTGGACGGCTTGTTTGATATTGTACTTGTAAATGCATCGAATCCACAGTCCAACCTTGAGAGTATATACTGTTGTTGGTAAATTTTTACGTTGACAACGTTAATATAATAAATGCAACGAAATTGTTATCGTCGGCTGTCTCCGCTGTTAGAGCTTAACGGAATCCATTCACAGTCGCCAAATTTTCGAGTAGAGTAGCTCTTTGATCATTTGCGACACAGCGGCGTGCCGGAGAACGAACATTGCCCAGAATCTGATGATTGCGGACATTTGGGAGACATATTTTCTGATACCAGAAAGATCGTGAACACGTTCGGTTACGGGTCGGCCGGATTTCTCTGATAACGAGTCGACGTCGTGCGACTAAAGACACCAGGAAGATCCCAAACTGGAACTGGACCGGTTCGGTTCAAGATAGACCACTCAAACTCAAGCTAGACCAAGTCCAATTCAAGTTAGACCTGTCGAATTCAAGCTAGATCAAATTCAACTCAAACTAGATAACTCAAGCTAACTGATGCTAGACCAGTCTAACTCAAGCTAGATCAAATCCAACTGAAGCTAGACCAGTCAAACTCAAGATAAACCACATTCAACTCAACCTAGATCAAATCCAACTCAAGTTAGACCAGTCAAACTCAAGCTAAACCAAATTCAACTCAACCTAGATCAAATCCAACTCAAGTTAGACCTGTCAAACTCAAGCTAGACCAAGTCCAACTCAAGCTAGACTACTCAAACTCAAGCTAGATCAAATCCAGCTCAAACTAGATCAATACAGCTCAATCTAGACCAATCAAACTCAAGCTGGACCAAGTCAAACTCAAGTTAGACCTGTCAAATTCAAGCTAGATCAAATTCAACTCAAACCAGATCAAATCTAACTGATGCTACACCAGTCAAACTCAAGCAAGACCAGTGCAACTCAAGCTAGATCAAATCCAACTGAAGCTAAACCAGTCAAACTCAAGCTAAACCAAATTCAACTCAAGCTAGATCAAATCCAACTCAAGTTAGACCTATCAAACTCAAGCTAGACCAAGTCCAACTCAAGCTAGACTACTCAAACTCAATCTAGATCAAATCTAGCTCAAACTAGATCAAATCCAGCTCAAGCTAGACCAATCAAACTCAAGTTAGACCAAGTGCAACTCAAGTTAGACCTGTCAAATTCAAGCTAGATCAAATTCAACTCAAACGAGATCAAATCTGATGCTAGGCCAGTGGAAATCAAGCTAGATGAAATCCAACTAAAGCTAGACCAGTCAAACTCACGATAAACCAAATTCAACTCAAGCTAAATCAAATCCAACTCAAACTAGACCAGTCAAACTCAAGCCAGACCAAATTCAATTCAAGCTAGATCAAATCCAACTCAAACTAGACCAGTCAAACTCAAGCTAGATCAAATGCAACTCAAGCTAGACCAGTCAAACTCAGGCAAGCTTATTCCAACAACTACAGACTTCCTGGTGCCTCGACGTGACGAGTCGTTGATGTAAGATGTTGATGAGAGTTTGCTAGAGGTCCCTCGAAGATGATCGCGATTGCGTGTGGGTGACGAGGACACGGTTGTGGGATTAAGGTGGGATTAAAGTGATAACGTCGATGCGACGAGCGCCCCTTTAATGGCTGGTGGTTGGTTTTGGCAGCCCAGTGGAGCATGGAGCGGGGATGGGCATCCACGCGAGCATAATCCATCACGGTGTGGGAAGTAGCGCGGGGGCAGGGGTCGGGGCTGGAGGCGGTGGAGGGACGGTTGGGGCACCGACTGCCCCCCCAAACACCAACACTGCCTCCAATGCCTCCTCGCCTCAGCAAGAACCCACTTATGTTAATCTCTAGTCAAGCCTATCGCCTCCCTTCTACTGCAACACTTCTTCTTAAACAGTGGTCAGTCCCGACTTAAACCTACGGGGTCGCTAGCCCTCGCTATACCAAGCCAACTCTGCTCCTTGGGTCCCTGTAAAACTGTAATGGTCCTCGAAAAGGAAAAAGAAAACAAAAATAATCAAATTGCCAATGGCGGAAACGTAGCAAGCTTCCAATCTAATAAAATTTAGCAAAATCTGTAACAACTGCGAACGCGACAACTGCACGCGAAATTCCGAATAACAATTGAAATCTTTGAAGAACAGTTGAAACAGAGGTTTTTGATAGGGACACCATTTTGGCAGAGACAGAGGCAGAGAAAGCGAGCGGGGATGGCATAGTGAGCGGCCCAGCGACGCCCTAATGCTCGCATTGTTTCTCATTGTTGTGGCTCTTTGCAGCTTATTATTGTTCTTTGATTTACCCTCGTTTAGTTGGACTTTACTCAGTGTTGCCCTTAGCATGGCTGGTCTGTAATACATATATATGATCTATATGTATATATTCTATATATACCGTGTATGTTGTTTCTATATATAAAATATATATATATATACTTTTTGTTTAAATATTTATGTATATATAAATATATACATGTCTTTTTACGTACGTCTTATATACATTATACTGTTTAACGTGTAACCAGATTTGTTCTCTCTTTTTCTTTCCTTTTTGTTTTCGTTCATTTTTCTTTCTATTTTTTTTTTTCTTTTTCGTTACATTTTTACCATTTCAGTTGCATTTCTTTCTCCTCGGTTCGGAACGTTTGGCATACATATATATATTATATTACATAGTGTTGAACGATTAATATACATTATATACTTTGTGACTCTGATTTTTTTGATGGCATGGCAGAGCTCGTCACGGTTCACGACGACCAATCTATGTGTTGTAACCGTTTATATATACCTTTTTCTCTAGTAACGTGGACATTGTTTTTTGATTTTTACGTTTTCCTTTCTTTGTTTTTTTTTATTCTCTTTTTCGTTACTCTATTTCTTAATTGTTTGTTCCTTTGATATTCGACTATCTTGTCACTGTACGACTTCTCGTTTTTCGTTTCGCTGGCAGTTTTTTGATCATTGTGTTTTTACTTGTAATTGTTACCGTACGTGGCCGGGCGTAGTCGTTGAAAATCAATGGTACCTTGAAATGGAAAGGAGATCTTGACCTTGGTCAGACCAAGTCTCGGAGGAGCTCTCATAATAAGTTGACAGTTTTTCGATTACATCTTCCCCCCGCGAATTTCGCTTTGCAGATGCTTGGAAAGTCATCGCGTTGATTCGTGCTGTTCTAATCAGTAGAGAGAGAGAGAGAGAGTTTATGCTAGCAATGGCGCCATTTTGTCCTAACCATGATCGCAAAATTACCAGATTAAGTCTGAACAGGATACGTGCTTATTTCGGTACCATTTTTATTGAACTTTGCTGGATGGAAAAGTAAGCGAATATTTAAACCCTGTGCAATTTATTTCCAGCATTCATCACACAATTTTAGAAATGTTTAATGTTTAGGTACATAATACGTTGTTAAAGGATAAGCAATAATTCCGATGATGCAGTAAAGTCTTGGTCTAAGCCCTAGGACTACTATTGTGACCTTGAAAACCAGCTGAAATTGCGTCGCGTTTAGTGTCATTTTAATCAGAAAAATACCATGAATAATAATGAAAAACAAAGAAGTTTTGTCCCGGTATCGGAGGGTAAATTAGGTGAACTAAGATCGTGTAGCTCCGTTCGGATTAGATCAAGGCTTTATTGCACTTGTTTGTTCCTGCAGACCCGACGCCTGAGATCCAAAATCGATCAAGCGAAATTACTCTGCCCACAATTTTCATTTCTTTTGAACCTGTCGATTTTGCAATCCTACCAAAAGAAAAAACAGTGCACTTTTCAAGATCTTCGCATACTCTTTCGTCTCACGAATTCGCAGACAAAACACATTTCCGGGTCAGGTTACCGTTGAAATATTCCCGGCAAACAATGAAATATATTTTATTAAATGACTATCATATGATACTACACGTACCAGCAGTAATTTACGTAGAAGAGATTGCTACGCGATTAACCCTTTGCACTCGGCCCTATTTTAATTCCAAAAAGTAAATTTTTCTTCCGTCTTAGAATATTTTCCGAGACTGATCCGATTTCGTGCAATATTGAAATGTTTAGTGATCTCTTGAATACAAATTTTGTAACATTTTGTTCAATTTCTTCGAGATAATGGCACAACAATTTTTAACGGCGCTCCAGAGTCACCACTCGGGTGCAAAGGGTTAAAAAGGGGAGGAGACGATGTCGAACAGCACGAATCATTCGCGGTAATCGAAGTTAGCATCAGTATAACGGTGGAACCTCCGAAAATCGACCTGTGTCCCGCGTGTGTCCGAGGAAAACCGTGTTCCACGATAACCACGCAAAAAGACAGTCTACTAATCACCTGGCTAAGAGATGAATAATGAGAGCCAATGGCAGAGCGATTGAATGTCTCGACTGCGATGGCAGTTGCCACACGAGGTCGGTCGGGAAAACACACTTTTCGGGAACTTTGTGCAGTAGCTCTCCTTCGTTTTGTTCTCGCGATAAACCAAAAAAACTAAAAAAAAAAAGAAAAAGAAAGGATAGAACAATCGTCACAAGTCTCTCGATTTTTCCCCAATTTATTTCCACTCAATTCGGCCATCGCACCAGAACAGAGAGGAACTCTTTTTTTTCCGAATCAAATTCCACGCGTAACGTCCGAGTCGCAAATCGTTTCCAAAAAACTTTCACACCGATCGAGTATTTTTTTTTTCACAGCCCCGTGACTTCTTTGTTTTTGAGTGTTTTGTTTCTTTGTTGCTCGAGACACCGTGTAGTTCTCGCCTGCGCAACATGATAATGAACAACGTTAATTAACACCCTTCCACAACCACCCCCCACCCAGCCCACCTTGTGCCCCGGCATACATATATATATATATACATATAAATATATATATCTATATATATATATATATTTCAATTGTTTTGATTCAGACTTTCGTTTTCCACGTATACGTTTATTACACAATTATTATTGCTTGTTACGTCCGAACGTTTTGAGCATGGCATTTGCAGCGAGTGATCCGTGTCGAACAAGTTGAACCGCGCTGGTTGTGCAGAAACACTTGAAACCGATTGCTATGGCGGAAGATCGTGGATTTCTCCATATACGTCGCCAAGACCTGGACGATAAACGTCGCGGAATTTTCCCCACTATCGCGGAGTATGCTCTGTGAACGAGTCGCCCTAAACTCTATCAGTTTCAGTGATTTCTCTATATATGTCGCTAAGGCGTGTACGATAAACGTCGCGGAATTTTCCCCACTACTCAAAGCTCGAGAGGCCTGAGTAAACATAACTGAGTAAGCATATCTCCTTTACGATACACGACGCTGGCAAGACCTCTGTTGTTGACATATATCGAGAATTCACTGTACAATCTTTACTTCTTAATTGTCCACGCGAAGCATCAATCACCTGGGAGTTACCATTAGACCCTTGCACTGCGATTTGTTATAATGTTACAGATTTATTTATTTACTCAACCGTTACTGTTACGATCAGTTCGTACTTGACCATAATTTTCGACAAGAACAACTGTTACTGATTTACTCTACCTTTACTGTCACGATCAGTTCATATTTGTCGTCCTTCATGTCCTACAAGAATAACTGTTACAGATTTACTCTACCGTTACTGTTACGATCAGTTCATACTTCTTTATTGTCCATAATTTCCTACAAGAACAACTGTTACAGATTTACTCTACCGTAACTGTTACAATCACTTCGTAAATCTTCGTCGTTCATAATATCTCAGAAAAACTGATCCACATTTACTCCACTGTTACTGTCACGATTACTTCATACTTGTCCACAATTTCCTACAAGAACAACTGTTACAGATTTACTCTACCGTAACTGTTACAATCACTTCGTAAATCTTCGTCGTTCATAATATCTCAGAAAAACTGATCCACATTTACTCCCCCGTTACTGTTACGATCACTTCATACTTGTCCACAATTTCCTACAAGAACAACTATTACAGATTTACTCCACCGTAACTGTTACGATCAGTTCGTACTGCATCGTCGTTCATAATATCTCAGAAAAACTGATCCACATTTACTCCCCCGTTACTGTTACGATCACTTCATACTTGTCTACAATTTCCTACAAGAACAACTGTTACAGATTTACTCCACCGTAACTGTTACAATCAGTTCGTACTTCATCGTCGTTCATAATATCTCAGAAAAACTGATCCACATTTACTCCACTGTTACTGTCACGATCACTTCATACTTGTCCACGATTTCCTACAAGAGCAACAATCACAGATTTCCTGTACTTTTACTGTCACGATCAGTTCATACTTCTTTATTGCTGACAAATTCCTACTAGAAGAACAACATTCATAGCATCCTATGTCTCACAAACACCGTCAATATTTTTGCAAACAAAATTCGTTAAGAGACCACTAAATCGCGACTACTCTAACCGCATATCACAGTGCAAGGGGCCTCCGGTCTAAAATGTCAAAATGGCCGCGCGCGCAAGAGTACACTCTCCCCCCACCCGAGTTTGCGTACGCTCCGATGCGAAACCACGCTAACCGGCGCATGGCTACAATGATCGCCTGGCGACCTAGAACGCCGGTAACACTTCCGCCGCGACTTCCCCCAAAGACGACAATCTCTTCAGCAAGCGCATAGACTCGCAAGCGAGATCCGCAAGCAAAGTTTCAAGTAGCCAGTTCTGCGCAGCCAGGCTTGCAACGACTCCGAGTGAAAGCATGTTCTTTTAGTTGGTAATCATTCTGAATGTAACCTTACTCGTCGGATGGAACGTTGCACCCCGTTCATCCCTTGGGACGAAGACTCCCCGGAAACCCTCCCGACCAAGAGTCTTCGTCAGTCGAGATCTCTAGACTCTTCCTCGGCCGATCCTCCATCGGCCAGAGGTGCTGGACGTCCCTAGTCTTCCGGGGGGTGTGCGTGAGTCTTCGTCAACCGGGGAACGCGGGGGTGGACGTTCGCTCCCGCTATAACCATCAGCTGAAATCGACGTACGTCGAAGTGGCAGAGAGGGGTCTGACTGTTCACCGCTTGTTCGCAGACGTAAGAAGAAATGTATCAGATACATGGGGGAGGGAGGAGACGGCGATGGCGAAGGTGACGGCGAAGGCGAGGACGATCACTCGGAGGACAACCTGGGCAGCGTCGGGGAGGCAGGCACTCCCGAAGAGGACGAGTCTCTGAGCAGTCCGGGTGGTTTGTCAGCGTTGTCTAGTCTGGCTAGCCCGTCGCTGGTGTTACCGTCGCCCTCGAGCCTGGCCAGCCCGTGTCCGTGCCCTCTGACGCCCCCGGTGCCGCCTCCGCCCCTGTCCGGCAACCCTAACAGCCAGCAGTCGATGAACAACCAGCAGCCGGGCCAGCTGCCGCCGCCGCACCGCAACCCGGTCGGCACGAATCCCCACGACATCAACAATCCCCTAAGCGTGAACCAACTGACCGGACAGTGTATAAAGAGTGAAGTGGTCCAAACACCATCGGGCACCTCCAACCCGGCGATCAGTGTTACGTAGCCCCGGCCGGACCCACGTGACAAGACTGTTGCAATACACCGTGTCATCCGCAGGGTCCGTGTACGTGTACAGACGGGAATTACGGTGGTCAAGGCCGTTTTCGGAACAACGCCGAGGATGCTAGCGGCGGCCTGGCGGCTGGTCCTCCTACTCGGGATGTCCTCGACGCGCTGAGAGAACCCGAGGAAGCAACACACAGTCCACAGTCTACCTCCGGACCTCCCCGCGGTCCAAAGCGAGCCGGCCCAGGTCGTCCAGAGGCTGCAACAGCAGCAGCTGTGCTCGCCACGGACTTCCGGTGTCCTTGAACAGGCGACCGACCGCACGAGGAACGAGAACCGGAAGAAGAGAGTTAGGGCCGGGGACAACAGTGTTCAGAGAGCCTCGCCGCGCTCGTTCGCCAAGGTTTTTACGGGCCGGGAGCCGGTGTTTATGGCTGCCGGGAGATGGACGTTCATGCCGTGCGACGAAGAACGAACAAAATACGAGAAACACGAACAAATTCGAAGATGAGAAATACTCAGGACCAAGTGTCTGGCTGTAGTCACCCGCTCGAGGAAATTCTGCGTGCTAGAGGATGCGCTGTTGATGATGATGATGATGATGATGATAATGATGACGACGACGACGACGATGATGATGATGATAGTGGTCCGGTTGCGTGGATGAAAGAGAGTGTGCAAGAGAAAGAGAGAGAGAGTTATTGAGAGAATGTTAGGGAGAATAGGCCGACGAGAAAAGAAAAGGTGCGCGTGACACAGCTTGTAGTCCTTGTTACGTTGTGATGCCAATGACTGAGAGGTCATGTTCCTGTGCCAGGTACTATATTCTATAAAGTAATTATACCGCAGACGCATAAGCTAAAGGTAACACGAGCAGAATACAAGAGAGAGAGAGAGAGTGAGAGCATGAACATGTGACGCATGACAGGAGAGAAAGAAAATGAAAGAGAGCGTGCGAGAGAAAGAGGATCGAAGACGACGACCAGTAGACTGCGGACCTTTATGCCGAAGACAAATTCTCTTGCGTCGATTCCGAGTAGCAACAGCGAACATTCGTTTCCGCTTCGAGTCATTTCGATGCGGCGTTTACTCGATACTTGTCCAACACTCCGGTCTGACCACGGACATGTATCGTCCAGGTGATGTTCTCGAGCTTCTTGGCTCCCGACTTTTATCGGCTGGGCATCCGTGACATACACGGAGTAAACGCTGTATGTCAGATACAGTATATACGCGTATATACATCGAATGTCATATTTTGCGCAAAATTCTTTGCATCCGTTTGCAAAACACGGGGAGCTACACGGACACGCGTGGCCCCTTCCTTGACGATCATCGACAGTTGTTGTATGTAGATCACGCAACAGCGTGTTTGAAATTCTTGTGAAACGTCCTCGCTGGTTTAGTCCATTGGCATGAAACCTGCTCGTTTAGGAGCGTCCTTGCCGCGCGGTCGCATAAAAGCCGCAGTCTACGACGAGTCGCGGAGCGGGACATTTGATTGTCATTCATTTATTCGACCTCACGGTGTCAAGATACCTATCTTCTGTATGTAATTTGTTATTTTTTTAAAAGTCTATACACAGTGCGATTAATTAGCGTGTAAGATCTCTTTCGTTTAAGCCGCCGCCCCCAACCCCAACCCTTTCTCCCCACCCCCAACCCCCGTCCCCGTAACTTTTAGATCGCGACCCCTTGCCCGCTACCTAAAAATCTTCCAACGTGTCGTTGATTATACTATCTTCGTTCGACGATCATGATCGCCGGAGATCGGACAAGTCGTCGACGTTTTCATCGCAGCTTCCCAGAGAAGAGGCGACGAAAGGACGGTGACCTTGAGGATCTCGAATCGAAGAACGATCCCGGGCACTTTCCGCCGTGCATGATCAACGAGAACGCGATCGTGTAGGACCCAGGAGCTCCGCGATCTCTTAGAGGATCCTGGATCTCCGTGGATCTCCGTTGCACAATAGACTGCGGATCTTCGTGCGAAATGATTTGCGTGCGTCGTAACGCTAGAAATAGACCGGGTCCTGAAAGCGTCTGACTTGTACGGTGATTTCTCCATATATGTCGCCGGCAGCTGAGAAATGTAAACACGGTGTGTCTCCTGGACGATACATGTCACTGGAAAGACCCGTGTAGTCGACATATATCGAGCATTCGCTGTACTTGTGAAAATCAAGTGATTTTATTTAGTCAATCATTTTAAAAAATTTAATTTCTTTCCACCGGCGATTTTAATCGGATGAAAGCGACATTCTGAGATTATTTTACCCCCTCTAGTTTTTTTTTAATTTGACCCGGTGACGTTTATTATGAGCGCATCGGATCCGCAGTCTGTCGGCGAACGTTTTTTAGGTAAAATCTCAGGAACAATCTGTCCAAACTCGAAATTAACAATTCTTTCGTGAACGATCACCCTATCGAAAGTGAAATCCGGCGATCCTCGTTTCGTTCTTCCCCGTTCGATCGACGACCCGAGAGAACGATCGAGGGGCGATCGAGACGAACGTACTTTCGATCGAGGACAATAACCACGGGGGAAAAAAAAGAGACTGTTCTGAAATCCGAGCGCAATCGAGAGCTTCCATTTAGAAATCGCGTGCGTGCCGCGTTCGATCGGATCCGTCTTCGTGATCGTTCACGATCGAGGGAATAAAAGCTGCATTATTTATATCGGGCACGATGATACGCTTTTCTTTTTCCACGGCGGTATCACCTCCCCCCCCCCCCCCCCCTTTTTCATTTCCTCGATCTTCCCGCTATAAGTCCGTCTGGATCGTCGAGAAATCTGGATAGATCTTCTCTATAAATTCCTTCTTTAAATTTTCTCCTAAGATAAGATCGTTAAGACGCGCGGAAATGGGCAAAAAGTCTCGAAAAGATTGAACAAAATGTTTTATGTAAATAAAAGGAAATTGTTTTTGTAATTGAGCGTAGAAATTGATTCGTAGCCGTCGAATTTTATTGATCATTCCGAATCAAAATAAGTTTCTATGGATTTTCTGTATGTTGCAATTAATAAATGAATCTCCGGTACAGGGGTTGAAGAGATCAAAGTATAAAATTATGTTACTAGTGATTGTTTTTCTTTTTGAGCTACGAGTTAATTTGTACGCCTGAGGGAAACGTTTCGTTTTAAATATGTTTAGTTGAAAATTGCATGCCTAGATAATTACCTACGCGCGTACGAAATTGTTGTGAAGGAGAGCATATTCGAGCTGTTCAACTTTCTGCCCATATCCAGCTGTTCAGAAACTTTAATTTGTCGGAAGCGTGCGAAGCGTGTAGCGAGAGGAACGAGACGAATCGGACTACGGACGTTTATGCAAATCGAAACGAGCGTTTCTTTTTTTCTTTATCGAATCGCAACAATTTGCCGAGATGTTATTTTCAACCGAGAAATTCGATTTTCCATTTTGAGGAAGTTCTGTTCTGTTGCGCGCGCGATCGACGCGTTATAGAACTGTTCAGATTTTAATCGATGTTTCACGTTATCCTTGCGTAAATGTCCGTAAGTCCAGCAACATCGATTGTAATTTCGATTTGTAAACATTATGAAAATTCGGAAAGAACAGCGCCTCTGGGAACTCGAAGAATTCGATTCTTTTCCAAGCATGGTCCTTCGACTTATCTTTCCTTTTGTTTGTTTTTTTTTTTAATTTTTTCTCTGTTTTATGAAACGTTCATTTATTATTTCGCCCTTTTAATCAGCACGTCGCTCGTTTGGGACGACCTTGCAAAATTCAACCGGAAGCGGCAATACCGTTATTATAATAAGTCGGAATCGATTTCAATTGTCCTTTAATGTGCATTTTATTTTCTCCATTTGTTTTTTTTTTCCTCTTTTTTTTGGAACCTTGTTGCTGTAAAATAAACGACGAATCGGAGATTGTAGTCGCCACCACGGTTTCTTTTTCAGTCGATCACTGCAAAATTTTATTCGATAAAAAATCGTAATCGCAATCGTAATTGCGTCGATTGTTCTTTAACCGTCTCTTTGCCGTAAATGTTAATTCATCGGGGCGTCGAAGAATATTAAATTTCGGCAGTTCGTTTCTATTTTAACGTTTCAAGGACCTCTCAAGGAGAATCGCTCAACGAGAAAGCGCGCGCAATTCAAATCGTTCGAGCGAGTAAATCAAGATTAGCCTTCTCCCGCGTCGTTTAAACGAACAATTGCCGTTCCGTTGCATGACTCCGGCGGTTCACCCCCAACCCCCCAACCCCCTCCGTACATCGGTTAGCTGATCGACCAAAAATCAGACCCACACAATGAAAGAAAGAGCAAGCAAAGAGATCGAGCAGTGGTGAAACCCGAGAAGAAATCGTTTTGGCGCGTTTTTGCGTTAGGTTGCAGCTTTTGTACATAAAATAAATACGTTTTAAGGTGCATTTGTTGCGTCGAATGGGAAAGTGCAATGGAGGACTTTGATAACGATGATACGCTGACGGGAAAGATGTAATTGTCGGAAAAGGGAAAGAAACAAACGAGCATGGAATAGACGCGAAAGAGTATGTTGTAAAACGCGAGAGAATGGGAGAGAGAGAGAGAGAGTGTGAGAAAGAGAGTGAGAGAGAGAGAAGAATCCGAATGAAAGTGCGGAGCGGATGCGTGCGTGTGACAGAGAGCAAAGACAAGAAAGAAAGAACCTTCTTCTTTTTTTTTGTTTAGCGATGCATTTTCCTCTTTATTTCATCATAGTTTCTTTCTGTGTCATCTCTTTCATCTTTCGAGACGTTCATTCACGACACCCTCTATACCCCCCGTTCCCCTGAAAAACCCCCCCTCACAAACACGACTGAGCTAAACCACGATGTCTGTATAGCGAGAAACTTAAGATAAACCTGTAAACGCGTCAATGAAACAGTAAACTAAACGTGCCATAACGACATCATGCCAATATTATTGATAATACATATTTTTTACAATTAACGCTCTGTTCCCGAGTTCGTTCTGTCAGCGGCCACGGCGTACTCAGATTTTTACGCCTACTTGTCGCATAGTTCTTTCGCCGTGTTTTTACGTGTTCTCTCCTTCATTTGCCTCGGCGCGTCTCGATCGAGGACTCCGTCGATGACGCCATCGACGATCATCGAACGGACAGTCAACGGAACCATTCCTGAATCGCTCTGACAAACGCCGGGGATAGCACAGAAATCAGGGGAAGACGAAACCCCAGGGAAAAAATTATTTAACCCTCTGCACTCCGGAATTTTGTAAACACCCGTTAAATGTCGCCTCGACATATAAGCGCGAAGGGTGAAAGCAATCTTCTGTTCAGTTAGGTCCGGTTCATAGCAATCTTCTAGCCTTTCCCTGCTAACTTAGAGTATCAATCAAGGACACGTTCACCGCGAAATATTTAAACAAATACAAAGCTCCGGAGTCTGCAAAGTTCTTCACGAAGAAATTCACAATTTTACTACAACATTCTTGTTACATTTTCCAAGATACTCTGCCAAGTGTATGTCATTATATTTTTGTGAAAACGTCTGTTTGTTAAACATTGTTACAAGTCGGCGAGCGTTTTGACTTGTCTAAATATAATTAAACTCGCAAAATACTTGAGAAGCACTAGATCAGAAATCATTTTGGAAATGTCCAAAACAAATTCACCAGAAATACGAGAAACATGATTCATAGCGAAATCTGCTAAAAAACCTACCGATGTACCCCACGGGCTTGTAAAAATCTTCAGAAGTTATTGTGAATCTTGCAGAAGCAAAATTGCTTGTTCCGCCGCCATGTTTGATCTCTGTGGAGAGTCTTCAGGAATCGTTCGCAGCGAGTTAAACGTCTAAAAATGTCCGGGACGATACGAGTGATCTATCGATCGAGACGCCGAGGCAACAAACGAGTAAGTACGGGGCAAGGACGACCATCGGTTTCGCGGAGATGAGCGCGAAAGAAAGAAAAGAAAAAAGAAACGAAAAGAAGGACTACCGGATAGTACTGACAGACGTTAAGCCACAAAGAAAAAGACTCTTAAAGCCGTGCGATGTATTATTCCGAGTGTGATTTTGTGTGCGTGCGAGTGCGATTGCGGGTGTGTGCATGGGACACGACGATCACTGTTGTACGAGGATTGCCGGGTTGCGAGGGCAGAGGTGCAACGCCGAGTGCATTTAAACGCATTTACGCTGCCGGCCATTGCTTCGAGTTGCCGATCGAGAATAGCAATAGAAAGTTCGACAGAAAGTTCGCTCGACCTTGTACGTCTCTTCGACAATTTTACCAGCGTATTTTCAACCGTGTTCAAGCCTTTTGCAAAACCAAATACTTTTTGGACGAGTCCTGACCTTCCTTAGAGGATGCCTGCAATGTTGCAAAGAGGATTCAGAGGTTAGAAACGTTCTACGAATTTTGTTTCAATTCGTGCGCCATTTTGGAACCTTCAGAGGTCATCTTCGTTGATGATGGACCCCAACGAAATCAAATTTAAAACTGGAATGGATAAATTCTTTCATTTCTTCCTTCAATCTGAATAAAATTTAATTTTCTCTAGTACATTACGATTTGTAATAAGTGCGTCAATTGTTAATATTATTTGAACTTCTTATATGGTTCAGATCAATAAATGAATAATAATATTGTTTGAATTAGAATGAGTAAATAAGGGTCCAGACTCGTACATGTCCGTGCTTTTATATTTTTTCTCCCAAAAATGTATTTCCTCGGGAATGGTAATTCCCAAGGTCATTTGAAACAACTTTCTCCTTTACGAAAATGTTCCCCGCGGCTTCGTTACGGAGTTATCAACGAAAAGCACGGACCAATCGGCGCGAGGCTACAGCGTACCGATTCCGGCTCGACCAATGCCAACGTCGCGCTCGACGGGACCCGACAGCTACAGCCGCGCTCCGATTGGTCCGTTGTTTTTCGTCGATAACTTCTGAACAAAGCCGTGGAGAAGATTTTTGTAAAGGAAAAAGTTGTTTGAAATAACGTTGGGAATCATCCTCTTCAAGGAAATACAACGATTTAGAATCCCACGGCTTAAACAGGGTTGAAATGAATTGGCAACGGTACAGGGAGTTCACCCAGAAGTGGAGCCATAAAATCGATAAGTTACTTTTTATCAGATCAATGTTTAAAATGTTCTCGACAACATTTTTATTGTTCTCGACAATGTCCAGCTTCGTTAACAATTCCCAACCGGATTTTGAGTGTCCTCTGCCCTGGCAACTCGGCGCATTAGTTCACTTTTGCGAGGAATAAGACGACGTCACGAGGGTGGTCCGTTTCGGTCCCCACCGATGGTCAAAAAAGAACGAGGAAGCTGTTCTCACGATCTCCGCGAAATTCTCGTGCGAATTTTCATTGTAGATGAAACAGTATAGACGAAGAAGAAGAAGAAGATGAAGACGAAGAAGAAGATGAAGAAGAAGACGAAGAAGAAAAAGAAGAAGATGTTATTCAGTGTGGTACAGCTTCCGAGATCCGGTAAACACGGCCTACAGACCGCGCCAGACGTCATCGAAATGTCGCTCGAGTATATAAGCCTAACCGCGACTGATCATCGCGAGATAAAAGTAAACAGGAAAAATCTATGTATCTTTTGCAGGACGACAAAGTGCATAATAATAAATAAATAAATGTTGCAGTCGCGGCCGGGCTCGTGACTCTTGTCGAAAGGGAGTATGCTTGTAACATATTGTAAAGTATCATCGACAGTTTTCAGCTGCGTTGTACAGTGTTTTCTAAGTATCTAGTTTATAGTGTGTAATTGAAGACACATTGTATTTACACTAAATAAGTGATCTGTATCAAATTCATTCTCGTATAACCTGTATCTCCTACTCATGTAGATGCTAAAAGTGATTTGTGTCATAAAGAAACCTATAAATAAAATTAGCAATTTGAGAATGTTGTCGAGCGCGTCCATTCATTTCGCACGTACTACCATCACCCCAAAATGGCGGAGGAATAACAATAGTTCGCATGGAACACGGTAGTCAGGTCACCGAAAACAAAGAAAAACGGTACGCGAACTCTTATTGTACCAAACCAAGGATTAACACGGAAAAGTAGATCAGATTTGCAAGAGCTAACTAAAGTATACTGGTTTCTTTCATAGCTAGGCACTCCTAGTTCTATCAATAAAAAGATCTACGTTCAGACAATGCAGCTTCAATTATTCCCCTCCTATTCGGCTACACCAGTGAATTCCTTACGTTGAAACTTGGATTTCCGGCATGTTCTCGCCACCATCTACAGGATTACATGAAGAAAAGCTAAAAATTTCTGGTTTCCTGAAGCAAAGTTTAACCAGACATCCTTTTCGACACACTTCACAAAGCTAGCCAAAGATACAGACCAAGTTTTCTTAAATACATGAGTATATATTTCCAAAACGGCCTGTCCATCCAACAAAATGATGCACCAAGCACAAAAGACATTACCAAATACATGTTTAACATCATCCTTAGTCACTCGGTCTTGCCCAACGATGCATGGAACAGTTATGCTCGTTATTGCTCGCACTTCGGCGGGCAGCCAGTCTTGGCGTCGGAGAAGAAGAACAGGCTCAAAACGTTGACAGCGTTCAAGGTGTACACGTTCGGGGTCTTCAAGTTGCAGTTGGTCACGAAGACCTTGGCCATCTTCATGATGCTCTCGCACTTCATCACGCAGGCAGCTCCGTCGAAGTTCGGCCTTCCTTGGTCGTCCCTCGCGCAGGGGTCGAAGAGATAGAACTTGCCGTAGTGCTGCATTACAGCGACGGCCATGTTCGTCGTGTGAAGGATCCCCGCGCAGTTGGACCTGAAGAACATGGCCAGCGACTCGGCCAGGTCGAAGGTGAGAAGGAGGCCAGCCGCGGTATGGTTGTGGACGTGGATGGTGGCCCGGAAGTCTCCCACGATGAAGACGGTGAGGAGTTCGCTGGGCGAGAGGTTCCTGGAGCCTGGTCGAGCGGCCCTGACGGTGTCCAGGTGCAAGAGGTTGCCGTACTTGAGTATGGCGTCGATCAGCTCGGGTGTCCAGGTGGAGGGGACATGGAGGAGGCCAACGACTATGGCAACAACGGCCATGGCAGTGCTCTGGTAGCCTCTGCTGGTGCTGCTCCAGGTGCGATGGTTCATGTGCAGGGTGCCACGCAGGACGCTCAGCTCCTCGTCGACGTAATTATACTCGGTGACGGTCTCCACGTCGAGGGTGGTATTCTTGTTCCCGTGCGTGACCGGAATCGGGGGAGTGACGCAATCGAAATGGGGCCTGAACCCAGCTGGACAAGGCAGAGGCTCGATGTTAGCGGTCTTGATGATCACCCTACAGATCTGGTAGCGTCCGTACTTCTCCTGCTCGTCGATATTCGTGAAGAGGACCTCGTACAGCGGCTCTATGCAGGCGAACCACATCACGCAAGAGGTCCCGTAGAAGTCCGGCAGGCCCTGGTCACTGCGGGCCCTGGGATCGTACATGAAGTAGATCCCCATGTCCTTCCAGATCGCCACGGCCCCGCGATCAGTGACCAGGACGCCCGCTCGATTGTTCTCGAAGAACTTCTGGATCCCCTTCTCCAACAGGATCGGTGGAGGAGGTGGTGCACGGACTCTGGTAGGTCCCCTAGCCTTCGCCCTCCTGGCGCCTCTGGCCCTTCTGGCTCCTCCTCGCCTCTTCTTCCTCTTGTCCTCAGGCTGTGGAGGAGGAATGGCCACTATACCGGTCACCGTGCTGGCCTCTATGTCAGCAGTCAAGATATTCACGCCCACGTAGAACACCCGGATGATGTCCTTAGGCTTGATCCTGACGATCGTGGGCTTGGCCTTCTGGGTCAGTCGGTGCACGTTCGCTCCGATCGCGAGAATCTCGTCCATGGTCCTCTTGGTCCAAGTGATCGTGTTCTTCACGACGGACATGCCGATAGCCACCACGCAATTTGCCGCCGTCTGCTTGTTCCTGAACGACTCCGGGAAGATCCTGTCTCCCTGATGGTAGGAGCCACGCAGGATCGCTCTGGCCTCGCCCTGGACTCTCCTGTAGGCGTTCAGGGGAGGAAGATTCGAAGGTCGAACAGCCGCGCTGGGGTCAAACTTCCATGGTGGGAACTTGTTCCAGTTGAGCACGTCTATGACGATCATCTCGTAGTCGCTCTCGGTGCCCAGGTGCTCTATCAGATACTCCACCAGGATCTCCGTGTTAGCGACCCTCAGCACCTTCGAAGCGTTCGTCGACCCCCCTCCCTCGCTATCCAACAGATCCGGTATCACGGTGTAGTAGAAGTTGTCGAACTTCCAGACGGGTATGTTCCTATTCCCGCTGACAGTCAGTGCCCCCGACGAGTATCTCGCGAAGAACTTGTCGATCCCGTCCTTCAGGCCTTGGACCTTGGGCGGCTTGGCGGTTAGGCTGCCGGCCTCGACGCAGTCCTTGATACTGAGGTTGATGCGCCGGGTGGAGAGGAAGAACTCGGTCATGATCTCGTTGATGCGGGGAATGGCTCCCTCGCCGAGCCTGTCGACGCACTTCGAGTGCAATTTGTCCCCGGTGACGATCACCTCGTCCAGGACCGCCTGGGTCCAGTACCTAGGCTCGTAGACCTTCGCGAAGACGATGGTCATCACCGCGACGGCGGCGGACTGCTTGTTCCGGTTGACCTCGTCGAACCTCTCGTTGTCCATCTTGATCGTCCCGTCGATCGCCCAGACCCCGTCCTTCACCTTGACGAAGTGGTACCAAAGGCTGTCCCCCGAAGTCGGCTTGGCCGCTCGCTCCTCCTCGGCCACCCTGGTCTCGTAAGCGTTGCTCAGCGTGACGGCGTCTATGATGAACTCGTCGCCGACCGCCACCTGCGCGATCGCAGCGACCAGCGACGGGATATCCGTGAACCACATGATCACGGCAGCGCCATCTTTCTCCCGAGGCTCGCCCCTGGAGTCCCGGCCTCTGGGGTCCATCGTGAAGAACGCCTCTCCCTCCCGCCAGAACGGCATCATGATGCTATCCTGCCGGAAGATGCCCATCATGTTCCCCTCGAAGAAGGTCTCCAGCTGGCTCTCCAGCTCCGTCATCCTGCCGCCCGCGTTCTCGGGTTCCAGCTCCACGTACATCCTGTTCACGCCGACGTTGAACTCCTCCCCGATCTCGTCGGGCAGCAGATACGTCCTGGGCGTCTCCTCCTCCTCGGTCTCCTCCACCGGGAGGTTCTCCAAGTTCTCGGTGGCAATCTTGTCGCCTATCTTCAAGATGTCGTCGACGACCTCCCTGTACCATAGATGAGGATTGTACAGTTTCGTCATGGCCAGAGTGGCCAGGGCCGTGGCGGCTTGCTGCTTGTCCCTGGTCTGCCGTTTGAACATGGCCTCGCTGCCCTGGTTGAAGCTGCCCATCAAGATCGCCCCGGTCTCACCGAGGGTCGTGTAGTTGTTCAGATCAGGCTTCACCGGGATCAGCTTGTCAGCTTCGATCTCCTCCTCGGTCAGCTCGTTGCCGATTTGTATGCTCTTCATCGCGTGAATGGCGAACTCGTCGCTCGTGGGAACCTCCTCTTCGTGTTCCGCGTTCGCCTTGATCAGATTGGCCAGGACCGGAAGAGTCAGGGTCCTGACCACGCAAGCCACGGGGATGTCCTCTTCGTCGGTCTCCGACAGACCGCGCGGGTTCCTCGGGTTCGGGTCGAAGCAATAGTAAACGGGATGCTGGACTATCTCCTCCTTCTCCTTGACGTCCTCCTCCATCTTCCACACGGCCACGCTCATGTTCTTCACGTCGACGATCCCGTACTGGTAGTCCTCGAAGAACTGCGCGAGGGCCCTCCTCAAGTTCAGAAAGTCGCTGTCGTCCGCCGCGGACAGGTTCCCGATCACCGTGCCCTCCTCTATGTCGATCTTCACCTTTCGGTTCTTGTAGTACAGGTTCTTCTTCAGGTTCGTCACGAAGAAGTACCTGATCTCCTCCTCCTCGACGTCGGTCGCCGGGTTGCACCAGGTGTAATAAGCGTCGCCCTCGTGTATAGCAATGTCGATGGTCTCGCTGGTCCACTTGGCGGGCGGCGTCTCCCTGGCGGCGATCAGGCCAACGACCGGCATGGCCAGACCCTGGTTCCCTCTGTTCTCGTCCTCGAACTCTTCGTCGTCGTTCGCGGTGGTGCCCCGAAGAACCCAGGTCTCTCCCGCCGTTCCAGGCTGGAAATCGTTCCAGGCCCTGGTCCCTGGAACGTCGTCGAGTATGGTGATGTGCCTGATCGTGAACCGATCGTTCTTCTTCAACAGCTCGAGATCCTTCCAGAAGAGGATCGCGAGGTTCTCGGTGCTGGGGAATCTCATCACGCAGCAATTCCCTTTCCTCCTGTCCTCGTCGTTCCCTTTCCCCTTCCCCCTCTCCTCGCGAATCCTAACGCCGTTCGAGTCGCACTGTCGAGGATCGAACATGTAATAGCAATCGTCCTGGCTCCAGATCGCGACGGACATCGAGGAGGACTCGATGATGCCTTCGGTGTTCACCAAGAAGAACTCCTCGAGCGCCTGTCTCAGGTTTAGGACCGTGGGGATCTTCGAGCTGACGGTCCCGGTCGCTGTGATCAGATCCACGTCGATCACCAGCTTCCGATCCTCCACCTGAACCTTCACGTCGGACAAGTCCGAAGCGGTCATCGACCTGATGCTCGGCTTCTCCGCCTTGACGTCGGCGTAGACATTATCCCCCAAGGTCAAGATCTCATCGAGCTTCGGCCTGAACCACGTCCTCACCGGGTGCACCTTCTTCATGGCGATCGCCATCACGCAGTTCGCCACGTTCTGCGGCCCCTTCGCCTTGTAGACGTCGCTGCTTTCGTGTGTCAGACCATGAAGAATCGCCATGTAGCCAGGCAGCTCGCGGAACGTCGAGGGTACGTTCGCGTGCATGTTCTCGTATGTGTACCCGGTGTCGAATTTATTCTGATCCACCAGAGGTTCGGTGGCGAACTTCTTGTCGATGCTGTAGTTGGATATAGTGATCGAGAGAGGTTCCCTGTGGATCTTGGCGGTTATCGTGCTCTTCACCTTGTCCCCTTTGGGCACCGGCTTCGTGCAGTCCATCTGGTTCTCGTCGATGTCGACGGGATTGATCGCTCTTAGGACACTTTTGTCGACGGTCAAGCGACCGCTGCTCGGAATCCGGTCGATGTACCCTTTGCCGACCTCGCTGACCCGTTGAACGGTGACCTTGTCGATGCAGTACCGCGAGTCGTACCGCTGGTCCATGCTCTTCAGGAAGTGATCCCGCAGGTCGTTCATGCACTTGAACCGCATCGCGCAGGCCACCCCGCTCGCCTCGCGGACACCGTCCTCGTCGCACGGCGCAGGGTCGAAGTAGAGGAAGCCGACTTCCGGTTGCCTCCACATCGCGATCGAGGTACCTTGAGCAGTGATCACCCCGGAGTCGGACGACTGGAAGAACTTCCGCAGACCGTCGGCGAAGTCCGGACAGCCCACGGTCTCGCTGAACAGGTTCCCGTAGATCCCGGTCTCCTCGACGCACACCATCACCTTGTAGTTCGATATGTAGAACTCCGGGTGGATCAGCCTGGCCTTCATGTACTCGTCCTCCTTCACGTGGTTCCTCATGGCGCTCGTGCGGTACACCTTGTCCGCGTTCTCCAGAATCTGGTCGACGTACTCCTTGACCCACTCCTTCGGCTCGAACAGACGACCATAAACGATCGCCACCACCGACGCCGGGGCCGCCTGGCGACCTCGACTTCGGTACTTGAAGTGGGGATCGTTCATCGCGTAGGAACCGCGGAGGATCGCGGAGTTCGCCGTCAGGGCGCGGAACTTGTGCCATCTCTTGCCGAAAGACCTTGTCGCGTACCTCTTCGGGGCATTGTCTCCTTCGCCGACTGTACCTGGAGCGTCTTGCGGTCTCGAGGCATCCTTTTTAGGAGCTTCCTTCTTAGGAGCCTCCTTCTTCGGGACTTCCCTCTTGGTGGCGGTGGCCATGTTGGGTCTCGGCTGACAGCACCGTTGCGGAGAATTAGATTAGGTTCGTTGGTGAGTTTTAAAATTAAGGGAATTGTTTTGGGGAGTGGGGGGCATTGAATTCGTTCGGGAAGAGGATGCAATGCTGAAGAGGAGGATTTCTTTGGCAAATGTTTAGCCTCGCATCATTGTTGCCAAGGAGAATTATTTTAACCCTACAAGTTTTATAATCAACGAAATTATTTTGTTAATTGGGGAGCCTACAGTTTCATAGAGAAAGAGGATGCAATGCTGAAGAGGAGGATTTCTTTGGCAAATTTTTAAACTCACATCATCGTTGCCAAGAGGAATTATTTTAACTCTATGAGTTTTAGAATCAACAAAATTATTTTGTGAATTGGGGAGCCTACAGTTTCATACAGAAAGAGTATGCAATGCTGAAGAGGAGGATTTCTTTGGCAAATGTTTAGCCTCGCATCATTGTTGCCAAGGAGAATTATTTTAACCCTACAAGTTTTATAATCAACAAAATTATTTTGTGAATTGGGGGCCTACAGTTTCATACAGAAAGAGGATGCAATGCTGAAGAGGAGGATTTCTTTAGCAACGAAAAGTTTTGGACACTTTTTGATAATTATTTTGAAAAGAGAACTCTAGAATAGATAGCCTATATGCTTCCTTCTCCAAGGACACGCGTAACTTAGTGTTTCTTTACTAACAAGATGATGTTCCTCTAATAGTAATTAGTTTAAAATGTGAAATATATATACTTGCCTGTTGCTTCCAGTAGTTGCAAATTCTAAACCATTGTTTCGGATATTAAAAATTCCCTTTTGCTTTATTCACTTGTAAAATTTCCCAATCATTACAAAACTTGTATTAAAAATCGTCGTCCCTTTTGTTCACTTGTAAATTTCTCTACCCATGTATGAAAATTAACCAAACGAAATGACAATTGATCTTAATATCGATACATTGAAGTTTGTCATCAAATTCACATCACTTTGATTTGATTTGCTTTCCAAAAGCAACTGAATGTTTAGACAAATTGTTTGCTCAACGATAAAATGTTTATCAAGTTCCATATTTTATTGGTTTATTAATAATTTATTAGAATTGTTTGTTACTTCGGAAATATTGTATTTCCTCATATGAAGAATACTGAATAACTTTTGTTGGGAACATTTTCACAATATATTAAAAATAATAGATCAAATAAAATAAACGTTTTATTGTAAATCTATATAATACATCCCACAAACTAAAATTATTTGATTAATATGTGTAAGTACTTAATATTGCGTTCATTACATTAGGCTCATCACTAAATACTTTCTTAGTATGAAATGATCGAATCAATAACTTTACTTACCTGGCAAAATGTCTCCAAAGTTTTATTTAAAACACAAATGATACACTGATCATATATATATAAGTACATAGAACCTCATAGCGTTAACGAATATAACATAAACTATAAGTAACACACCGAATAATCAATAAGATACAAACAGAGAAAATATAAACTGTCAGGTTAAGAGGGGCGGACGCATTGTTGCAAAGAATAGCCGTAAACTTTATTCCATCAACATATAAAAAGAAAACGTAATAAATATTATAAATATAAGTATAAAGTAACAGGAGTCGAATATATATAATAACTTGCTATTATGTCTTTCGTTATAATGCGGGGGAGGGCGAGGACTAAACGGCAAATCCTTTGAACGAAATTAATATTAATTAACCGCGAAGATCCTTGTAAGTGAAAAACAATGACAAACGAAACTGTATGCAACTTTGTTAGCCATCCATCGACGATTAGGAATAGTGTAGAGGCGCGAATTATCGAACAAACCTGTTTATATATACTATATCGATACAAAGTGGTCTCTACAATTTTTCGTTAATTACTTTTTAATTAATCCTCCACTCTCTTTTTCTTTCTGAAACTGTTTTGACGAGGATCTCTACCTGGGCGACGAAAAAGCACGTTTCGCCGTATCTACACTCGTATTTACAACACGTATTTATATTTATACATGTATTGCTCAATTATTGCAACAATTTGCCAAAAAATATCTACACGTAAAAATATATATAATATGTACATATAAACACACATACACAGTATGTCGCTCGTGTATACCTGCGTGTGCCACGAGTTCTCTTCGTTCATTTTCCCGTCGCCATTTTCCTATTAATTACAATAACGAGCCTGCAGGGAATCGAAACCGAAATAATTACTTTACCGACACTCTTCGAAATTTGTTAGCAACCAGAATTAATTATATACTCCGTGAAAATATTTCGGTTTCCACTCCCTGCTCTATTTTAGCTTCTCCTTTTCCAGATACAGTGATTTCTCTATATATGTCGCGAAGGCCTGGAGGATAAACGTCGCGGAATTATCCTCACTACCCTGGGGTATTCCCCGTCCGGGGCCACGAAACTCGAGAGGCCTAGGAGTGTAAACATAACACGAGTATGTCGCCTGGACGATATATGTCGCTGACGAGACCCGCGTTGTTGACATATATCGAGAATTCACTGTAATGGATTTTTCACGCAAACCGTCGCGTTATTCGTGGTACAAGCAACTAAAGGACGATTCTATGTGCAAATATAATCGGTGAAAATTCATCTGCAAATTCGAAGTTCCAAAACTTCAAGGAAAGATTCAAAAATTCATTAATACATGTATTACCTGTCTCGACTGATTTCTAAACGATCTACTAATTCCACCAATTTGTATTTACTTGTAGAAATTATTAACTCTATTGTTACTCTGTTTATTGCAAATAGAAGATGGATGGAAAAACAATTTCAAAATTGTTCATAGAAGTAAAACACTTTAGAAGCAAATCGTGGAACAGACTTTTAACGTATTCACCGTTCACGAATTGGCAGAACAACGATTGTTTAAATAATAAAAAAACAGCTTCCTTCGAATGCAATATTATGGGATCGACGACAATTTCGTACATGTAAATAAATCATGGAACAGTGGACAGTGAACTGAAGAATTAATGAATTAATTACAATTTAGCTCGAGGGATGAAGAAAACACATCATCGACTGTACAAATAAATTTTCTTTCAATGGCCATACAAGCGACATACAATCACATCTGTTCGACAAAATCTCCAACTCGTTCAACAAAACGAACGAAAACAATTGTTTCCTACCGATGAAGACAATTTCATTCTCTATTTTCTTTCTTTCTTTCTTTTTTTTTTTGGTTTGCTTCCGCAACGTTGCCTGCTTATATACCACGAATAACGCTATCTCCTCTATTTTACAATGTCCTTCCGGTTCATGGAAGAAGCGTAATTCTCCCTTCGTCGTGTGCGTGTGAATTATGTTCCCCGCGTGCGTGCACGCGCGTGTGTACACATTGGGATGACGACATAGCGAATCAATTAACAAGGGTTTCGTTGGAAAAGCGATTTCTAAAATTAGCAGAAACTGTGTTAGAAGTGATACATCTTCTGGAGAGAAGCGCCGAGGTGTTCTGTCGAGTTGCTATTAAAAATCATTGAAAGTTTGGATTGATGACGGTGGGACTCGAAGTCAAAATTCGTAGAAACTGAGTTAAACTTTGCGCAAGCTCCACAGACCAGCACCGAGTTGATCGTTTAAATTTCTGTGAAGAATAGTTACTAAACAAATTTACAAATTTTATACTAAATTCAATATGGAGATCGAGCTACCCAGAAGAGATCAAACTGTCCACAATACCCCAACACGAGTCCCAAATCCTGAATTTCTGAATTCATAATCTCGCTACAGTGTCTACTCGATACTTGTCCAAAACATGGGTCCCACCAGGGACAAATATCGGCTAGAAAATACTATTCTTTGATCCGCAGAGCAAATATCATCGAAATTATATCATATTTGGTGTCATTTTCGTTGGAAAAATCCCATAAAAGAATAATGAAAAATAAAGAAGTTTTGTTATTGGATTAGTCTCCTGATCTAACATCGATTATGTTTACGCTGCTCGGCGACCAAGGTCGCCCGCAGCAGTGGGCATAGTTCTGGGACAATTATCGGCTATAAATTTGCGACATATATCGAGTAGAGACCGTATGCATCTGCACAACAGAGAATTGTTTCGACACCGGTTCGAGAATGTTTGTTATGGCAATTGGCATGGGCCCGGTGGGTTCTCTATATTATTGCGAATCGTTACCCCGAGGTGTACATGGTACACAAATGTTTATTGTTCATTGTTCATTCGCTGGATTGAGTATATATACATATATATCGATCCATTGCGTGAGCACACGGTACACGACGCGCGTGCATGTTTGCACCGTTCGTATTTTTTTTTCTTTTTTTTTTGGCTCGAGCTCGCCGCGCTTTTATTTAACATCTCACTGGCAGATTGTGACAGGTTCACTGACAATTTTTGCTAATGGTTTCGACGTCGTTCCTAAACGGCAGAATCGTGCCGGTCACCAATCAAAGGAATAACAGCTACTTCGTTACAGATACACGGTAATAAGCGTTCGCGCTTGATCTAACCGGTTTGCTCCGATTAATTGGTAATTGGACTGCGGACTTTGCGTTCGACAATAATCGTACAGTAAACTTAGCTTAGCGAGCATGAGCGCAACAACAAATCTCTCACTGTGCTCAACAAACACTTCGAACGGTTTAAAATCATCAATTGCTCCTCGACCACTGCCTTGAGAATCGCGGATATTTATTTGCTGATCTTATAAACAAATACAATAATAAAAACAATTTTATACAATCTCTCTCTCTCTCTCTCTCTCTCTCACACACGCAAACACATTCGCGTCGGTGATCCACGGATTCGAAGCGAAACTTAAAGGTCCCTAAATCCTTTGGCTTTCCGTCTCTCGGAATACAATGAAAATAAAGGTACAAATACACATGCGATAAAATATAGTATAATTCGTGTATAAAATTCCGGGGCTGGTAAGATAAGACAGCGTAACAAAATTGTTCATAGAAAAGAAAAAAAAACAAACGAGCTAGTTGATTTCTTCTATTTCTTTTCTTTTTTTTTTTTTTGTTCTCTCAACTAACGTCGCAGTCGCATCCACAGTCCAGTTATAGTTATGCGCTACATGTACTTGTTCTATTACACGCACATTGAGAAACATAGTCGGACGATCCGCGTTTACACTGCGTCGCACAAGAATCGCTACGAACCACATTTAATCTTAATAAAATATATCGGATACACGCAGCTGAATGTTAACCGTCTACGGGCCAATCAGGATGCGCCCCGATCACGGTGGTGATTCCATCAGTAACGTTGTCTCCGTTTCCGAAATTTGTCTCGTATCGTTCAGCGTACAAGCCAAGAGATATATTTTAAAAAATCAGTGATCTCGCGTAAAAATCAAGATTCTCCATTTCTTTCGGTTCATACCGATTAAACGAACCGTATAATACTCCGCGAAACAAAAATATATACAACTCCATTAATATGTATCGCCCCCGCTTATAAAAAATCATGATTGCGCCTGGAATACCCAAAAACGTGTACACGAATCCCCGATGCGAGAGGCTCGACGGTTGTGTAGCGCAAAAAAAATCGTCCAGAAATTCGAAAATAGGAACGCCTCCTCAAGACTGACCTTGCGAAGGACGCTACCAATGAAATGACCCGATTCGCGTTGAATCGTCGAGGATGTCACGGCTCCGCGAAACCGAATCGACCAAGGTCGCGTGTCTCCGTTCCGAGATGATCGGTCGAGGTCCCGGCGTCCTTGGGGACTCCGATTCCGGCCGTGAATCCTGTCGCCGCCGCGGGATCGATTAGGTCAGAAGAGGGAGCAGCGGCAGCGCGGTTGGTCCGTAGAGAGTTACCGAGGAAATATCAGTGGTCGCGTGTGTCGAGTACATGGATCGTGTTCAACGATTTATTAATCGCGCGACGACAACTCGTTCTCATCTATCATCACAGACGGAAAAAGACTTAATTATAATATGTAGCGAAGGGTCGACGAGTTCCGTCCGCGTGTTCGTCTCGCGTGTCTTTACTGTACAGTTCTCCAAATCATCCTCCAAAAACCGAGAAACGCAGTGCTCGCACGCCGAGAGACGCTCCGTTTCGCTTCCTGCTTTCGATCCGGAAACAGTTTTAACGTTCTCCGCCGTTTCTCGTTATAATAATGTATCAACTTTGACCGGAACGTCGAGACGGATGCCGGGAAACAAGGGCGTCCATCGGGACACTCGCGCGACGATCAACGGAAAAAGATTCTGCACGAGCGTTCAACAACAACAAACCATACGTGCAGAGGACAACAAATCGCTGGTTAACGTCGGTTAAACTATGCACGAGAATACGCAATTTCTAAAACCGCCGAGTCGTTCAACGTTCTTCTCTCTTTCTCTCACGCACACACACACTCTCTCTCTCTCTCTCTCTCTCTCTCACTCTCCATTGTACTGGACAAGTTCCATCGTACCCGCGCGCGAATAAACGGAATTCATTGAGATTCACTGAATGACCCCCGAAAGCGTTTGTGCTAGTAGCTCGATGATGAGATGAAACTGAAGCTCATTCGACGTCAGAGCGGGGCAAGAATCGCAAGGAATCATTGTATCGCGAAATAACGAGATGCTAGAAGACCTGGCGGATCAGCGAACCGTGCGGAGAAATCCGTGTGCACGATACACAAAAGAAAAGAGCACCGTTGATCATTCCTCCTTCTTAGATTTTTCTTCGAAAGTCCGCTCTCGCGCGTCCATTACGTTCACAAAACATTGCAAGCTGTACCGATGAATTTGCAATGATTTTGACTGAATTGTGCATCCTGTTCGAAAGCTAACAAATTTTGTAATCGATAGACCGTACGCATTTATAGTAAATTTATATAATTCACAGGAACGACTAACCCAGCCCAATAGCAGTACCATGAATATTTACGGTTATTGAAATCGTAAGGATGCGTCCAGTACAGTGAATTCTCAATATATACGTGAACAAAAATTCCCTGAAGTTGATCATCCAGGCCTTAGAAATTACTGTATGTACTATTTAAGAAATTGCTGAACGTATGTACAGGTTTGTACGATCTAATGCTCCGTAGACCAAAATAAATGTTTCACTATCTAGTTTCGTCGTTGCGAAGAACATAAACTTGCATGGGGACCCACAGTCTGCTGTACCATCGATAAACCACTTTCTTCTTAAGTTTTGTACGTTACGCGTGCTTTTCTAATTGGCAGAGATAGAAGCGTCCCGAGCCCTCAACAATGGCACATTACGGTGTTCGCACGTTATGCTTGCTCGCACGGTTCGCATCTCCATGATCGTGTACGCGTGACAACATTTGGTGTGTATACAGAATTCAAAGACGTCCTTATTCCGAGGAATCACGAATACTCGCGGTTGCGTAATTAGCATCTTATCACAATCGATCAGAGTGATCGGAACCGCCTTGAAGCGTCGGTTGTGATTTCTTTCTTTTTTTTTTTTCTCGTAAGCCCTTCGAATAGAACACATTACAGTCTCTCCGATCGACAACGTTTTAGAAAAACTATCATCTAAAAGAAAAGCTAGAGCAACGGTGTGTTATTATCGCAACACTCTGTTCGTAAGGAGTCCAATGGCTACTAACAGATCCTCGAATTACTTTCAAATCGGTTCTATACGTTTTTCTTTTTGTTTTGCTTTTTTTCTTTTTTCTTCTTTTTTGAGTGCGCATGTGTGTCTCTGTGTGTGTGCGTCTGTTCTCTGCTTGGTCCCACGAAAATTCCGCGATCGCTCGAGAAAGCGCACAAAGTGAGCCAATTATCGTCAAATGATCTCTGCGCGAATGATCAGGATACCAATTTTCTACGATCACGTTACGGACTAGAGAGAAACGAATACAGTAATTGACCAATCAGAAATGCAGAAGATTCTAATACGCATTCAGTTGACTTTCATCGGAATAAGGCATGCCGCCGTTTTCGTTTTGTTTCACGGTAATTACAAAAAAAGAAAAAAGAACGACATCGTCTTAGTTAACTTGGAAGTCGATTGAGATTAATAACACGCTGAAACGTAGCTACCACAGGAAGGTCTCGCGGCATACTAAGCAGACCAAGGCGCCACTCAACAATACAATTAGTATTTAACATCGTTTACTTTTCATCTATTAGCTCAGGCAGATTAACACCAATTTATTTATACTTTGAAACAGAGAGAACGTTCTTTACGGATATCTTGAAGGGCATCTTTAACCACTATCAATTGTGCCGGTACTTGCGAAAGTGACGTGGAAGAAAAAAGATCGATCAAGATTCTTGTATCACGGGAGAATTTTCATATTTATCCGCTAAAATTTCAGGGTGGAAGAGGGCAGAAATTAGTTTATTATTAGAAAACTATATTCAAACGCAAAAGTCCAAATATCTCGACGAAAAAAAAGTTATGCACGACTCACGCCACTTTCACAATCACCGGCACAATCGACGCAACGTACAATTCGCTAATGTTTATTATGTTCAGTTGAAATAATCGACGCCCAGGCCTGAAAGAAGACTGCGTCCCGCGTACATCATCGCGACGCCTCCGAATAATATTCTCGAGTAGTGTCGTTGTTCGAAAGTTTACAAAAAGAGCCCGCTATCTTGCGACATGATTCTATGTTATTAACAATTAGTTATACAGTTTCGCGAGTGGTAAACACGCTGGATCCAGCGATTTAATCCTAAGTATCATTCACATCTCGGAGTATCTGAAAATAGAGATATCTAAGCATTTGTTTTTTCTTTCCTTTCTTCTGCGTTTTATACACTAATCTGACCGGTAACTCTTTTAAATACCCCCTCTTTCTTTCTCTCTCTCTCTCTCTCACTCCCTCTCTTTCCCTCGTCGTCTAATATGAATTCTCCTGGTAAAGGACTAAACGTCAGTACTATCGAGTTGCCTATCCCTTACATTTATGTATAAGTCGTATCAAAATCAAGGAAAAATAGGTTTCGCGATTGGACGATAACGAACGTGATAGTACGAGCGTGTCTCTTCCGGATGGTGAATGCTTCTCCCGTTCACGTATATTTTTACTGTTTCTTTTCTATCTTTCTCTCTCTCTCCCTCTCTCTCTCATTTTTTTTTCATTTTCTCGTGGCCTATCTGTTCGCGTCGTTTATAATAGTTCTCGAGGAAGTGAACACTGCTGAAAACTTCTGTCAAGACCTCGTCGTGGAAGCTTGACGGAAGCTTGGGCGCATCTCTTGTACCACATTTCTAGTAAAGCTTTTATATATGTTTGTATATATACAAATACAACAAATGTAACTCTGTTGTCTGAGAGCCTCTATCGTACGATCACGGCGAACATTAACTGTCCCGGTTCGGGTGCTTGGCAAGGAATCGTCGAGGCCAGGGTAGAGGCCAGTCGTATTGTCGTGGCACCGTGCCGCCCACATTTTTCTCGAAATACTTGAACATACGAAACCACCAGAGCCGGGTCAAAAAGTTGTTTGGTTCGTATTGCTGGAACAAATCAGAATGCGCCCATTAGTACAGCTGTCCTGTCAGACCGGTGCCAAGGATCGAGTGATCTACACCATATTGCACGTATTAATACACCGTTGTAACATTTAACCGGTTAACTGCGATCGACGAGTACGAAACTTCAAATAAAGAATTATCATGAAGTATTATTCAAACCCAATAATGCCACGCGAGGACAGAAGAATAAATAAGATAGGCGTTAAAATTTCTAAGTTAACTCCACAGTTAACTGGTTAAGTATAATGTAGTTAGGGAGATTTCGCTGTTTCTTAGTTGGAGAATGCATGATACTGGAAAAACGTATGGTTCCGTAGCTCTATTTGTATTTATACGTGCGTGCGAATGCTCATGGAAGTGGCCCAAGTCCTTAGCACCAACCAGGTACTGTTTAAATCATTTCCATTGGAAACAATGATTTCTGTGACTCGATACACATTCACGTTCACTTACCTTGAGGTGAGGATTATTGGCTAACGTATGATAAATATACCATAAGCGTGTGGTTACGTAGTAAGCTATGAGGACGTCCACTGTGTAGTGTCCGTGGGCCACCAACACCATAATTACCCCAACGAGAACCGTGATGCCTGCCAGCCAATGAATTGGTTTACACCTTTTTGGCGAATCTAAAACAGGAAAACATCCTAAATACTCTCCGTCCACGTCTCGCGGTTTTCGAGTCGCAAATCTCACGTTCGTTACGTAAACTTTCAACAGGTTTGACAGTGAAACCTCGAGTAAAGTGATCGGTACGAGTTCAGACCATCTAAACGGACTATCGATTAGCGTTTCATTGAACTAAATTGGGGACAGTGTCAAGGAACTTGGTATTTAACATTCGATTTGCGGGACTGGTCGAAATGACGCGTTCGAATGTTTTCAATGTACGATTATTGAGATTGTACAGATGCAGCCATGAGTCAGACATAGACATACACAGACAGATATCACAGGCGTACAACGTACATGAACCTCTTTGTCCTTCTAGGAAATTATGAACTGGTAATTATGGAAATTATGAAATGGTCACTTTGGTGGTGCGAAAACCTAGTGTTAAGGAGTTACCTGTTGTAATTGTCCGGAGTTTATGTAACAATAGTTTTGTATATGTATATATATATATATAGAGGTACGTACACTCCTCGATAATCAGGTAACTAAGTACAAGCACGACCGTGTGTCCGCTGTAAATGTAATCCCCGCAGTAAGTATGCTTGCCGTTTATAGACAAGCCGAAGCCAGAAATCAGCTGCAGAACCCTCTTCATAACGAGAAGCGGACTCGTGTTGTTCGCTTTGGGGCTGCAGAAATACGTCTTACTGGCTACCGGCAGTACTGTCACAAACATCGTGACGCTCCTCATCATGTACAACAATCCCATCAAGAGAAACACTCGCCTAACAACGATAAACCTGCAACAAACCGAAGCACAATTACTCAAATGATAATCGTTCTTCTTCAATGGAGCGGAAGAATAGACCAAGGATCTTTATGCAAAATAAATATTATCAATCAAAGGAAACAGACGAAAATTTGTTTCTTCCTTTAACACCGTTAACAAGACCAGAGTTATGTATCGATGCTCTTCGATACTATCAACGTTTCTACTGTTTGAAATTGCAGCTACCCATTTTTGTCATAAACCCACAGAATCTGGTGGCATGTTACGTACCTATGTTTATGGAAAATAATAAAAACCATGGCTAAGTTGGACAGTATCATAATCAGAACTTCCGACACATTAAGGGCCCAATCCTGAGCAGCAACGTTGTCCAACACCACATCCGGTAGTGGTCCGTACGTGTTTCTGTCTGGGACCCTTTCGTGCACCATTGCAAGGGACGCTGTCGTTAATATAAAGTTCACTACCATAAATAAAAATGCTGCAACAGAAACCATGCAATTCGTTAAATCATCGTTCAATCTCTCCCACAGTGAAGCAGGAAATTGTCCGGTAACTAACTAAACAATTCCGCTGCTTGCACAGGTTTCACAGTCCTTTTAACTGAACTATACAAGTGCAGTTTGCCATAAAAATAATTGATGTTAGATCAGTGCAAAAACTAATGTCCGCTTTCGGGCTAAACTTTACTTGTCACCCGGCGGCTCCGCTCGTTGAACAAACATGGCGGCGCCCATACCGGTCAAAAACGCTGAGAATCGCACGTCTCTGAACACGCAGAACTTTCGAGTCAGTGCATTCCTAAAATCAAAACTTGGATTTTCGGAATTTTCTCGCCAAAATCAACAGGCTGACATCAAAGAAAGTCAAAAATTTCTGGTTTCCTGAGGTAAAGTTTAACCCGAATTCGTATCAAAATACAAGAAATCGGACACGAGCTTCTGCAGCGACCTAATATCTTCCGCATTGTTAAATTCGCCTTCGAATGCACCATCAAATCTTGGAAAAACGTACAGAACGTTCTACTAAAGTTTTGATCGAAGTCAGTAGATGTCACTTCATGTTCTCCTATGAAATCCTTGAAGCCGTACACATGATACGAATGCATTCTTTCCGGGAAGTACACCCGACATTACCGAATCATCGATTAGACTACGAAGGACCACGACAGACGATGCCCTTATGGCATAACTGATCGAAATGTAGCTCACAGGAAGCGAAGAGCTCGAAGAATAATGGAAACGGATGTACAAACCCAGCGAGGAGATAACAAAAAAACCGTGGAATACGTTATGAAATAGCCGAGTGAGTCAACGAAGAAAATGCGATAAGCAGAGGCGCATAAAACGGACTGTAAAGAACATCGATCATGCTGCAAAGCGCAATTGCAACTTTGAAGCAAAAAGGTGCTGCATTATACATTGGATGTATACCTGATATCAATTCGCGAAGACAAGAATGTTCTTCGGTAGACCGGGTTGCGTTCTTAAATATTTAGTGTACGAGACTGTCTAAGTATATCTAAATGTTAGCAACCACGGAGAAAATGTTGTGTTTCTTTGAACACATTCGCTGTAAGAGTCTTCTAAGGTCATCGGAAACGCCCGTGCGTCCGTTCGACGTTGTGCGTTTCTCGCAGGTTCCTCGAAGAAGATTACAAAGCGACCAATTAAACGGGAGAACCGGTATCCTCGTTCTAATGAATCGGTCGCATCCGATTCATCGCCGAAGAACGCACCGAACTGCATTGAATCGGGAGCTCTCTCGGTGCAGCGGAATACCAGACCACGCGATGACCTCGATCTCGATCGACACCCCGTCGTGCGAACGGATCGCGAGCAACTCTGCCCTAAAGAGTTCATTGCCGGCGAAATTTGCTGGAAAAGTTCGCCACCTACCTTCGCACAACCTGTTTCGTAACACGCTGGCATAACTCCGAGGACAAACAAACCCGTTCTACATATTTTTCCTGTACGCGGCATGAATTATGCATGCGAACACGGAGGTGGTCGAGCTTCGAGATGCTACGACAATACTAATTTGTTGAGAGAACTCCGTTATCCCTAATCATTTTTCCGTGAAACCTCTACCGGCACGCTGGCGGCGCTTTGCCGATTAAAACGAGCCCCAACACGGTACGATTCGGTGCGCGTTTGTTTCAGCAATTCGCGATAAATTGGAACCTCTCTTATCCGAACTAAGGTGGATTTTATTGTACGCGCGATGAGTTCAATTTGACTCGAGAGAGATTTAAACTGGTTATCGGGTGAACAGGGTCCCTTTCCCCTTTGAAGTGGGAAAACGTTTACGTTCGGATAGTAGAGGTTCCACTAAATGGTGGATCAAACGAGCAAACGGGAACGGAACTGGGTCGTGTGGGGTATCGTTTTAATCGGAAAAGAGTCGGCGACACGCTGGTGACGGTGCAACGACGAAAATCGCTAAAGATAAGAGAGTTTCATCAATTTTTCGTTCGGAGCTATCGAGAAGAAGCGATTTCGGTCTGGATTTTCTCGCGCGTCTTGAGAGATTGCTGCGGGAGGTTAACGGGGTGTTCATCGGGGAGGTGTGGCGATGCTCACCAAGGAAGGTTTTCCACTTTTCCTTGGGGAACCTTGGCTCCTCCCGCAGAGGCGCCGGTATGTCCAACTTGACGATGCCGTTCCCGGAGCCGTTCGGTAACCCGGGATGCCGTCCGAGGCCGTCTATCTTCTCGTCCTCGTCGACATAATAGTCCGAGCTGGATGCCACCCCGGACCACTTGTCCTTCCCCTTGGCCGGCGCACCGGGTAACAATGGCTGCCGTTGGTAAACGTCGCTGGACTGTGCCATTCCGTTGCTACTTCCATCAACTGCCGCCTCGACGTCTCTCTCGTGACCCTCGCCGGCGCCCAATGGTCGATCGAAGCTTCCGTAATCGTTATGCAGACTTGTGACCTTGGGGTCCACTATCATCCTGCGAACAAAAGCCGAACGGCCACGTGAGACACAACAGGTAGCGAGATCCGGCCGGCGTCGATCGGACAAAGTACGAACACGATTTTCCAAGGAAATCGAACGGCTCCGTGATCCCCCGGATCCGGGGGATCGAAGATCGCGAATTCCATGGAAAAAATATTGATCGAAGGAGACCTAATGCACACGGACCTTCTTCTTTCTCTCGAGGAATCGGAGCAAAGTACGTTGCAGAGAGAGAAGCACGATTTTTGTCTGTCGATCATTTGGAGACACGAGTAAGTTTCTCCGTTTCTGTCTTTTTCTTTCTTTCTTTCTTTCTTTCTTTCTTTTTTCTGGTAGTAATATAATCGATACCGATCAGAAACCGATCGGAACGATCGATCGTTTCGGATCAATGCGAGTTTCGGCTGGGTGCCATCGGAAGTATCCAATCGGTTTGGCGAAGTCGTTTCTACGAGGACAATGATCAGACTGCATACTTTGCGCAAACAATATAAACGATCTATCTATCGATTTAATTTTATGTTTTTCTAAGGGTCTATCGTGGGGAACAAATTTCTAATCGTTGTCTTTTAGTTGTTCCAAGCAGTCGCAGTCTAATCACGATAAAATACATGCGTCTAAATTGTTACTGATGAGATGAATGTATTATTTAAACGACCGTGGCATTGCAAAGTGTTCAACAAAATTTTAAGGGACAAGCTTTTGCCATTTAGCACAGTCTTTTGGAACTAGCACTAAAAGTCTGTGGCTATAGTGATTACAGTCTGCTTCTCAAGAAAGACTACAGTATAAGTGAAGAAAGAAACAGTAATTTATATTATTAATTTATACTATGTACAAACAACAAAATTATATTTATTCTCAAGTTTATTAGAAAAAGTTTAACATTTTCATAAAATTATATTTATCCCCAAGTTTGTTCCCAAGTGATTATTCAAAGAAAATTGTACTAGCCCCCCTAATTATTCGGCAATTGTGTCGACGAAATTTCTTTCAAACTAAAGCATCTTTACAACCATAATCTCCGCATTTTCACGGAGCCCGACAGGCGACGTTAATTCTGCATCGTCATTTTGATTCTTCGCAATGCGCAGCCGGAGGATTTGACGTAAGTACGATGAAAACATTACGGAATTATTAATGAGCATGCAAAGAGTATCTATTTATAAGCATATGCGAACGAACTATATTTCATTATCGCATGCTGAAACACAAAGTCTAGTTGCGTTCTCGAATCTCACCTTGTGCTCTCGTATCGACATATTATTTCCAATAAAACTAAAATCATTTTCAGTGCATTCAAATTTGGTTCGCTCAAAATGAAAATATTGCAGCAGTCGACTGGTTTTTTTATAGTACATCAATTTAATACTACACTACAGTAAAGTCTTGATCTGAGGCCGATCCTCGGGTCCATGATCGGACATAGATCGTCCAGGGCTACTACACTGTTTACTCGATATATGTGCAAAACAGGGGTCTAGCGACGGACATATATCGGCCAGGAGATTCTAAACGAACTGACTAAAATCATGTAAATCAAGACTTTACTGTACTTTATACAATAAGACTTTGTTTATTCCGTTTATGTAAAAAGAGAGAAATTTGTTGTACAGTTCCCCGTAAATCCCACCTCCGCAATTTTAATAATCGTGAATGAATGGGTCCCGACAAAATGGCGGAGACTGTGAAATAAAATTAACAATACAATTCTGTTAAAACCACACGAACCTTTTCGCTCGCCGGATAAAAATCGCAAATAAATTGTTAAACGTTCTAAACCCTGCAAGTTTGGACGAATAAATTCAATCCTGTTTGCACAACATAACTGATACAATCATAAATTTCTACGGACGTTCACAGCCTACTTCGCAACCGGTCCAATTTTGTTAATACCATTTCCCCGGAGCAGATAAGTGTAACATTTCGTTTCTAAATAAAACATTATCTCGACCAGGCCAAGTACTCTAACGGAGTCAATTGAATACGGTGGTTCTGCGGTATTCACCTCCGTTATCTGAAACATTACGGCGCCTGTCAATATTTTCACTCGATACGACCGGTCGGAGAAAAAAAAAATGAGTTTTCCGGGAAGAAGTGAGTCCGATATGTATATCTAATCTCTCCGGGACGATGTCAGCTTAGATTTTTATCGTTCCACAGAACGTGCGGCCGGCTCGTTGCACGCTCAACGGTGCATCTCGCTGTTGCAACGTCCCGCTTTTCAGTTATCGTCGCAACGGCCAGCGAAAGGTTATCGTGTTAAGGAACAGGCTTCCACGAGATCGCGGAAGGGGCGAGGCAAAAGTTGTCTGGACGAAGGAAAATCATCCGCGAACAGCAACGAGGACGTATCGCGAACGGAGGAAACGGATACAGCAATCACGCCGATACGCGAAACCACTGGAATAAACGAGCCCCCGAAACGAACTATAAAAATGTTCTTCTCCATTCGGTTCCCTCTCCTTATTAATTTTATCACGCCGTTCAAACTCGTGGCACTGCCAACGGCGAAGATAAACAGCAAAACAAACGCCGATTGCCCGAAGAAGTGATAATTAATTTCGTTCAATTAAATAATTAATTTGACGTTTTGTGTGTCCCATTACTAAAAAGATAATGAACAGAGTACTTGATGCATTTATAAAGAAAATGGGTAGCTCAAATGTGAAATAGAATAATTTCAATAAATTTAAAAGTGATTACACAGCGATTTCTCTATATTTGTCGCGAAGGCCTGGACGATAAACGTCGCGGAATTGTCCCCACTACCACGGGGAATAGCCAGTGAGGGGCCCCGATGCTCGAGAAGCCTTGTAACCATAACACGACTCGGACATGTCTCCTGGACGATACATGTCGCTGGCAAGACCCGTGTTGTGGACATATATCGAGAATCCACTGTAATGGATTTTTCACGCGTCATTCGTGGAACAAGCAACTAAAGGACGATCCTATGTGCAAATATAATCGCTGAAAATGATTTTCAATTACCAAGAAATAAAGGTCGAAATCGGTGACTTGCAATTAATGCAAATCATCGAATAATAAATATCGCGAACCGGTCACCGCAGAAGCATAGTGAGCGAAACCCAAAGAGAAGCGTCTAAGAATGAGTCGCAGAAAAGGTTTCCCCGGTTAATCGAATTTCCCGTGTCGCTCCATGGCGTGTTTCATGGAAGCCTAACTCCGTCTTGGCAGTTTTTGTCCTGAACGCGACAAACTTGCCCGAAAAATGTTCGGAGCGGCCGAGTAGGATGCCTGACCAGTTCGGGTATAATTAACTCGAGCCGCGTTCGTTCGCAACGATTAACTCGAATCGTGGTTAATTGCTGATTTATCTTAACACGCCCGTGCGAGCATAACTTCGTCCCCCTAGCGTACAGAGGCGGTGAAAAATTATACGTGGGTGGACAGCCGTCTTCCACGTAGGCGGATCCCATTGCATTCTGCACGCGGGATAAATTCCGCGCAGATAATCCGCGATCGACGCTAAGTCCGTTTATGCGAATCTGAGGAGGGGAGATCGCTATCGGCCGCGTAGGCGTTTACTATAGTGCAGTCCCGGCTCGTGCGAGCAGAGAGTTTGCTCCGACGGGCGCAAGCGGCTCGGCGGGCAACGAGCCACGCCCCCTTTCGGTGGTTCAGCCTATGAGAATATTTTTCCCGCTGACGTCACGTTGCCCCCTACTCTGCCACAAGGCTTGAGCTATAGCGAGTTTAAAATTGAATCTTTCAGCCGCAAGCCTCGTGATTTTTTTTCTCAGAACCTATTGCGGCTATCGACTTCAAATTTTTGGAGCGTCTGGTGCCATGTTAGGGGCGCATTTTAACCAAAGGAAATTTTGAAATACCAAACAATTACGCAACCCCACCAGCGAGAGGAATAGAAACAGTTCCACAACCACACCGACCTAAATCATTTTACCGACACGACTGTGGGTCGATTTTCGAAAAATCCTACGGCCAAAACGCGCATCATTCTTTCGACTAAGAGCACGGCAAATTTCCACTCGATCGGTCTAACAGTTTTCGGGAAAAAGGAAACCTCGAGTTGCGCTGTTTATCATGCGCCGCAAAAATGGCAGCGGTTGATACATTGCCAAAAAGAAATGATAAAAATCTGTGTTGTAGTGCCGCCATTGGCATGTAGGACGTTTACCAAAAAAGATTTTCTAATTTTGGCGGCCGGGCAGGTTTCGACGGTGTTCAATTTCGCGCGGCAACTTGAACTCGGTAATCCGTTTTAAAAAGGGGTCGCGTATCGAGCCGCATCGACTATAATTTTAGAAGCACTTCAGCCACAATAGCCGCGCGTCGTCCTTAGATTAGGCGTCCGTCATAACGCGAAAAGCTCGGAAAGCGGGCCGGCCGGCCGTTCGCATAAACGGATCAACGGGGACTCTATTTATTTACGGGTGGATACAGATCGACTGTTCGCGTGCAGTTTGATAACCGCGATCGTACGAATTCGCGACAACGACGGGGAAAGAGGCTTAACCCTAATTCCGGCCGTGCCGTTATCATGCAAGAACTGTCCGCGGAAGCCTCTCATCGGCAGACAATAAATTCTTTGTTGACCAGCGAACTGCGTTCGCCCGGTTTAATTATAAACTTCGCGTCATCGTGTTATTCACGTACTGGCGAATCGGTCGTTCGCTACCGTACCGACAATTAGCATGCAGTCTCATAATTGATGGCGCCCGCACCAAATCAGAACAATTGAATTATTGTCGTCAACGAACGATAGAGTTTCAAGCTTAGGGCTTAGGTTACAAACTAAAATGCCGAATCATCGTAATTGTGAGCACACGTTAATGTCAAAACAAGGGATTTGCACGATTGTTCGCGTACGATCAAAATATACCACTAACGTTACATTTCCTTGAAAGAGCTGATTCCCAAGGTCATTTCAAACAACTTTTTCCTTTACAAGAATGTCCTCCACGGCTTCGTTAACGAGTTATTAACGAAAAACGCGGACCAATCGGAGCGCGGCTACAGCAGACGGATTCCGACTCGGCGACGCCTCCCGCTGAGCGTCGCGTTGGCATTGGCCGAGCCGAACTCCGCCCACTGTTAACCGCGCTCCGATTGGCCCGCGTTTTTCGTTAATAACTCGGTAACGAAGCTGCGGAGAACATTTTCGCAAAGGAAAAAGTTGCTTCAAATAACTTCAGGAATCGCCTCTTTCAAAGTACAACATTCTTGGGACACCTTGTATAAGAGATTCGCGGGTATTACGACGCATTGATAGCAGGGTTCTAAATTGTTTTCAACGTGGCGGAAGAATCTTTTCGAGCTAACACGACGGGGAATTATTTTTGCTATTAAATTGTTGTTACCTCTGAAAAATTTCCGGAGAAGTATGTTTGCGGTGTACTCGAATTTGCAGAGCAGAGATTCGCGAAAATGTTCCGCGTTACGTGGTGGGACGAGCGATTATCTGTTTACGCAATAGCTTTTAAAGAAGTGCTTACTCAATGTACACCATGTCCGCGAGCTGTTTGTGTTCGTTTCCTCCAAATAACACGAGATACGACAATGCCGGATGAGAAAGACCACGGTCGAACGTCCGCTTGACGAAACATGAGTAACGTTTTCGAAAACCACAGTTGAAAATGTTTCTTCCGTGGACAACGAACGATTGATAAACTTTATCGGGTTTGTAGAAAAGTTTACTGCCGTTGCTCTCATCGATTGGCGGTTTAGCAACAGGTTAAAACAGCGTGGGTCCTAAATTAACTCGAGATGCGTTTTTATTTACTCGACGCCGGGGAGATATATTTAAACTATTTACATAACTATTTATAACTAGGACACAGCGATAATTAGCAGCAGACTTGCTCAATTGCAAGATACGGGGATCAAATAGGAACGCGCATCTCTCGTTAATAATATTCATACATTAACACTCTCAACGTCTTTTAATTTTTCCACTGTTTTAAATCACACCTACTCAAATTTTCAACTTGTCGGTATTATCGGAACAGGAAGGTTTCCGTTGACCTTGCAACCGACGCAAACAATTTTTATTTCGCAAAAAGATCCGTCATCGTTGCTGCACACTCGGAAAACTGAAAATTTGCATTAACATCGACGGTATGCTCGTGCAATATTTTCCCTCCCCATAGGCTCCCGGTTATAGTCATCGTGATATGAAATTGATAGTGGGCGGGACTTGTCCGGAGAGAGGAAAAAAATCCTATCGATCGGTGCACACGGTGGGCCATTAACCGATTGTAATTTTTAGTTCGACAGAGCGACAGATGCCGACAATTATAAAAATGAATCGGCGATTGATCCGGCTGATCGCTGTCGATCAACGTTGCCCGAGGTTGATCAATTTGTCGCAGCGATTCTGATAGCAGGTTCCCAAGAGATTTTTTAGCGAGATCGAATGGTGAGTTGTATAAAATATTTATTCGAGCGATTCCCGTTTAATATCCGCGGAACGATGCACCGAAATAAACACGTTATAGGAAATCGATGGAATTGCGCGTCCCGCGAATCGAAGGACGGCGTGACGCCACGCTAACCGCGCTCATGCTGATTCCGGCCGATTTTTCGAAAGCGCGAAACGATCCGTCGGCGATCGATTTTTTAATTAGTAAACGCGCGCGCGCCAGGTGAAAGTCGCCGGCGAAAAGTTCGCTCGCGTTGTTGCATGCAACGTGCGCTTCTGCGTTCGCATAACGCCGGGGGATTACAAAATAGAGAAAATGTAAAACACTGTTCGAGAATTAGGGGAAAGCCTCCGAGCGCATACCGATCGCTAAATCATACTTCCACGTCAATTAAATTGTCCACATTTTCAATGAAACATTTGGTAAAGAGAAATTTTTATTCATTTTATTTTTGTTTGTACCGTACTACGTTTTTTTCATTTATAGTGAGCGTTGAATCGCAACACCATTTATTTTAATGCCACCCCTGCACGTTAATTGACTGGTATCGCAGAAGAAAAATGGCAAAAGTGGACACACATGGCCGCCATTGGAGACCGTTAATTTAGTGCTGGGAACTTCGCGGTGCAACCGCACTTATCAGACACGGGAAATGTGTACATGCACCGGTTGCACAACGGGAGGGATGCTAATTACATGCAATCAATTCGGCGAGTGTCTTTTTCGTAACGCGTAGGAGAACCCTGTCAAAGCGTCCTGTATTTTTACCGAAACCGACAGACAAATTAATGATTCTTTCCGTGGTAACAGCAGTTTCCAAGTCCTTTTTGTCATTGTTTTCTAGTGAACACGAAGAGACCCCATTACTGTGGGGGTACCAATTACTGTCCCTATACTAATTACAATTAAAGCTTCTTTTTAAAGCACAATAAATACTGAAAAAGAGATATGTATATAAACTGATTTTAATGAAAAAAATTTAACATCGCCTTTTCAAAAATCATCGTGCTCTGAAAATAAGTTTAATTAATATCAGCACAGCAATTGGTACATCCCCACAGTAATTTACGTCCTTTTACCTATTTTTCTGTCTTAACGGCAGTTTTAAAGTCCTTTTTGAGATTTTTTTCTCGTCAACACAAATAAATAAAAGAGTAATAGATTAAGGGAACTCATTACCGTGGGGATACCAATTACTGTGCACATATTAATTATGATTGAAGCTTATTTTTGGAGCATAATAAATACTAAAAAAGAGATACATACACTAACGAGCAAAACTGAGTCTACACTATTTGAAGCAACATAACCTTTTAAAAATTAGATCAAATGACTTGAATGTTATTGAGAAGTTAGAAGGATTAGTTTATTAAACGAGGTGTAAAAAATTAAAAAAAAAAATTTGAATTGTCCGGAATCGCAAAAGAAATAGTAAAAGTTGGTTTTTTCAGCTTTTTTATCTGAGCCTGTATTGAAAATTTAAAGAATGTATTTGATTCGCTCGAATAAATTATATCCATGCTGAAAATTTCACCCATATTGGTTAATTCGTTTATGAGTTATAAACCAACTTTTTTCAAAAATTTTTTACACTTCGTTTAATAAACTAATCCTGCTAACTTCTCAATAACATTCAAGTAATTTGATCTAATTTTTAAAAAGTTATGTTGCATCAAATAGTGCAGACTCAGTTTTGCTCGTTAGTGTATATATATATTAATGAAAAAATGTAACATCTCCATTTTAATAATCATTGTGGTTCGAAAATAAGTTTAACCAATATGGGCGCAGCAATTGGTGCCCCCACAGCAATTTGCGTCCCTCGCCGGAGCTGTCACGCCGTTCAATTCGTTCTCACACGAGAACTGAACCAGATTAAAAATCATTAGATCAATTGCACGGTACAATGACAACGCGTCGGCGAAAGGAGCGAGCGTGTTACGAACTATCTCGAAAATAAACATGATGCCAGAGCGTCACACGTGTCCGCGGCCGCTGCGTTCGCTGTGCCCCGTGCTCTCCTGCATGGACTACACACGAATTGTTTGATAGCCGTCATCAACGAGCAACAATAACGGTTATCTAAACGATCATCAGAGTCGTCTCCGTTACGTCAAACGGCGAGTTACGTTTACGCATCGACGACGGCCGGTTTATTTATTATCCCCCCGGCTGATAATTATCGTCGAGACACGATCGATGCTAAGGCGTCACGTGAAATCGCCGGGAAACAACCCCCGAGCCAGGATCGATACTCTACAACGCAGATACTGCTGAAACGGTGGTTGATTTCGACGATAATTCAATTACAACACGGTTGCAAAACGGTCGCACGTATTCGCGACCATACAAGCTTCTTCGAAGGCGCAATAATCGAGATTGGCAGAAATATCGTTTCCGGTTGCTCTCAAGGTTACTGCCCTCGACACTATTTATTTATGTTACAACAATCGTTTCGCCGATTCACGCGAGGTTCTAATTATGGAATAGTTTCAAAACGATCCCCCGGATGTTAGCGCGATTTTTATCCGACTTCCATCAAGGGGGAGAAGAATCGTTAGAAAAATCGCTTCCGGTTGCCCTCAAGGTTACCGCCCTCAACCGAATTTATTTACGTTACAATAATTTGTTTCACCGATTCACGCGAGAATCTGATTATGGAATAATTTCAAAATAGACCCGCCGGATGTTAGCGCGATGTTTATCCGAGTTCCTTCAAGGGGGAAATGAAGTGTTAGAAACATCGTTTCCGGTGGTCCTCAAGGTTACTGCCCTCGGCCGAATTTATTAATATTAGTGCAACTATTTCACCGATTGTCGCGAGAATTTAATTACGGAATAGTTGCAAAATGGTACCAGATACTAGCGCCATTTTTATACGAGCTCCTTCGAGGGGGAAAAGAATTGTTAGAGAAATCATTTCCGGTTGCCCTCAAGGTTACTGCCCTCAACCCAATTTATTTATGTTACAACAATTGCTTCTCCGATTGAAGCGGGAATTTAATTACTGAATAGTTGCAAAATGGTCCCGAATGTTAGCGCGATTTTTATCCAAGCTCCCTCGAGGGGAAAAAGAATTATCAGAAAAATCGTTTCCAGTAGCCCTCAAGCTTACAGCCCTCAACCCAATTTATTTATGTTACAACAATTGCTTCTCCGATTCACGCGAGAATTTAATTATGGAATAATTGCAAAATGGTCCCGAATGTTATCGCGATTTTAATCCCAGCACCCTCGAGCGGAAAAAAAATTATTAGAAAAATCGTTTCCGGTAGTCCTCAAGCTTACAGCCCTCAACCCAATTTATTTATGTTACAACAATTGCTTCTCCGATTCACGCGAGAATTTAATTATGGAATAATTGCAAAATGGTCCCAAATGTTAACACGATTTTTATCCAAGCTCCCTCGAGCGGAAAAAGAATTATTATTAAAATAATTTCCGGTTGCCCTCAAGGTTACTGCCCTCACCCCAATTTATTTATGTCACAATTGCTTCACCGATCGAAGCGAAAATTTAATTACGGAATAATTTCAAAATCCTCCCTCGAGGGGAAAAAGAATTATTAGAAAAAAAAGGAGAGAAAGAAGCGGAGATTATTGAAATAAAAAATTGTTTTGCTGTGAAGTTTGCAGCATACAAGTTCGCGACTCCCGGAATTGCGAACAAACACGTAGAGCAGCGTCCGCCTCGCATTCTCTCGGCACGGTGTACGTCATACATGTCGTGACGATTCACGGCAAAGCCGCGAAAACGCGGCATTCGTTACAGAAGCGGTGTTTACGTCACGAATAATCGGACCCGGCTCGTGACTCACTTCCTCTTTCCCCGTATAACTGATTCACTGCTCCACCTACAACGATTGACGCACTACGCAGATACCTCGGCGAGTCGTTGATTCGCGAAAGCCTCGACTGTTTTTCGTCGAAACGTTCCCGCAGTTCTCGAAGCTTGCCCAGGCCCGACACGCGCGAACGTGTTCGAAACAGTTTTTCGGGAGCCGTGAAAACAATCTCGGAAGAGTCAACAGACACTCCTCCGATCGGGGCGAACGTGCGCCAACGTGATCCGAGTGAAGACACCGCTTAATAGACTGCGGATTTCCATGAGTAAAAATTGAAATGAAAATAAAAATTGCCCGCACTAATCGCAAAGACACATGCAGACACCTTTTCTTAACAATTTGAGAATTTTCCAATCTTTTAAACGCTGCCACTATTTTGCATTTTTGTCAGAAACGGGATCCGCCGTCTACTAATTGAAACACACTGTAGATTTTGGAGAAAACGTGCAGAAAGTGATCCAAGCGAAGACGTCAATTAAAATGTTAGAGCAACCGACACTTACTAACGAGTTAAGCATTGTAGATGCTGCACGATGCTCGGAACGGACTCGAAGACTTCCGAAGACTCGAGCATCTTCTCTTCAACTACCACCGTGAATTCCCATTCGACCTTCGACCATTCCTAATCGGAATGAACTGCTCTTTCAGATACCTGTGCTCGTGTGCCGTCGATTCCAGATATCTCGGCAGCGTATAAATAAATATCAAAAAGTAGCGTGACACGGGCCGTCCCTTATCGCGACACTAATCACGATCACGTGACGTCAACTGTCCACGTTCAGAAAACAAATACCGATAATCTCTAGCTCGCCATGTCGGATTTGACCGTGTCCGCGCGATAAAACAAGCCCGAGATTCTCCGAACCGAAATAAAAGAAACCTCAGCTTCGAACTCTTTTGCGAAACCGTGAATTGTTTTCAATTTTTCTTAGTGCAAGTTGCATAATCGATGATACACGCATTGTTCAGGCACTTGTTCGCGCAAACAGCCATGATTCACCGAGTTAACGCTCCACATGCCGGGGTCATTCGTGACCCGTTTCGAAGGGGAAAAGCTCGAGGGACAGTCATTTCGAAATAAGAAAGTCGCTATACCCTCTTCTTTGTCCGAAATACGACGAAAGTCTTGTATCGAAAGAAAACTGGAAATATCGGCGTGGGTCAGAAATGACATAGGCGTAGGACTCGCTGGAGTCCGGGGATTAATATTCACACTTCGTGTCCCCTGTCAAAAACAAGTTTTTTAGCACGGTAATTTAACAATCTATTGTTTTTCTCCCATTTTCGAGCCGTCGTCTTATATCGAAAGAAAACTGGAAATATCGGCGTGGGTCAGAAATGACACCGGCATAGGCGTAGAACTCGCTACAGTCCGACGATTAATATTCACCCTTCGTGTCCCCTGTCGAAAACAAGTTTTTCAGTACCGTAATTTAACAATCTATTGTTTCTCCCCCATTGTTGAGTTATCGATTTATTTTCGCACTGTTCCACGGTGGAACATTGTCCTCGAGATATTGTTTCCCGGGGAATGGGAAGCCCGCCGAGGTCACGACCAATTATTACGTATTACCAGAACAAACAAATCGATGCTAATAATTTCGAACGCGGAGAATTGTATTAACCGCTCGGGCAAACAGCCGGCGATTAGGCTAAAGTCGGAATTACACTCGCTCGCAGACTTTCAACGGCCTCGTTCGAGGTGCAGTCGCGAAGTTGCTAACCTTACGCTCGAGACAATTCCGAGGTTTGAGGAAACATTGTTCGTCGGGAATTTATTATTTGTACTTTCGTTCGTTCGGAACGCCGACCGGAGAAATCAAATTAATTTTTGCAATGAAGCTTTTGAAAAATTTATCCGCGAGAGAGCGAAATTCGGTAAATTTCTGCAGTTTCGCGATAAATAAAACGCCGCTGGCATCGGCCAGCCATATTGAATTACAATATTCGTTTTCGTACCATAATAATCGAGTCCCTCGCATTGTGCTTGTCCTTCGGAGGCTTTATCGCAGAAATGAATTGAGCAATACCTTTTTTCGGACGTCGAGGCTCCCCGAGGCAACAAATGAAATTCCATAGCGCCGAAACGGTGCGGTGCGAGGTGAAATTTATTTGTTTATTAATTTAGCGTCGATTCGATGTCCCTACGCTGCCGACCGGCCCGTTTAACAAACGCCGCCCTTTCGATCCCGGGCTTCTTGTCCCGATGCAAATATCAATGTTCAACACCGGTGCACAAATTCCTTTCAACTCCGCGGCACCATTGTTCCCGCTGACTCAACATGCTCGATTATGCGTACACAATTTTATTTTCGGCCGAACGCGATACAGTCGGTGAAATACGATTTCCGGTCGAGCACAACGCGAACGGCTCGCAATCGTGCCCGATACTGCGGCACTTCGTTAAACGGGCGAGCAGTTAATTTGTTGCAAGGAGCAATTTGTTGCTCGTTCGGAAAATGTCCCCGTCATCTGGAATCGGCACACGTCACCCGATAACTCGCAGCACGCCCGCGTCGTTTGTCGCCTCGCCATGATATACTTGTTTCCCTCCTTTTCTACATTTTTTCTTTTTTTTTTTCGAACGTGGAAAACGCTCGCGAACGCGCGGCCGTAAACAGAAAAATAATTGCTCGATTACGTAAGCCTGAGCAAACGTTTCCCGCGAGAGGGTGTAGAAGAGAGGGGAAAAAAGCGAACACCAACGCGTTAAACCATTGTTCCACGGTGACAAATTAACAAGAAAGGCAAACACTCTGAAACGCTTGTTTAGACACCGTTAGGTCCGTTTGGATAATGCTTATTTCACTTAGACACCACTCGTTTCGTTTGTCCAGTTGCCGCTCGTTAAACGTCACCGTAGGAAAAAAGGGAAATCAATTATTGACTCGAGCCGTTCAGTTTCAGAGGTCGAGTTTCATCACCTCGCTTGTTTATTTTTAATTGTTGCCCCCTGGAACGTTCACTGGCCTGTTCCTGACACTTTTCTGCAGAAAACGATACCCAACACGGTACCATTCGGATCATGCTAGCCAGTGCAATGCACGATTTAGTGAAACCTCCATTATCCGAACCAACTCCCCACTGTCTCACGCGAAACGTTTTCTATCCGAAATGATTTGTACAGAACGCGATTCACCTGGAAAATCGATGAAGACGCTCTAGCAGTGTAGCTAGCTCCGCCCGACCAGTTCGGATAGCAGAGGTTCCGCAATACCGTGGATTACGCAGGCAAATTGAAACCCAAGTGTATCGTGTTTGGTGTCCTTTTACTCGGAAAAGAGTCGCGAATACGCCAGCGCGGATTTCATACAGAAATCACGAGGTGTGGAAGAGTTATAGATCATTTTCAAGGAGAGAGATCGAGCAAGAACGTTTGTACACGATACGAGAGATATTTCAGTCTGGTTTTCGACAGTTGAGAAAAATCGAGGCGACGCTGCGTGTTCGCGAGAATGATTAACGCCGGCAAAGCGAGAAACACGAGCCGAGAAAGTCTGTTCTCCGGGCGGAATCTTCTACTTACGCGTCCAGCAAAATAACAGTTTGCACCGGCTTCATGTTCGCGGCTGAACGTAAATACTACGGGCCACGGAGCTCTCGGTAAGTAGGCAGGGGAACAGTAGGAAGACGGAAAAGGAGGCCGAAGCGAGGAGGAAGAAGAAGAAGAAGAAGAAGAAGAGGGAGCAAGAGAGCGAGAGACTGTGTGCTACGGTATGTGACCGGTAAAGAGCGGCGGGCGACCATATTACTGAAAACAGCGCTATAGTCGTCCTACATGCGCATCGATATGCACTTCGTTGGCTCCGTGCGAGCGGGCCTCGAAGACCGAGCGATCCGAAAAATCTTATCGAACAAAACTTTATCGAACTGGGCCAGAACGAACGGGCCTGTTCGTCCCGAAAAGATTTCCGGATTTCTAGCAGATCCCGAGGGAGATCGAACGAGAAAGGAACTTGGTTCCCGAGCTTCGTGGTCGCGACTGCTCGATCACGTTTGCGAGCCGTGGTCCGTCTCGCGTTGTTGGCGCCTTGACGAGTGGTATCAACACGATGTCTATACTCGCGCAACGACACGATCGATCTCCGATGCAATCCAGATTCCGACGCCGCTGCCATACGGTGTTTAGGCGCGCGATCCGGATCGTGTCTATGTCTGTCTCTGCGTACACAAGGTCTCGTGAAAGGCAACGGGACGTCGACAAAACTGGCGGCGGCGAAGGTTCCCGAGGCACGATTTACGGCCGCGATTCTCAAAATACTCGACGCGTCGGGAATATTTCTGAAAGGTAGCATACTCGAGGCTGTCGGACATCCCGTGATCGAACGATCGTAACGGTGCGGTCATTATACTCGTTGGATTCGTCTCTTCGTGCTCTACACGAGTACCGTGGTGTCCGGGCTTATATATCCACGAGCTATCCCACGGCAATCGTCGGAAGCTTCCGATACAGGGGTCCCTATAAAAAGAAAACACCGACGACCTTGAGAATCCACGTCGACAAACCGCCCGATCACAATTTACCCTCGAGACAAAAAGGGTTACCCACTATCCACGGGACGGTGTTGCTTTCGAATTTTCGTTCATGCAACGGCGAACGGGACGGACAACAGTCGGGCGATTACGTTCCGCGTTGTTCCGCGCGCGTGAAACCGAACGAATTTTACGCGAGGCCATCTCGCCGCGACTTTGATTCGCATACTGAGGCGAAGCGCGGCAAGGTCCGTCGATGGACGCCAAAAATACACCGCCGTTAAATCGCGTTGCAACGCGTACGCCGGACGCTCCTCTCCGCGTCGAATCGAATAGCCCGCGCTTCTCGCCGAGCCGAGGAGGCTCGGTGCACGTGCACTCGACCGACCACGAGGACGCGCGCACTCGGAACGCACGCACAGGTGGTTCGTGCTAGGTCGGAGGTTCGCGCCTTCCTCGCCCTTCGACAGAGACACGATCGATCTCGTTCCTCGGAACGCGACGATAATGAATTTCCGTTCCTTGCCTTCGAAAGTGATAACGCGGCCCCGCTTCGGATCAGCTTTGTCCGCTCGACCGACTGCTCGCTATCTGCCAAGCAGAAACGCAACCCGCAGACCACACGAAATAATTTTAGAAATAATAGATTTACGCGAAATTAAAATTATTCGTGAACGCGTAAGCCACCACTGAAAATTGCTGAAGCATTAAGATATTTTTTACATTGTTAAATTTGTTTGTATTTAGTAAATTACTAAACATTTTGGTATTGTACAAGGTAAATTGCACCGTTCTCATATGTATAACACGAGTAAAAGAATATGTAGAAGGGAAATATTCTAGATCCGAAGAAATGTTTTGTTTCAGAGTCAAAATAGCTTCGAAATTATTTGTAAATGCGTAAAATCCGCAAAATTTTGTTTCCCACATTTTTAGGGTCACGTAACTGTAAGGTGACTGTAAGGCGCCACTAAAAATTGCTGTATTATTATTCAAGATATTTTTTACATTATCGAATTTGTTTGTATTTAATAAATTACTAAACATTTCGGTATTGTACAAGGTAAACTGCACCATTCTCATATGTATAACACGAGAAAGGAATATGTAGAAAGGAAATATTCTAGATCCGAAGAAATGTTTTCTTTTGGAGTCAAAATAGCTTCGAGTGCAAAGGGTTAACACTATGTTTACAGGACCAGTCAAAATGACGAATTCTAAAATTTTTAATTTACGATTATTGAGATTGTGAAGATCCGTCTACGTGGAACTACTCAACAAACTTATTTCCTTGGATATATATTATTTAAAAAATGGCTGAAAACTTGGATAGACACATTCTTCTTATTTTTATAAAGTAACGTAAAATACTCACTGCAGTCTCGCGAATACGAGCAGATAAACGAATAATTTTCTAAAAACCTCTGATTTTTTGGACAGTCGATGTTTCAGAACATGAGACATCAAGTCCCATAAGATGATAGGTCTATCCTTGTACCTCGTCTGTGATTGTGGTCACCACTAGGGAACTGTAAGTCGAACAACGGGCATCTTTCCCTACAATATTTCCCTAGAACCGATGACGGATTTCTGGCTACCTCTGCACCTCGGCTCTCCTTTCTTCTTTTTCTTTTCAACACGGTGATAATCGCATTAGGGATTCTCCGCCCTGACCGAGATGTGGGACTCCCCCCGAAGGTGTATACCCACTAACTCCACACCACGTTGACACAGCTCTCCCTCAGGCGAGCCGACTCCCTTCACGCTCGCCCCCATTTACGCTTTCTCCCCATAGGTTCCTCCACAGGACGAAGCACAGAATTATCAGTACCACCCCAATTTTGTTCAACCTATTTTACCGATATAGAGTCAGGTGCACTCCTGCATTCCCCTCCCGTAGTCTTTAAGCGATTCCTTGTAATTTCAAACATTTTCTAATTAGCTATTTATTTCTTTGCTTAACTTTTCCAAAAATTTTCCACCCCTATAGCCCTTTCCCAAATTCGCCACCGAATCGGTATTTCACGCGTCGTCGCCGGAACCGCTGTGTCCCGTGCGATTTTCGAACGGTCGGATTCTCGAGAGACTTACTTGAATGAATCGGAAATTATGGTTGCGAGAGAGGCCCCCCCGGGACAACGCGAGAGCCACCGAGCTGGCCGTCCGCAAGGAAACTACGCGAAAGGTTCGACCGCTGTTCGCTGGAAACGAGAAACCGGATGGTAGGAGCGTCGTGTGTATAGAGATGTACAGGAGCGTGCAGCTTGCATTAGGTTTTATGACTGTCAAGGCCATTTGCTTTCCATAAGAATGGCTGCGTAAGCGTCTTAACGCAGCCGGCTCAATTAACCGGAAAAGCACGAGCATTCAACGATCGTCGGAACAACGAGCCGCCTTCTTGTACGAACAGTTACCGGCTCCATTCTCTTTCGTCATGGTCACACGAAATGCAAGAAATTTACCGTTCGGTAAACACGTATCTACCGAGCGGTTCAACTAATTTCGCGAGGGTCAACGACCAATCGAATGAACGACGACGGGAGACCGGTGTCGCCAGATCGAGACTCGTTCCCCCCACTCTAATTTCCCCCTCCACCGAGCTATTCCCCCCGCCGGTCGGTCACGTGACGCCTCTGTCGTGCACCGGCGGAGAGGGGGTAACTTTTTCCCCTGAATTCGTGGCTCATCGAATTATTTACTACCGGTAAACAAACGCATCGTCGTTCACGTTCGTCGACAATATACCGCGCGAACTAATTATCACACAGAGTTCGACCATCGGGAAATTAGCGGCTTGCGAATATCAGTTTCTGGAATGATCGGAGCGCGTCGAGATTCGCGATTCGGTGAACTCTGATACCTGAATAATAGATTAGACGATGAGTAACGCGTTCTCGCGAGTTCGTTTTTCCAACATGCGGTTACGCGGGAGACAATCTATAATACAAACCTTGAAATACGGCGCAGATACGCGACGGCGGATGTTATTAAAAAGATATTCCAGCTCGGCGAATTAATCGGGACGGATGCGACGTCGCGTTCTCGAAGGGAATACAAAAGGAGCCGCCTAATTGTTCCAACCATGCAGCAACGATCCTCTCCGTCGAACAATTACAGCCGGTTTTCCCGCGAGAGGACGGAAATAGATTCGAACTGCGTGTCGCGAGAAGCATAATCGCGCGTCTGCTAGCAACACACATTTACAAGAGAAACGCGGACCGTCTGGATTCCGTTCGGCCATCATTGTAGCACGGTTGTTTACAATCTGGCTGCGAGAGCGAGCCGGAACGGCACCATGCCAATAGAGCAATCATTATTATAGCTTAAGGAAAAATAAGTCGTATGTGAGAAAGAGAGAGAGAGAGAGAGAAAGAGAGGTAGGAGCACAACAGTATCGATACTCTCTAGATCAAATATCCACCATACCTTGTTATAGCACTGGGCAATTCGACCTTGACAGGCAATCTTAACTTGTGCATTTTACTTTTGCTACGTACACGCACTACTTTGTATGTATATCGTTCAAATATAGTCTCTCCACTACTCTCGGTAACGTGCTAGAGAAGCGTGCGATTTACGGCAAAACGGGCTCGCAACGGGGAACATAACCAACAAAACGGGCAGAGACGGACGACCCGAGAACTCGAGGACCCATTCGGGACCAATGCCCGTCCACGAGTGTGTGTATATGTGTGTGTGTGTGTGTGTGTGTGCAACAGGAAGATTTGGCGAGAGATTAACGGAACAACAACAACAACAAAAAAACAAAAGAAAAGACACATTTAACAAACAACACATAAACTAACCAACAATACTTCAAAGGGGGAAGAGTTTTGTTTTTTTCTAGTGAATGAGTTTTACATGGACACTCGGATGGCTAACGACTTCTCTTTATGGCTCGCAATCTTTCAGGGATGTAGGCTAGAGAGTTACGGACGACGCAAACTCGTTCGTATCGCGTTTTCACACAATCATCATCGTTCTCATCGGTCCCGGACGAACGGCTCGGCGTTCGTTCCGTTGCGCACTTTCGCTGTCCGCACTCACAACACCACGGGTTCACTTGTGATCCTTTCTGATCGGTGTGCAACGATCCCCGGAGAGTTGACACTTTTCAACAACAAAATAGAAAAAAAAAACAGACGGCAAAAAAAGATGGCGTCGGCCGGACAGCCACGAACGAGAAGACCGAGGGGAACGGGTCGAGAAACCCGAAGCGTTCTGAAGCATCGTCGAGCTTTGCTCTCGCGTTGTCCAGCCGATTCTTCGAGCGCCGTCGAACGCGACGGCGATCGATTCAACCTCGCGCCAACTCGATCAGCCTCGTTTACCGATCGTCGGTACACGCGCTGCCTTGCCGACCGGGAAAATGGCGGTAAATTCGAGTCGATCTTCCCGAGAGAATTCGTGGAGACGAATAAATCCTTGAACGACTATTCTATAGGCACCGAGGACATTTTGCTTCGACAAATGCTTTGTCGGACAATTCGCGAAACGAAGATCCACAAGATGAGATTCGAACCGATGATCGAATTATTGGATAACCGTGTGTGTTTGGAATGACGCGATGAAGCATCGAGACAATAACACGATTACGACGAGTGTCGGCGAACAAGCTTAAACGGGCAAGTGCTAAATACATAAGCAGCTTGGTGAGAATGTTGCCAGCTTACCTAAGCAACGCTTTCCTCCAGCAGTATTCCGTTTCGATAACAAGCAGCTGTAATTTCATCATATACGCGGACGTGGATCAGAGGCATGTAAGATCGTCAGATGCGTCGTCGGGTGTTCTCGCACAGAGCACACCGATACAAGCTCGAACCTCCTCTCGCAGCTTTCCGTCAGGCTTTTGTATGTTTCCAGAATTCGGGGCGCGACTCGTGGACGACCTAGTTCACGGTGTTATCGATCATTCGAAAACGTGAAGCGTGCTCGTGCACACTCGGAACGCGTGATCCCACCGAACAACAATAACACGACGAACGATACCTTCTTTTGCTCTGGCAACAACTTTCAGCTCTTCCGTTACGAGGAAACGCCGCGCGCACGGTTATGCGGAGAATTTCGATCACGATCCCCACAACCAGCCGTGGTGCACCAGGATATGCCGCGACGGAGTGACGAGTATGGCAACACGACCGTCCCCTATTTCTCGGCGACGTAAAAGCTCACGGGCTCATGGTCTCGCTCGACTATTCGGAGGAAGATGCGGAACGACAACAGGTGCCACACGGTCACATCTCGTTCTCGTTCTCGTCGCTGGGGAACTTCGAGCTGTGACCGAAAAGGCACCGGAGCCTCCACGGAGTCGAACGAGAAAGCTCGCAAGCGCCGCACACAGGGGTCGTCCCGAAAAGCGCAAGCGCTTCTTCATAGATCGCGCTTTTCTCATGGACGATGCCTGTGCCGGGCCGACGGCAACCAATGACGTCATTGCGGAAGGGAACATTCATTCACGAACGTTCGACGTTCTAAGGCCAAGGACCTTCCCTTGGAAACCATAACGATACGCGTGGATTACACTACGGGACGAAAAGATAGCACATCGCGCGTATTTTCTTCTCGTTCGATACCATAAACAGAAGGAAATTGATATTTCAATATTGCAACATTTTTGGGCACGTCGATATGTATAATGCACTGCGTATTTATCTGCAAGATTTACGTCAACAGAATCGTAGGAACGAGAACGTAAATATCGGGACGAAATGATAGCACAAGCTGCGGATTTTCGATTCTCAGTTGTGTATAAGACCCTGAAGTGGATACATGAATGAAACGAATGTTGTAAACTATTGTTTAAACCCAGTGACGTCACGCGAGGAGAAGAAACAAATAGAATTAAGATATGCGTTGGAAATTCTAGGAAGTTAGGTAGCGCACAAAACAACTCCAATTTATCTTCCTGCGAGAGACACCGCAAAGATCGGTTACACCCCGGAAATAAACAGAGAGGGTGTCCAGTTATACTAATAAGTTGCAAGAAGAGACATTGACCTCGAAGCTATTTTAACTCCAAAACAAAACATTTCTTATGACCTAGAATATTTTCCTTGTATATATATTTTCTTATGTTATACGTATGATTTACTCGTACAATTGACTGAAATGTTCAGTACAAACAAATTTAATGATGTAAAAAATATATTTTGAATAACGATACAGCAATTTTTAGTGGCGGCTTACAGTCGCCATTCCAGTGCTGAGGGTTAAATATCCTTGTATTTAAAAGTTCCTCTATGGTACGAGTAAATGCACTCGTACGCAAATGCATTTTCATGAGGTCGTATATGCAACGAAAATATATTATACCGGAAACGACCGAATTCTGGAGTCAAAATATACATAGCTTCGAGAAGGGTTTAAACTTTCGAATTTCGAAGCGAATGCACAGAAATACCTCGCGAGACTTAGAGCACACTTTGAAAAATCCAATATCTCGCTTTTGAAATTAATGTATATTTAATGCAAGCCGGTTTCTTTTATTTTAAGAAGTGGCTTGTATTGAAACCTCGCATTCTCCCTTAATTTTAAGGGTTTGCCAGGATTGTCTACATAATAGTAATATTAATCTACTTAGAGTTTATCAGTTCGAACGATCAGCGCATTGTCGCGTATTATCTGTAATTTTTGGCATCACCATTTCTGATAAGATTGAAAATCGGCGCGTCATTGGTTGAAAAATTGGGCAATTCACTGCATGTAAATATCGCGTATGCAGTCGAAAAGAGGGGCCAATCGTAAAGCTTCTTTTATACGACACGGATGTCCATGAATGTCTCCCTTACTTAAATTTTTCCCTCTAACCTGTGAATCAGCAACACAACAACAATCGAAGGAGGCTTATCAAACGCTGCTTAATAGTCGTTCTTATCAGTGCTAGTTGTAATAGTATTAAATAGATAATGGTAAGTTTCGATTGATATTCTATTACCACTGATAATATTTGAGCAATTTATATCAAATTCGCATAACCTCAAAAAGAATCTTCGTTGTAGGATGTATTTCTTATGGTCCGACGAAAAAATATGACTATATTCACTAATGCGACTGAGCATACCTCGGTTTTGGAACTTAAGAGTATGATCGAAGGTAAAAATGCATAATCTATACATTCGTAAATAAATGAAACTAAATCTGACAATTCTCTCAAGTATGACATCACTGTTCAATCAATACTGTCAGTTTTTTCTTTCTGATGTATAAATCTTTACGTACTTTCGTGTCAACCAAATATAAAATTAGAATTCGGAATAAGTAATAGATTAACCGTTGTCTCGTAGGTATAATAAAAATACCACCTGCGAATCAACAGCTGTACAACAAGGACAATATAGTGATGTCGAATGGATCGAGCTTATCAGCGTACGGAATAACATCGGCAACAGCAAAACCACAATGTCCTGCATTAGTGGGATTGGCTATACGCGAAGAAAATGGTCGATTCGAACCCTTATCAATGACTCCTTACTCTTTGCCTCCTGATCTTCCAGATGTGATGAAGTCTCAAGAAAGCAGTGATTTCGAACATTTGCCTGGTCTGATTCCTAAGCATTGAGTCAGTTGACAATATGTTGTTTAATTGAATATAATTTTATGATTGTCAGCTTGAGTAAACATGAGGCAGATCTTAGAACATAATAACACATGAATCTGTTATAACTCGATTGCATAGTCTCAAAATATTTTCTGTATCTATTTTATTTAGTATTGCCAATTTACAGAAATTTCCAATGGAACACGAAATAAAAGATGAAATTTTACCAAGTATCAATTACATTGATATTTATCGTATTCATGCAATGAAAATACACTGATCATGGAAGCATTTAAATATTAGTTTGTATAATCATTTATGTTTTATAGTCTACTTGATAAACAATCATTTTGATACACGAAGAATGTGATTAATACTTCTGTCACATAGAATTATAGATACAAAATTTCGATGGCATTTGTATCCCAAAAAATTATAAAACATCTGAAGATAAAATTGGATTTAAATTATGAGTACTCTCAACCGAAGACGATTCACGGAATTTAAGTGTTCGCATAATATGTATGTCAATTTGTGTACGTTTAAACACAATGGTGTAAAATTCATTGAATGACGATCACTATTATCAGCATTACTAAGAACATTTCATATATAATGCCAATAACATGTATGTTTTAATGCATATTTTAATTTAAAAAATTATAGTGAATTACAGTATACAAACCAATACAGTTAATATTTGCTCTTACATTCAATATCTGATAATTACATGAAACGTATATGTATCATATTAACTACAAAGTAATAATCTGTTCACGAGAATATGCATGATCTGAATAATGTAACTAATGTAAGAAATTAGTTTACACTGCTCCATTGAACAACATAAAGTATGATTTACTACATTTTAGTTTGTACACATAATCTTAGGTTCGAAACCACGAAACTTTCAAATTAGTGTAAGATAGTAAATGATTATGTTATCCGATATGTTCGTTGTAATTTATTGCATTCGTGTTCTTAGATTGATTGCTATATACAAATCTAAATACAAACGTTTAATGATTTTTCTAATACATATTCTACGGTGTTTGTATTTGATTGTTTAATATGAATCAAATCTACTAATATTACGAATTTATAATATTTAATGTTTTACTAATGACTATAAATATTTTAGAATCCACGGAAATCTTAACTTTTGTTGTACACTAAGTGACAGAACAAATGGTACATGTTAAAAATGCTTAAAATGTGTTTATAAAGAATCTTGGGTTTTAACAAAATTTAAAGATTCATTTTGTACACATGTGATTCGTAAACTATAAATATTGAAATATAGATCAACAATAAACTAATCAATTACAAAACTTTCTATGGTCTATTTCTTGAAAAATAAACTTAAAATACACTAAATCAGCACAACAGTATTATTGTAACATTATTTACATATTATTTACGTGTTGTGGTAATTTTTAAATATTCTCTGGTACAATAAGTAAACATTAACAACTATTTTTGCTTTTATGCAGTAACATTTCCATAATAAAATCTTTGAAAAACTCCTTTTTGCTCGGTACATAGTGACCACCTTCATGCTTCATTATTTTCTTATTTATGAATAATTCGTGAACTTTTTCTGCCATTTCTGTAAAACAACAATATTTGGTTAGTATATTGCTAAAATTGAATTTAATGAATGCAAAACTGACCTGTCGGGATGACTTGATCAGTTTCCCCATAAATATGTAACGAGGGTATATCTAGTTTGTCATTGTAATATATTGCATGAGGTGCACACAATGAATGGAATCCTGATATAATGATTGCAAAATTAAATGCAGCTTGCAATACTGAAACACAAATGCCTTGAATTACAATTTCTTTGCACACTGTATATCACCAAAATATTTGTTTACATTTTTTCTGTTGCATGTAACAAAGTATAGTAGCAAACGCTGCTCCTTGCGAGAATCCCAAAATACCGTCGAATGGCCCAGATTCTTGAAATGTTTTCTCAATTGAGGCTACACTATCTTCAAAACCTACACATAATTTACTTGGTACTGTTGCTTTGAATACATGGTCTTCTGTATTGAACCACCATCCATATCCTAAAAAACAATACAAACTACTGTTTAAAATCTATGTAGCCACTCAGAGTTGTATAAAAACTCAGCGAATGTTTACTTTACAAAGGCAACATTGTTTAAATGATACCTTCCTCTGATTCATCGATACCAAAGTTAAGTTTCATTGGAACATTATGTGGTGCTCTCAAAAACACAAACTCCACTTCTTTCTTAAATCCTTTCCTCAAGGAGCCCAATTTCGTGTAGAAAATAGTGTCTGATTGGGCATATCCGTGAATGGCAAGTATCTAGAATGTACATTTTATGAAGACAATGTATACTTATTTATACTTAGAATTGTTAACAATTGCTCACCCTTAATTTTATATTTGCCATAGCTTTGATGGATATGTTCGGTGATTTGATTTATTAGAAAATAAGACACCGGATCACAATTGCTTCATAAGCAATTCATACATTGTGTATGCATACAATATAAAATAAAATATAAGGTGTTTGGATATTTACTCGAACCATGCCACGATAACACTGGTCTCGACTGACTGAGCGCGCACAAGTGGAGCTCAAACTAAAACCGGAAAGGAAGGTTCTGATCCATGCTAAAATGCTGTATGTAGGTTCTGATCCATGCTAAAAATGATGTATGTAGGTTCTGATCCATGCTAAAAATGTTACAAATTGTAACGCAAATAGGAAGCTTTATTGTGTTAAACATCCACGTTAGACTATCTTCTCGTGTACAATTAAACTTTTATTTACGTGTTACAGGTAATGAAACACTGATCAAATGGAAAATGATTTATTGACATTGGGAGAATCATAGATAAAAGTGGACGCATTAAATATGAATGTTTAATGATTTCTCGAGTATCTTTCCCATGAAAATAACAAAGTAAATATGACTTATACTAATTTTTCTGTTCGGAAACGTAATTTCTACAGCGTTAAGAAAATAATATTTTTTTACACCTTAAACTTAACATAGCACGTGAATCGTAATGGTACCCTTAGCAAAAAATATATGTATGCTTAAAGATCACTGAGATCGACAGCTTCTACTTGTGCGCTAATGGTCTCATCATTATCGACACTTTCTTCGGTATTTATCTTATTTTCTCTAGGGAAATATAGTTTCACCCATGAACCGGGCTCGGCTTTCCTCAATTTGATTTCTACTTTAGTCGGAAGCATGCTAACAGTACTTTGTGCAATATCGACAACCTGCAAATTTTAAAGTATAAATATGTAGTGTGATACCTCGTTGAAAGATTGTTTAAGACTTCAAATACCTACCCCTCTTAATTCTAAGTCGCGAGCGTATCTAGAATTATCTTCTGCGAAAGATAAATCCACAGTTAGACGTATAGGATTCAACTTAACTGTTGACAAATCTGGCAGATACTTCTTGGCAAAAACAGAAACCACAACGAACGTTCCTGTTTGATGCCAATCCAATCTGCATTCTTTCGTTTTACCGGCAGTCTGAAAAGCAATCAAATTGTTAATATATTTTGCAAGTACGGAATAATCAAAATTCTTATTTCACCTTCGAGATCCACGCATGTTGTCCTTGAGTACACCCTGGTTGTTCTAAGAACGTAGAGAAATCTGTAGTCTTCTTCTGACAACATGACCAATACTTCATGCCTTCGTGAAAGATAGGTGCGCCAGGATGATGATTACAGATCTCATTATTCGATTCAGGACCGTTATACGTAGCTTTACATGCATTATTTTTACAGGACTGTCCAATTTGAATTTTAGCTTCAGACACGGTTCCTAGTTCTAACGACTTTAATCCCTTAATTTGTTCTAACAACGCAGGCGATACGGTCGGTATTAAAGTAACTTGTGGAGTGTCGAAAGAAGGCCTTTTCAGAACAGGTACATTATTAAGAGGCTGAGCAATGACTTCTATCACTTCGTTGGCCTTAGACTTATCCACCGCAGGTTTCTCTGGCTCAGGTGGTTTCACGTTCGAGTGGCACGATTTTGTGCAACCCTTAATACTTAAGAATTCGGTGAAATCTGTACATTTCTTGTTACAACAAGACCAGCCTTTGTAAGCGTCGTGGAACACTGGGTGGCCAGGATGATGAACACAATCGTCTGAAAGTAGAATTACAAATGACGACAGGAAATCAATTTTATGTCATTGTTTAAGTAGATACATTTGCAAGCTTTTGTCACACGAAATTGAATGAAATACCTTCTTTGTTGTTATTGGGGTCGAATTTCTTCCCACAACCACGGTTATAGCAGTGTAACAGTGTTGCTTCTTGCGACATTTTTGTTTCAATTAATTTATTCTGCTTGTCAAAGTCAAGAGAGAATCGTGACACTTCTTGCCTCCGATAGATGATAGATCAGAACTGAATATATCGTCGTCTCTGAACCTGCAGATCCGGAAAACTTCTAGCACATTCTAGAAGATCTATACACGATTTCTAAACGCGGCATACGCATAATATGTAACAAAAATTCTCCGTGATCAAAATTTGGAATCGATTCATTTTTCATGCAACTCCTCCATCGTGGCGATTGCAATATTTAAAAATATACACATTACCCTAATAGTTCTGATCCTAAGGTTTTTTTCAAAAAAGTTAAACAATATTTTACTCTCCTATTACTTACACTATATGTAAATATAGAAATACTATATGTAATTATTAGAACGTGGAATTCATGGATATAAATTCACATTTTTTTAAAACTTGCGATTAAATAAAAATTGCGCCTTCTTTAAGGTTTTATGTAATTACAGATACGATATATCAAATTTCAATGAATTCATCGTGCACCAATAATAAACCGAATTTTATAGTTATATTTCAGGAACCAAAAATATACTAGAAGCAATATTTACGGAATTTTAGATGGTCGTGCTTCTAACTGTTGCACGAGCGATAGCAGTGCACCAAGCGGTTAATTGACGTAATTGGTATTAACATTAGTCTGTACATTTACGATTCGGTGCAGCACTATACTTGATGCACAGAAACCATAAGCGCGTACGCTCTCGTTTCTGGTATCAACTGATTTATCAGTATGACTTGACAATGAGTAATTTGTTTGGAGAACCTATCTGACATAATCTAGAAAAAATAAGAGAAACAATGTGTGCAACATGAACTAGGATCCCTGCAACAAAACAGGAATGTGTCAGTATTATAATCGTATTATACGTCTGTGTGAAACATGGAAATTCAAATTATTCTGCTGATATACTGCATGTGTTTTGTTATTCAGCACAGTAGTAAGTATCCTCTATTCTCAATGTATTATTATTTTATTGTATTACTATTACCACGACGTAAAAAATTCTTTTCTTCACCATTATATTGCCCCCTGCGATAGTGTCACTTTGTTCTCTGAAGTTTTCTGATAGGACTGTAAATACGAAAGATATTTAGGTATTCCCATTTATGTGGGACACCCTGTATAATTAATTCTAATTCATTAATTTATTTTTAAAAAGATGTCATTGTCGACGGACTTCATAGAAACTTGAGATACTACGAAACTCTTCATTCCTCTCATTTGCAACACAAAATTGTTAAGCGGGGTATCCAACACAGTTATCATCCTTATAATAAAATAAGCGAATTGGAATTTTATTCCCATGGACGGTAAGATCATTGTTATTTATCAAAATTTATAGACCCTATTATGTATTCCAAAATAAATTAATTACACATTTTTCTCTTTTCTAGATACTTTCGTTTAATTTTAACGCCGAGAAGAGAAGTCATTCACTCGAAATTCAAAGCGTACGAAGTTGACGGCGATGGAGAAGAGAAAACTGTTCATCTAGGTAAAATAATACACGTGTATTTGTGCAGCACATGCTAACAAATTCTAATATTTCAGACCATGAAAGGTTTTATCACGGACGTGTATTCGGTGAGATTGACTCTCACGCGCAAGTGCACATCGATGATGGAATTCTTACTGCCAGTATTACAATAGCCGATGAAACGTTTCACATTGAGGTATTATTTTTGTCACATTTCAATAAGAACGATTCATTCTCACAGTAATTACAACTATTGTTGTGTATTCAGCCATCCTGGAGGCACTTGCCTCATTTAGGTAATGAAACAATGATTGTTTATAAATCGTCAGACGTTAAATTAAGTTGGGAGCATATTGAAAACGGAGAGGGACATACTCACGGTGCTCCTAAAACTTGTGGATACGTGAAAGAAGAATTAGGTTGGTCGCTATCTTTCGTAGATACTTACTTAGACAATGCTCTGCTTTCATTTATTCGTCTGTATATATTACAGACATTCCAGTAGATCTCAGGGAAGAAATCAAAGAAGGAGTTACAAAGGACAAACATTCCAGGACAAAGAGGCAAACAGAGACGTACGAATATACACCTACGAAAACAAGATGCCCTTTGTTACTAGTCGCTGATTATCGTTTTTATCAAGAGATGGGCGGTAGTAGTACAAAAACAACAATCAATTATTTGGTAAAACTATATTCCTATAAGAATCTATTGCCGCGTCTTGTTTCACGATAATGTTCTTTATATCTTTCGTAGATAAGCTTAATCGATAGAGTACATAAAATTTATAACGATACCTTGTGGCAAGATCGTCAAGAACAAGATGGTTTTAAAGGAATGGGTTTCGTTATTAAAAAGATCGTTGTTCATAGCGAGCCGACTCGCGTAAGGGGCGGTGAAACGCATTATAATATGATCAGAGATAAATGGGACGTGCGCACGTTACTAGAGGTACATCTTTTAATCATCGTTGGAAATGTTTCGTAATTAATATAGTTTCATTTAGGTGTTCAGCCGGGAATACAGTCATAAGGACTTTTGCTTAGCTCATTTATTCACCGACTTAAAATTTGAAGGTGGTATACTGGGATTAGCGTATGTAGGTTCACCTCGTAGAAACTCAGTGGGTGGAATTTGTACACCAGGTATATCAAAAGACGTTTTTTCTAACATCAGGTTAGTGCAAAAGTTCGTGCCCAATTCACATTAAAATACAATATACTTTTGCATTGACCTAATATTTTTCATCCATGAATATTAAAAGAAACTTCAACGAACACTGTTGCAGAGTATTTTAAGAATGGCTACACACTGTATCTTAATTCAGGACTGAGTTCTAGCAGAAATCATTATGGGCAAAGGGTAATTACCAGAGAAGCTGATTTAGTTACTGCACACGAATTTGGGCATAATTGGGGTTCTGAACATGATCCAGATGTGACGGTAGAGCATCTATTTTTGACCATTATTTAGTAAAACGTTAGGCACAAAATGATTACTTCTGTGGATCTCTAATCGCTTGAAAATTGTGAAAATTTAATAGGAATGCAGTCCGAGTGCTAGTCAAGGAGGTTCGTACTTAATGTATACATATAGCGTTAGCGGATACGATGTGAACAATAAGGTAAACTATCATCGGACAGCGGATTTTATGCATTTATACTACTACTAATTATATTATTGGCGCAGCGTTTTTCACCCTGCAGTTTAAGATCCATTCGGAAAGTTCTACAAGCAAAATCAGGTCGTTGTTTCTCCGAACCGGAAGAATCGTTTTGCGGTAATCTGCGCGTCGAGGGGGACGAAGAATGCGATGCTGGGCTACTTGGAACCGAAGATAATGATGCTTGTTGTGATAAAAATTGTAAATTACGTATTAGTCAAGGAGCAGTTTGTAGGTGAGTGGCCATATAGTTTTTCAGTTCTCCTTGAAACGTGATAAACGTGAAAAATAAATTTCAGCGACAAGAATTCACCTTGCTGCCAAGGATGCGCGTTCATGCCACTAGGTGTGAAGTGTAGAGACGCACAGTACGCTACTTGCGAACAAGAATCACGTTGCACAGGAGCGTCCAGCGAATGCCCTAGATCTCCACCTATGAAAGATGGAACAGGTTGTCTCGAGAGAGGCCAATGCAGACTTGGAAAGTGCGTACCATACTGCGAGACACAAGGCTTGCAAAGCTGCATGTGCGACACAAGTACGTTCACTTTTCATAGTACCATGAACGGGGTATTCTTATTTTCCAAGCTGTTTTTCCAAACAAAAGAAAAATCGACTAAATCGAATAAATGTTTATTCGCAGTTGGAGATGCATGCAAAAGGTGCTGTAGAATGAGCTTGAACGAAACATGCTTCCCGATAGATCCTCAAGATATTTTGCCCGATGGAACCCCATGCATTCAAGGCTTCTGCAATAAGGTAATATTAGTTAAGCTACGCCGTGTAAATGTATAAATGTAAAGTTTGAAAATATTTTTAGGGTATCTGCGAGAAGACGATTCAAGATGTGGTCGAAAGATTCTGGGACATAATCGAGGATATAAATATTAATAAAGTGATGCGATTTTTAAAAGACAACATAGTAGGTGCAGTTATCATTATAAGTGCCATCATATGGATTCCGACTAGTTGCGTTATCAGTTACATCGACCACAGGCGTGTCAAAGAGAGCGAAAAGAAATGGCGTTGGAAACATACGGAAGAACTGATTCATCCTGACGAGCACAGACAATCTATTTATATAGATCTACAGAGACAAAGAATGCAACAGGTTTCACAGCAATCGTAAATTATTTCTGCACACTGTACCATGTGTAATGAAGTTTCTAGTCATGCATGTTCTCATGTCTTACAGTGCGTACATGTTTTATTTGTTGTGTACATACAAGTATTATTTGAACGATGATAAAGTAATATATACATATATACATATGAATAATTTAAGCGAAAATGCACCAAATCAATCACAACATGTATATTTCATAAGTCTTACCGATGTACTTATTATATAACTTTATAATAAACACAATTACATTTGTATTCAGTCTTATTTGCAACCTACGCAAAAAAGAAACAAAAAATCGAAAAGCTGATCAAACTGCAGCATTGCAATTTAGCTTGAAAGGGTACGTATAAAGGGTACTCTACAAAATTGGTGTGACCTTTAGATTATATTTTTTGTTAAACAGTCTAAACAATATGGAGAAATTGAAGATCGGAAATTGAGTTCTATATGACTATTTTATAAAATTCCAAGACTACATGTGTACGATCACTTAGCGTGAAACAATCACATATAAATGAATCTACAGGCCATAGGTATGCACCTGCAATATTCAAAAGATTAACAATAAATAATCTGTTGCTAGTTTAACTGTATCCGTTAGACAACGGTTAGAACGTTGCGTGTCGCATGGTATCCGTAATCTGTATTCGTGTGATTCTCTTCAATAAGATTTAAAAATCGAACCTAAAGGATGAGGTTCTCAACCTCGGTATTATACCTCAACAGAGAAATATTACCTTCTCAGGCACACGTGTTACGATTTATAACGCTAACCTCTCCGAGATAAGATTACGTGTCTTTCATGCATGACATTTTGAACCTTATTGTTACGTCAGTGCCAGCCGGTACCAAATAATTTTGGGAAACATTCGTGTCGAGCTCACCCCGAAAAATGATAGAAAAGCTGCCGGAAACGATTAACTTTCCGAAGGAGGAGGAAGCGATTTTGGAGCTGTGGAAGAAATTGGACGTTTTCGAAAACTGTTTGAAACAGTCCAAAGATAAACCGAAATATGCGTTCTACGACGGTCCACCTTTCGCCACCGGTCTGCCTCATTACGGACACATACTAGCCGGCACGATCAAGGACGTTCTAACCAGGTATGCTCACCAATCTGGTTACCATGTGGAGAGAAGGTTCGGCTGGGACACTCATGGTTTACCTGTCGAATACGAGATAGACAAAACGCTGGGTATCAAAGGTCCCGACGATGTCGCCAAGATGGGTATAGCAAATTACAATCAGGAATGTAGAAAGATCGTGATGCGGTACGCGACCGAATGGGAGTGTATCGTAACTAGAATCGGTAGATGGATAGACTTCAAGAACGACTATAAAACTCTTTACCCCTGGTACATGGAATCCATTTGGTGGATTTTCAAGGAGATGTATAACAAAGGTCTGGTCTATCAGGGCGTTAAAGTAATGCCTTTCTCGACCAGCTGTAACACGCCGCTCTCTAATTTCGAATCTGGACAGAATTACAAAGAAGTCGTCGACCCCTCTATTGTGGTCTCGTTCCCTTTGGTAGACGAGCCCGGTGTCTCCATTCTTGCGTGGACCACTACGCCTTGGACCTTACCCAGCAACATGGCTCTTTGTTGCAATCCTAATTTCGAGTACGTAGAAGTCAAAGATCACACTTCCGGTAACGTCTACATTATATTAGAATCGAGTTTAGAGCTCGTATACAAATCTAAAGACATGTACACTGTACAAGGCAAAAGGAAAGGGTCGGAATTAAAGGGGAAGGCATACGTACCTCCTTTCCCATATTTTCTACACTTGAGAGAAAAAGGTGCTTTCAAAGTATTAAACGATACTTACGTCACTGCCGAAACTGGTACCGGTACGGTCCACCAGGCTCCTTACTTCGGCGAGGACGATTACAGGTGTTGCTTAGCAGCCGGAGTCGTAACGAGGGATCAAGAAATGATATGTCCTATCGATAGCTGCGGACGTTTCACAGAACCGGTTCACGATTTCGTTGGGAAATATGTGAAGGATGCCGACAAAGAAATCGTTAAGTATCTCCAAACGAATAAAAGATTAATTCATTCCGGTTCTATTAAACACAGCTATCCGTTTTGTTGGAGATCCGACACTCCGTTGATTTACAAAGCTGTGCCGTCTTGGTTCATTCGAGTAGAGTCCATGAAAGATCAACTTGTCGCAGCCAACAGCAGTACTTACTGGGTACCGGAGTACGTCAAAGAGAAACGATTTGGCAACTGGTTGAGGGACGCCCGTGATTGGGCTATCAGCAGGAACCGTTATTGGGGTAATCCGATTCCTTTGTGGATTTCAGAAGACGGTCAGGAGGTCGTATGCGTGGGAAGCATCGCAGAATTGGAAGAACTAACGAACACGAAGGTAACGGATATTCATAGGGAAAGCATAGACCACTTGACCATTCCCTCGAACCGACCTGGATATCCGCCATTGAAGAGGGTGCCCGAGGTCTTCGACTGCTGGTTCGAATCTGGCTCCATGCCGTACGCACAGATGCATTATCCCTTCGAACGTAAAAAGGAGTTCGAGGAGAATTTCCCAGCTGATTTTATCGGTGAAGGTATCGATCAAACTCGTGGATGGTTTTACACTCTTCTAGTTATATCGACTGCTCTTTTCGGGAAAGCTCCGTTTAAAAATCTCGTCGCCAACGGTTTGATACTGGCCTCGGATGGACAGAAAATGTCTAAACGTAAAAAGAATTATCCAGATCCGATTGAAATCGTGAACAAATACGGAGCGGACGCTCTTCGTTTGTATCTAATTAATTCACCTGTTGTGAGAGCTGAGAATCTACGTTTCATGGAGGGAGGAGTTCGAGACGTTATAAAGGACGTGTTTTTACCCTGGTACAACGCGTTTAGATTTTTAATGCAGAATATCGAGAGATTCGAGAGAGAAGAGAAAACTACGTTCGTGTACGATGACGCTAAAGACGTAACTTCTAGTAACATAATGGATAGATGGATTCTATCTTTCGCGCAAACATTATTACAATTTGTTAAGAAAGAGATGCAAGCTTATAAATTGTACACGGTGGTACCGCACTTGGTGAAGTACATAGATAATCTCACTAATTGGTACGTCAGAATGAATAGAAAGCGCATCAAAGGCGACGGTGGTTTAGCTGATTGCCAGCAGGCATTGAACACATTGTTTTCTGTTCTTTACACTATGGTACGTATAAACGCCCCGTTCACGCCATTTTTAACAGAATTTATGTTCCAGCATTTGGTAAAACTACTTCCACCGTCTAAAACAAATATGGACAGCGTTCATTACCAAATGCTACCTCAGCCTTGCTCTAAAATAATTAACGAGAACATCGAGAAAGCTGTATCGTACATGCAAACGGTAATCGAGCTGGGACGCGTTGTGAGAGATAGGAAAACAATGCCTATTAAGTATCCGTTGCCAGAAATCGTGGTGATCCACCAAGATGCTGAAGTATTGAAGGAAATAGTCTCTCTAAAGGCGTACGTTCTCGAGGAGCTTAACGTGAAGGAATTAACAGTCACCACAGATAAGCAGAAGTACGGTGTTACGCTGAGAGCAGAACCGGATCATAAAATACTCGGAGCCCGTCTCAAGGGAGAGTTCAAATCTGTTACGCAAGCTATCAAGGAACTTTCCGATGAACAGCTGCAAACGTTCGTGGAAACGAAAGAAATTACGGTGCAAGGACACAAACTGGGAGAACAAGATCTACGTTTGATGTTTAGCTTTACTGGACCAGCAGCCGAACAATTATCGGAACGGTACGAAGCGCATAGCGAGGGAAATGTTTTGATTCTGTTGGACGTTACTCCGGATGAAAGTATGCACAACGAAGGAATAGCGAGAGAAGTAATCAATAGAGTTCAGAAATTGAGGAAGAAAGCACAGCTGGTTCCATCGGATGAAGCGATTGCGTATTACGATATCCAAGATAAAACTAGCAATCTGGCGAAAGTGATTGTTAGCCATAAAGAGTTCATCGAGAATTCGACCAAAACGCCCCAAGAAGATATGTCGAAGATGCCGAAAGGAGCAAGCGTAATTATAGAGGAGATGCAGAAGATCAAGGGAGTGAATATGAAATTGGTTCTGGTAAAATCTGGGCATCAGAATAATGCAACAAGTGCGGAACCATTATTAAAATACGCGAACGTTGAAGTTGTAGATATAAAACCGAGGCTTGGCGCAACAAGTTCCGTTGGTACTATCTTATTAGAAGCTCCGAAAACTTTAACTCCTATTTCGTACGAACAATTAACGCGAGAGGTTGAATTGCTGTTTGGTATTCATGGATGCCCTTATGAAATGTACATCGATAATAAGCCATTGTCGGGAACAACTAACATTTCCTTGTTACATAAGCAAACTATACAAATATTGAAAGCTGGAACACCTGGAAAACAATCGTCGACTAGTTTATCAGTACCGGCTTGCAGATATGTTAATGTAGAAAGTTCTACAGCTAAAGGTACTATCTTCCTAGAAAATCCAAAGGAGAGCTTCTGTTTGGATCATGCAATGTTGAAACAACGATTAAAACTCTTTTTCGATAAAGTAACGATTTCCGAATCTTTACCGGCTGTGTTGAGTCAGTTGCATGGCAAAACATTGAAGTTGAGTTAACTTAATTTCTTTTCCTCGCTTATTTATTTACCTAAAATATTGTAGTCCAATTGGCTAATTTTGTTGTCTACGAGCTATACTTATTTATTTTACATAGGATCAAATAATTTTTTTTTTTTGCGGAAGAACAATGTGTAATTTTAACAATTTTGTATAATAAAATGATAATAAATGACTACAATGCGTACAGTAAGTAAGTACATTTTTAATACTATTAAATATACATCCTTCAGTTTCCCTTTGCTATACGCGAAAAACAAAAGCATTTACATTGTATATGTACAGATTCATACACTAAAAAACATACGAATGCAGCGAAGTACTGTATAGATATTTATTCACAATCAGCAAAACAACTGCAATAATGTTGCGTACTTACATTTCTCTAGAAAATACTATAGTACAATGTACTTAGTACAGAGGTAATAAATCCTCTCTTCGAATTCCTTTGTTGACGCTATTCGATAGAAGTAGTAATGAAATTTATATTTTCTGGAAGTGTATCTCACAGTAAAGTTATAATCATGATTATTTTTAATGCATTTATGAATTTTATATATATATATATACAATTATTTCTCAGTAACAATGAATATAATGGTGCTTGAAAAATATCTTCACATTTAACTTCCACATTCTAGAATCGTAAGTTTCAATGTTTACAACTTTCTTGCACTGAAATTAAATTTTTCATTCTAATAACTACAACCTATAATTATACAACTGATGTTCATTGATGAATCCAATAGAAAAACCACAAACTTAGAAACACGTAACAAAACGTTTTTGTTTGAAAGTAGTAATATAATACAGCACCATTGTAACCACAGTACATAATATTTATTACACAACTAATTCAATAATCGAATAATATTTATCAAAGAGTAATTTCACATATATTGAAACAAACAAGTATTGTCTACTCGCTAAAGGATTTCTCGGTACAAATTTCATGTGACAACGTACGGTTCTCTCTTAATCTATTATACCTTCATGTTAACTCAAAATAAAAGCTTCTCTACATATATAAATTAATTTCGAATATATTACAAATTCATTTTAACTGAAACGCAGCCGTACTAACTATATATGTATACATATGTATATATATATAGGGTGTGTTTTATTTCTTACTCAAACGAGTTGTTTTGAACAATCAATAAAAATCACAATAGACCACCATGTTCTCCTCGTAATGTTAGGAACATATACGTTCAAATGATGTTAATATTACTGTTACAAAATCATGCTCGAAAAAGTACTTCTTGATATAGCTAATTTACATTTATTCAATGATTTCTGATAATATCATGATTAGGAAAGTAATTGCTGAACAATGAAACCGTGAATATTGCAGTGAGCGCGTATAATGCAAGCGTAGTAGTTGCGGTAAAAAGTTGAGCATAGTGGTATCTAGAATACCAAGCTAAACATAGCATCAGCGTCAAAATGCTCACTAACAGTCTACTCAAATTCCATTCGTTAGTGGTACGGGGCCCTGTACCACCAGGTATGTTCGAGAACGGTTGAGAAGTGAAATAAATCGGCAATGGATTGTTCAGCATCGACGTCTCCGACGACTCAGAATTAAGCCCAGGCAGATGTACCTGGCAGTGAACTGCACAGTTATTGTACAATCCGCATTGTTCCAACGTTAGATTGTCAGGCTGCAATACCCGACCTTTAAATATTATTCGCACCTTTTGCTGCGATTCAAGCTCTATCTGGAAATGTCTTCTGTAAGAGCATAAAACGTGATTATACTTTTCTAGCATTTATACTCGTACAGAGAATTAAGAAAAAAGAAAATAGTAACCTTTTAAAGTCTCCAAGCAGCTCTTTGAGGCTACCAGTGACTACCTTTTGATCATCGTTTATAAATATCAGCTTTATGTTAATTTCATTAGCATTATTCACTGAAAGATTTTCAGCTGGACATTCTATTGTTTCATTGTTCGTCGATGGTAGTACGTTGTTACTTTCCCCTGTGGCGTTTACTTTGGTTCGCCTCTCCAGCAACGTTGTGTTATCGTTGGTAAACGAGTCCATAGCTTCGATGAGCACTTCCTCCGTAGCAGTTGCCTCGGGTGTTCTGAGCGTTTCCGGAGGAACTCCACCGTTCGTACCTGTTGCAACAAACGATTGTTAATATTACCGATTCTATAGCGAATAGGACAAAGAAGGAAATTGTTCATACGCTTGATAAGCAGGGTATATTACTTGTAACAGACGGTTCAGGACGACTTTGTTCACTCTCACTGTTCTCGACCGTGATCGGTTCTTCAAATTCTTCTTCTCTTATTTCCATGTCTGGATGACGATCGAAGAAGAATTCACTCGCATGAGTAGATCGAAGTTCGGCCAATTGTGTGCGTGTACGATGTTGCAAAATAAGTACTGTGCGTATTAACGGCTGATCTGTAATACTTGTAGAACACCAGGCAAGCCAGCCTATCAAGAGCACGACCACAACAATAAAAAAATCTGTGACTTCGTCTCCAATACCCTCAATAAGAGTCATCTCTATAATTTAGGATTAGCTTGTGCAAGTAAGAAAATAGCAATCAATCCTAAAACAATAATAATACCAACGTGAAACACATAGTGACATATGTCTGTATGTGTTTATGTTTATTATCCATATATATGTATATATATTATATGCGAATTAAAATTCGTAGCATTTACATATTAGAAACAATCGTCTCTTCGTTAATTAGGAAACTGTACGAAACGTTGATGCTACAGGTTTCCCCAGAAAGTTTGTCCAGTTTGTAAATGTGAATTTACAGGTCTTAATTCGTGAAACTTTCGACATAAGACGAAGAAGGCCGCAGCGATTAACCAAAATACATTTGTATTACTTTTTTCCGAGTTTCCCGACGTAGCGAATGGATGTTATTTACACGTATCGAAAAATCTCCGTGGAAAGAACAATCCCATATACATATTTTTCCGTTACATTGCAAAAGAGAATTCAGATCGCCATTCTTGTCGTTTCTGGTCACTCATTTGTCACTACTCTCACCTTGGTTTATACGAAACACAAACAGAACGAAATTAAAACTGCATCAAAAAACACTTGTAAAAATTTCATCTACAAATATCTGGAGATGACGCAAATATAGTTTGTGACAGACAGCGATGTACGTGAACTAGTTCATAATTAATGGAAACATACACGTAGACCGAAACGCGTTTTCTTTGAATGATTCGAAAACGAAATATTCATAGTCACAGTTCAATTATACAGCATTAAAGTTTTTAATGCACGAGATGGAGCGCTATAATAAAGGAGCCGATAAAACATATATTAATCTATTCAAAGTTTTTCTTGGAAACTATACGCGTCATTGAATCAAGTTTGTAATTATGATTTCTTAAACGCTCACACCTCGGAAAGTGAATTAATAAAATGCGCTAATGTATGAACCATGTATTATATTGAACGCAAATTTTATTCCACGTATATACGTGTTCGTATAAAATGTATATGGCGTGTAAGCACAGACGAAGTATAGACTTCGTCACTTATACAGTGCACACATACTTTTAATTTCTTTTTTATATATGCAATTACTATCAAAGAGTATAAATGTAATTCAAACGGGACGTTGTTCTTAAAATTAAGATTTTCTGTGCATAATTATATCGGAATTTAAAGAGAGCATACAGTAAATAATTTTTATTTTAAATCTTGTTCGATGGAAATCAAAATAGAGTTCCGTTTGATTTTCGTTCGTAATAAGATTTAATGATTGAAGATATTAGTTCAATTCGTTTCGAATTGCTTTGAATTATCGCATAGGGCAAAAATCCAGAATATGCGAGTGCTGTGCTCTGGTGGACCAGTACCGAACCGGTTCCTGCGTAGCACGGACTAGAATCCATTCAGCATGGTACAAAAGTGATCTGCAATACCGACGTCAAACGAAGGCCTGCAAATTCTGCATTTCGTCAATCGAACGCTACCGTCGTGTCTTCCTGCGGCAACTTTGCTATGCAATACTGTTTCGAAAATTATTCTGTGGTTCAGTTCGCGCAGGCGTCAACATTTTCATAACTGGTTCGCGCGCGTTCGCGGCTTCCCAAGAAAAATGGCATTGTGGAACAAAGTGTCAGCAGGATTTGACAAAGAGGAGGAAACTGTCAATTTTGGGACACGAACGGTCGCAGAGAATCATGGCTCTTTGTACGAGACTTTCACGATCGCTACCATACAATCCGATGGCCAGGTAATTTGTTTTATCCACTTTCTTTCTTTCGATCGAGTCTTGTTTGCCGGCTTGCAACGGTCACTTCAAATACTACCGAATTTGAAAAGAAAAAAAAAAAACAGCGGGACTGTGTTAAATTTTTGGCCATTTTTAAACATAATATATATACAGGGTGTTTCGTCTAAAACAGGAAAAATGTTTCTAACTAATCTAAATGGTTTTAAAAGACAAAAAGGATGGAAGAATCGTTTTTTATACATCGTAATTTTTTAATCGTTTTTTCAAGGTTACTCAACATGAATGAATGCACAATAATGTTTTCTATAACATACAACAACAACAAATGTGTGTGTATTTGTAAAAAATCACGAGTGACCTTGAAAAACCGATTAAAAAATTACAATTGATAAAAAACGATTCTCCCATCTGATTCGTCTTTTGAAACCGTTTAGATTACGTTAGAAACATTTTTTGTATTTTTCGAGGTAGAGGAGATATTTAGGTGCCCTGTTTTAGACGAAACACCCTGTATATACTCCAAGAATGCATCTTTACGATTTCAATAATCGTAAATTAAAAATATTAGTCTAAAAAATGATTGCGTCAAATGCTAATTGTTATGCTAAAATCCTTCTTTGTATGATTACCTCAATGCTGACTACTCGCGTTAACTATTAACAATTTTTGGTTCTTTTCAAGGTGAAAGAACAGCCGAATGTCACAGCATCTGTACAATATTCAAGGCTCTGTGTAGCAATCGATAAGTCGATTACTGTATTCGAGAATGATACATGTGAGAAAATGCTACTAAGTGCAACCTTCGATTTGTCAATAGTAAGTTATTGTATTTCTGCTAATGGTTTGTATCTGTTTGTTGTACTGTCGAATGGAGTTTTATATTGTCTTCATCTATTAGCCGAAGAACAAGTAATCTTTACGAAGTAAGTATGAAAACCGTATTAAAATGATATAACACATAAATTATGAACGTAACGGATGAAACTTATTTCTTTTAGAAATGTTACAAAAGAGGAGGACCCTGTAGTGACAATATTTCTGCAACAAGAATGCGACGAATACATTGTGTATCTCGTTGTAAAAAGTGGAGCTATCTATAGGTAAATTATATGAGAATTTTAATACAATTGTTTATTACAGTCACTGTTATATTTTAGAGTAACACAGTTCAATTATAAACTTTTCGAAGCTGCTATCCTGGATGGAAATAGTACGACAATAAAAGAACTTGCAGATCAAGTACAATGTGCCCAATTATTTAAAGGCTTCATTCACAATAAGGTTGGACTTTGGAACTTATCTTTAATCGTAAGATAAAGTGATACAAACATTCAATATATAAATATTTTATAGGTAATACATGCTGCTATAGGTACAATATACGGAGAAACAACAGTAGCTATATTGTGTTCGAATATGCTATTCATGTGGCCCAGAGAACAGTATTCTAATTTCAATGCAAAGTGTTACAATTACACCAAAGTAAAATTTTTTAAAAATTATGAGTGAGTAGCTACGAATTTTCGTACTATTATGCGAATTAATAATAATAGTATGTCATAAGTCCGAATGATTACAGTGCAGTGCTATGCTTATGTGCAAATAACACATTAAATATGGTATGTCCCCGAACTTTACTTGGTTTGAAGATATACAAAGAACCAGTATCAGATTTTGCAATCATCGAAGATGACAGCAGCTTGTGTCAAATCCTTATTTTAACAGCAAACATTGATGATTGTAATATGCGTAAATTACGTGTCCTTTCATTTCCAGGTATGTAACACATTTGTATCCTATTTCTTTTTTATCATGCTATCCGATATTCTAATTTTTTAACTTCTTTTGCAGATTTTGAACAAAAATTTCAAATAGATGTCCCCGTCACAGCGTATCTTGTAGAAATCACGGATCTACGTGATGAAATAATCTTATTTTTGGAAGGAATTAACAATTGTCAGAGTGATACTAGCTACACCGATACGATTAGAGTAAAAACTGTATCTGAGAGTCTTCCAGAAGATCAGTTGCAACGTTTAATACGGAGAGAACAGTTCGAGAAAGCCGAGAAATTTGCAATGCAATTCAATTTGTCAACAGAGCCCATTTACTTTGCAAAAGCGTCGTCGCTTATATCTCAATTTGGGCCTTGGGCAAAGAAAAGTTCTGGCTTAATCCACGTGGACGAGCTTCTGAATATACTCGATAAAATTACAAATCTGCAACACATAGTAGAATGTTGCAGCAAAGTTCTCGTGCCACAGTACAATCAGATGAGGAAGATTTATTTGTACGCGAGGACAAGAATAACAGAGAACATTGCAGTAATTAACTTTCCGACAGACATGCGAGACGTTTTACCGGATGATTTATTATATTATTGATTTTAGAAAATGCCATCCGAGGATCACCTGAACTTTTTGGATTTGATTAACAGTATATTGCACAAGCTAGAAACATTCCACTTGATTTGGGGTTATAGAAAGAATTTCGATTGTTATAACGATGACACTATGAAAGAGTGGATACGATTTTCAAAGGCAAATCTGATGCAAGAGTACATGTCGCACCTAAGTTTGGTAAGAAAGACTCTTGACGTAGTACGATTTATTTACGAATAGATCATTAAACAAATAGACTTGCTTTCTAGGGAGAGATGGAAGCAGCTACCTTGATTTGGTCCAGGCATCTTCCCGACATAGCAGAACATTTATCTGTAGAACTTATAAAAGATACATTTTCAACTCTCCCGGAGAATGTTTCGCCAACTATGCTTTGGCCTTGGTTGTCGCATTTTATACCTACCTTGCTATCTCTAATTCCGAGCGCGATATGCGAAATCATCATGTGGGGATGTAAGAAGATTAAATCGTTTGAACAATCGTGTCGCAAATCATGGCCTCAGGTCGGAATCGATTTCAGCAACAGATTCATAAGATTGCTCAAATTCGAAGATAATCATCAGTTTGCAGATATTTATCAGGACTACGTGAACAAAGAGTCGGCTAATTTGAAGCAACTTGTTTCTTTGAGACAAGCTATGTCTGATATCAAGAAGCTGAAAGATAATTACAGGTAATTCTTTAGATAATAACTCGAAGAGGCGCACATAAAAATAACATGTACATATAATTTTTAGATTAACCATATCTCTTTACGCGTATACCGGAAACCCTATCGAAGTGTCGTATATACTACTAGATAAGATAAATGTTAACATTATCCCGAATTTTGTGGATAATTTTTTAAAGCAATATATGTTAAATAACTCTTTACAAAATGACCACATTTTCTCTTCGTATGTACAGGTATACATCTTATTTATCGAGGTACCAGATATATTCAGTTTTAATGATGATCATATTTTTATAGAAAATTTTAAAAAGTTCTAAAAGTTGGTGGTCCGGTGAAGAGGCTCCATGGGAGAAACGAGTTGTTACGATACTCGGTCTAATTCAGGATATCGAAGTATATTTACACACTATTATACATTATCCTCAGTTCGTGCATAATTATAGTTCATTTCTATTCTAGACTCGATTGCAACAAACATTGGAAGTATTAAGAAAAGCTTCAGTCCCATGGAGCTCAACTATGGTGAATCTAGCAGAAATAAGTAGCAATCTCGATCATGCATTAGCGTCTCAAGTTAGGATAGAGCTTAGTTGTGTCTCGATAAAGCTCATATTGAAGAAGTATGGATATGAACGTATTGGTATAAACGATGTTAGTGAGAATTGAAAATACTCTGTGATATTTATCGGTCGAAGCTAAACTAAATACTTGTTTCTCTTCTTGAAGAAATTAATCTGTCGCATAATAAAGGAGAACCGTGAAAATATGATCTCGGACATTCAACAGATTACGAAAAATGATCCGTCATCGCAGAAAAGAGCGTTTTCATTGTGTATAAATCACCACTTAACTAGAGGGTGAGCGATTTAAATTAATACACGCATTTGGAGATTTATGCACTGAAATTAATGGTAGTCATTATTTTGTAGAAATATTTCGATAGTAATGGAGATGTTCAATTGCATGGAGACCAATACTTTATTATTTTGTTGCGAACAAATCGTGAATTACGCGTCTGCTAGCTTGACATTAAAGGTGAGCCGTAACATTCTATTGCACGAAAGCTGGACCCGAAAATTATTCTATAATTTGGTATTTAGACTACACCTAAATATGTTGAACACTACATCGAAATGTTCGGTTGGATAAACTTGCAAATGGAAGACATTTCGAAAAGTTGCAAAGCCCAGTCTAATTATTGCAACAGTGTCGTTATTGATATGACCGAAGTGAAGTCACGATATCTATTAAAAACTGAATTCCAAATTCACATCACAATACAAGAATATCTGTTGGAGAAAGATCAAATATTGCAGGATTACATTGAAAAATTGTGCAACGGTAAGAGACGATCGTTTTTACACTAGAAATGATAATCGTTTAAATTTTGAATCGTTCTTAATCAAATTTTAGAGAATGTGCCAAAGGACGGTAACTTTATTACTGCATACAGAAAAATTATAAAAATTGCCGATTTGCTTAAGTTAGAACGCTTCAAGGCTGTATATATGTTGTTGGAGAGAACGAAAAATATAGGCATATTTAAATATTTCGCCAGGTAAATATGTTCGCACACGTAACGGTTGAGTGTAAAATAATTTATTATTTATTACCGCATAGATCTATAGACGGGCAATCAAGTTTGATACCGGATGAGTGCCAGTACATATACAAGATGTGTTTAATGATTTTGCAGTATGCCGAAGTGGATGAACACACCGCAATCGCTATGCAAAATTTAAGTTCTTCCGCGTTGCGTGTTTGTGAAGATGGTACGTTTCTTTCATTTAACACTACTTTTGTGGGGCGCGTTCTAACTTTATAATGTACGATTATTCAGATCGTAAAGATGGGGAATAAAAATTTAGTAGTAAATTTAGTATTATCTCTATAATAATGATATCGTGTTTCAGGCGAACTGCAGTCTGTATTATCGTTGGTTGTTTGGGTGAATTTGTATCAGGAATGCTTCAACAAAGGCAACAAGTATGGCTTCCATCTCTTAGATGCACAGCAGCAAGAAACTTCGAATTGGAAATTATACACAGTGTATAAAGATTTAGCTGTTGCTGCGGACGAATTCTTGTTACCGTTGTTCAGAGACATGATCTCCGTGCAACAACTTCATCTGGTCACACCGAGAGCTTACGTTACAAGTTCAACGGTGGTTGAAAACGAAAATTCGGCGCAGGAGCTATTAAAAAGTGTGCTATGCAAGATGAGAAAATTAACAGCGGAACATAACGATTGTTGCCTGCTGCAGATTATCAAGAATTTATATTTTCATTCTTGTATCATGTCGGAGAAAAGTTCCGAAATTAAAACGGTGTATCACCACTTTCTAATGATCCTGTTGAAAAAGGTGATCAGTTCGCGAACATTCGATCTTCACCTTGGATTGTCCTGCTTGTTCATGCTACCCGAAACGGATGCGTGCAAATGGATTTCTTCTGCTTGCAAAGCGTACCAGTTGGATTGCACTCGACACCTGAGAATATCGATTCTCGGCTGCGAGTACCATCGTTTCAGTAAAAGGCAATCGTATTTGAACATTTACAAGAACAATGTAATGGTGCACTCCTGGGCACAGAAACTATCGAAATACTCGGTCTCGTACACAGAGATTTTAACGAGCGACGCGACGTCCAGAAGAGAAATACTGAAGCACGTTATGCGCTACAATGGAGACAGCACGATATCCTTGTGCCAAGATTTTTGTACCGATTTCGGTTTCGACGTGCAAGACTGTTTGCTAATCTACCTGCAGACACTGATCAAATCGTGGAACCCGAAATTAAACTTATCCAATTCGAACGGAAAGGAAGAGTTGCACGTCGACGAGGACGACGTGAACGATCTGAGAAGAAAGTGCGCGGTAGTGGCTGCAAAAATTTCGAGCGAGGTCTCCTTGAAAAATTTCGTCACCGCTATTCTATCGGAAGTGAACTTTTATTACTACGAAATATTCATCATTCTCATGGATCTCGTGGAAGACAAGAACGTCGAGCATAGAAATTATTTATGTTTCCTGCAACATTACACTCGGAACAGCGAACCGACGCAAGTGGAACGCGACGAGTGGATGCATCTCAATCCGGGAAACACGTCTCTGCCGTATATAGCAGACTTCCGATTACCTTTCTTGCCGAAGGTCGAGTTATGGACGCTCATAACTCCGGAACTGAACTTGAAAAGTTACGACACGTGGTTGGACATAGCACCCATTTTGAATCTACAGCCGCACATCGTATGCACGCTGGCCATCAAGGGAGAAGTGACGCGCACGTGGGGAAGTAAACAGAAAACGGAAGAGTGGAGCCTCTGCCCGAAAAACAGCAGTTTGCTGAACGATATAAAGAAGTGCATCGAACGAATGACCGGGCCGGATGCGTTGTACTATGCCACCGCGGCGTTATACTACGTCGTGAATCACACACCGCCCGGTGCTGATCGTGTAGCCGCTGTCAAAGAATGTTACAAGCACGCTCTGCTGTCGGTTCAGAAGTCCACCGAGATCGAGGGGGGAATGCTCGAGAAAATCAAATTCAAATATTTAGATTTCACGTCGCAACATATTTTACGTACTTACGGCTTGGCGGTCCCGAAATACCTATCGTTGATCGGGAACCCGTACAAATTGGTTCGCGAATTATACACCGACGAAACTATACCGCAAAGGTACCGATGTATTATAGATCACAGGCCCGATATCAATTCCGCAGTTCATGCGATCAACGAACTGTTCTCCATAAATATAGTGAAGCTGCGGATGGATTTATTGCAGGAATGGCTGCAGCCAGACGCGAGATACATGAAATTCAACCATAGCATCACGGACACATTCTCGATGATCTCGAGTTTGGAACCGAACTCGAATTCTGATGATAATTTACGGAGGTACAGAGTTGTATCTGTAATTAACAATTGTATTTGTAAAGCTGTGTGCTCATTTTTAAATCCCGAATAATGTATTTCTAGGGCATGTTACATCCTGGAACACGGAGACATTGAATTGTCGGCGAACTTTTTAATAAATATAAGTTTCGGTGAGAATTACGAGGACAATAGTCCTGAGACATGTTACAAAGCTCTCTACGTGTTGCAGTCCATAGTTGACACTGTTCAACTGGAGGATTTAACTAAACGCAGTATTCAACAAATTAGGTTCGTGTACATGCGCATACGATTTCGATCGTTCGTTTAATAATTTCGACGATTGTTTCTCAGGAAATATATGCACTTTCTGAAGTACATATACAGACTGGAATCATTAGGAATCATATACAGCATAAATACATTCACAACGAGTTCCAAGCATGAACTGGTGCACATGTTAATGAAAACCCAGAGTCATTCGTCGCAAGCTCTCGTTCTCGTTGCACAAATGTGCGTGGACTTTAAAATCTACGAGTACACTTTGTGGAATCAAAATTTAACCAAATTAGCCAAGTTGTTGATGGTAAAGTTGTACAGAGTTAAAAGACAAACGCGGAAGTGTGTCGGAAGTTTGTGTGATTGTATGTTTCGTTTTTAGATCAATGAACTGAAAAGGATATTGTTGCAAGTACGAAACGTAAGTACGATTGTAAACTGCGATGGATACTTGTTAGGATGGCAAGCGATCATTTCAGAGCCATTCAGGAAAATGGACTACAACCCCACTCCGGAGCAAATGGACAATTGCCTGGAAGCATTGCAATTGTTATACTCGTGCCCTGTTGTGCATATGTTACGTTTTGGTGAAATTATAAAGTACTGTTTCCAGAGTCAACAGCCCCATTTAGCCGCTGCAATTTTACCTTTTCTGAACGGCAGCGACAAAGAATACGTTTTAGAGGTGAGCAATTTTATCTTGAATTTACCTTACGATTTATTCGGAATGTATAGATTATTTTTAAAAAACTGCATGAATGTTTAGAAAATCAAGAAATCAGCGAATTTCACGAAAATCTTGGAAGACTTGAACAACTTATCGTTAAGTGGAATACTTTGTGTGCCTTATGTAAGTACAATATTAGCGGTGAATTGTTTGAAACTTATGGGATAACTTTGATTGTTACTTTTTCAGTGTAATAAAATCATAGAAAATGCATCGGTAGGGACCGAAATTCAATGAGACATAAATAAAGTAACTACTTTCGTCAGTTGTATCAATGTAATAGGCTAAGTATTATATTATAAATTCAGTGAGAGAGAGAGAGAGATAACTCTTCACACAAATTATTTATTATCAATCCAATGAATTGTTAAGTTGTATCAAACTTTATTATTTGTACAGCAATATATACATCTTACCCAATGATTTTATGAAAAATTACTCGACCACACCGTTCCATGGATCATCGTAATCTTCGATTAGCAAGTTCTTATTTCTAATTAATTTTATTTCTATGCTTTCCTCGGCCGGCTTAACAGACGTTAAAATGCAGCGATGCACTGTTATGAACGCAGGATTTTTACTACTCCTGCCGATTACTAAATCAATCTCATCTTCAACCTCGATCTAAATACAGTAAATAGTTAATAAAGAAAAATATAAGAATCAATAAGTTCATTCATTCTATTTTGAAAATGATCCTCACCGTACGACTCTTTTTTAAACATTTTTCTCCATTGACGCGAAGATTGCTGTTGTAAAATGCTTTGTCTATTTTGCTACAATTAAATCAATTTCGAAGTTATGTACAGGGTGTAAATACAAGTGAGTAGAATTAACTGCACTATCTTATAATTAAGAATTCAGTTACTTGTTTAACACGTTCACTGCCACGTTACCCATACGTGGGTCACAGAATTATTTGTCCAGGTTTTAAACTGAATTGTCACGTTAATATATTCATTGTACACTTGTATATTGAGATATATTAATTGTACTTGTAAAGTTGGAGGACTACTCGATATCGTACACTTCATTCTTTTCAATTTTTATTTCATTGAATAACTTACTCTGATTTTATGGAATGTTTTAGGTGTCTAGTTTGGCAGTCAAAGTGTTAAACAAGGTGTAATAGCAACGGGAACCTACTTGCGTGACAAACCAAATCCCGCTTTGGCAATGGCATCTAACCGAAGGGAAGGCACAGAGGCATTCACCACTTTCGCACCTGGTGTCTGTAAATAATTATCAATCTCTATCGAATCCTCTTCGTCGCTGCTTTCTTCTTTCTATAAATGAACAGGTGAATGCATTTCATGTTTGTCGAGGCCAATGTAAATGATAAAATTTTATATCACTCTAATTACTTGACTAGAAACCTGCTTCTTGCTTTTGAATCTTTTCTGTGTAACAGGATCGAGGCTCCGACGTAAACACGAGTAGGTTGGACGCAACTTATATTGTTGGCAACCGCATATCGGAGCTGTTTCGAATGTATGAATTATTCGTTTATTTTTGCACACCGTGTGTCGCACGAGATTCAAGGTGGTTCTCCACAACATCGTGCTTTCAGTCACAATTCACAGCAGAGGAGAAATTAGAGTACTCATGATTAGGGTGTCACGTTGCTGCACCCCGAGTGGAGCAGAGCCCAACTGATTTGGAGAATGATCACAGACGAGGTCAATGACTTGGTGGCTCCTGCTCGCGGCAGATCATCGAAACTTCTAATCGGATAGTATCTCTGATCGTCTGTCAGATGACGCCACCGAGTCAATTTTTATTTAAAAAACTGCTATAATAAGTCTTCAAAGCCCCACTATCAGCTCTAAATTTTTGATCTGACCTCTGCACACCACAATGACAAATATGTTACATTTAATTGAAACGTAAGCTAAAAATTAGACCAAGAGTCAGCACTGTACCGGGACTATCTTGGGCGACAAAATTCTCAAAAAGTTATTTATTGTTGTTTGTACGTCTAAATTTAATATTCAGGATTCCATAGAAAGGAAGAACGCTCATTTTATCACGAAACAATAAGAAATAATCCCAGAACTGAGAATCGAATCACAGAGCTGATCTGCGAGGAACTTATGCAGCATTTGCAGTTGCAGTCGTGCATTCAATGCAGTCCGATGTGAATATTCATTCTGAGAGAAGAGAGTTGCGTATCTACTTTCTATTTTATAGATATACGTCTCGATGCGATGGAAAATGTTCGTGAAGTATCACACGCTTCGATGTTACAAAACTTTTTTTAAAAAACAATTTTCTTTCAGGAGAAACCAGTAACTCCCTCCACCCGCTGGGGTCTTTGAGGTTTGGGAGTGCCAGGGTTAAACGTAGGTCAAGGCAGATCAATTCTCCTTTTTTTTTGTGGCAGTATAATTATCGGAAAAAATGAGTTACATCATTGCGAAATATTTATGCAACCGATGGAACAGTTTTGTACATTAGACGTAATTACGATCCTTTTACAAAACCGTACACTTTCCCAGGCATTATCCGCGATTGTAAATCTTGTTGTATTCTTTCTCCAATGATCTCATCGGGTCGTTCGTTTATAAATTATGCGATTATTACTCCGACGTGTACGCGGGGAATGCGATAATATTATACTCGGTGGAAACCAGGATGTTGCGACAGCTACGAATTTATATGATCGGAGAATATGGGGAAGTGTTTCGTGTTAACGTCAGCATCCCTTCAACAAATCTTTCGGTAGATCTCGTAATAGAGTTCGTTAATGATGATCTATATCAAACTGGACAAACCTATTTTCAACATTTCACGTAGCACAGGTTCAATTAACTCGGATAGTAACCCACCATTAGCAATAGCCCGGCTTTGGAAAAATTATTTCTTGCTGTTCCGAGTTCAATCCTGGCGAGAAGAAATTTCGACATCGCCGATTCGACGTCACGCCGTTAATTGTAATTATTCTATTATTGCTTGCTCGAGGAAAACTGGAACGTGTTTATTACAATACTATCGCGTACATTTACCGGTTTATGATTCTTCTCGTACTGTTATTTGCGTAAGTGCCGGAATTTCGAAATTTTATTGTTTTCACGTCGTTGTTGTGCGCACGTATGCACGAGTACCGTGAGGGTGCCAATTATTGTGCCTATATTAATTATACTTATTTTTCAAGCATAAAAAGAGACATACAACACATATATCAACTGATATTAACACTAGAACTACCGGACCAGTAAAAATGACTGGTTCCTAATTTTCTCTCTTACAATTACCGAAATTATAAAAATGTTTTCATCGGACATGTCAAAAGTATCTCTTTCTTAATATGTGTTATGCTTTAAAAATAATTAAAATGGGCACAGTAATTGGGTCCCTTGCCCTAGGGAAACTTCAACAGGATATTCTACACAGAACAGGTAATAAAATAGGAGAATGAAATATTACTACACGAGTAGATATTTTTTGATCTTGAACAGTTTCTTCCATTTCGCTGGGAGCAGATAGTCGTTCATTTTTGCAATGATTATAATTAACATTCCTCTCACCGGCGAGTCGTTGCCTGGCTATCTTCTGTTCGCATTTTCTCGCATAACATGAGTCAGCTTGTTACTTTTACTTCTCAATACCATCGAGTGCACCTCTCTGCGAGATTTCGTTTCGCCGTTTTTTTAATCAGACGTTTAACATATCGGATCGCCGCGTCGATCGAGAACCGGGCTTCCGGTACCAGATAGAATTGCAACGAAGGATTTAATTGCGAGGAAGTAATTGTGCTCGACTACACCACGCGAAGAAAAGTACGTGCGTACGGTCGAACGTGCTCGCAGTTTGCAGTTTTGATAGACGGTCTGGGAAACGATAAACGGAACGGATCGCGAATCGATAACGGCTCGCGCTCCAAGATCGTCGGATCCGATTCCTGCCGATTCGAGGCGAGCCACGTTCTAATTTCGAGCGGTTCCGAGGAAACATAGTCTTCCTCGCGATGTACTTTCTCCGTCTGTTTCCGCGGAACGTATCCTTTTTTCTCATCGTGCCTTTCGAATATCATCGGGGAACTTTTCTCGTCCGAAGTCCCAGCGTTTTTGTTCGTTTAGTCTACACGGCCTTACACGACTCCCCGTTGCCAATTAATTCCGTACAGCGGAATTACTTATTAGTCCCTTTTCGCACCGTGAAACGGCAACGACGCACGGTGGTAAAATAAGTGACATTTATTATATTATATTATATTATATATTATTATATATTATTTCTTGAATGTCCATGGACCTCGAAAATGAAAAAATTAGTACATTTCAATCAGTATTACGGTTGTAATAAACATTGAAACTTGGACGTTTTAAGAGCAACATTTTTCGCCATATTGTTTCTCTTTAATAAGATATCCTGACGCTCCTTTTTAATATTTTCTCTGGATTTTTGTTTTAGATTGAAGAGCAGACTTTTGCGATGGAAAGTCCTGTCTTTTTAATAGCAATTCATGCACGTATTCTATTAAAGAAATAATGTTGAATATAGTAGGAAAAATTTGTAAAAAATTGTCTACATTACTAGAGCATATTTTCTTAATTTCACAGAATTCCGCTTTAAAACCAATTGCAATATTTACAGTACATCTTCTTTTATAGAATCACACGAGAATTAGTTCCCCCCTCGTCCCACTTCACAAATTATTGATGCTACATTTACTATAAAATCAATTTCGACTCCAAAGTCGACTCGTTGCATCAACGTCACCGCGATTAGTCAACGTAGCTCGCAACGAAACGGTTTGTCGCTACTTCCACGGCATAAACCGGCCGTCGTAAAAAAGAAGAGTACGTAAATTAATTAGCCTAAACAGAAGCCGATGCGGAAAGTAAAAATTATGTACCACTTTCCTCTGCTCTGTACGGTATCGTAAAAACTTCCTGCACTCTGAATTTTTCCCGGCGAAGCGTGTGTCGTAATGAAGGTAACAAGAATCCGGTAATTTCGGAAAATTGCTGTGATTTTTTCCCGGCGATAAAAAGACCATGGTTGCCCCTTGAAACTCGTGGTTTACGGGGTTTTCATAGTTCGTTTAGAACGATTACTGCACCCTTCTGCAATATTCTGCAGCTTCGACCGCGTACATTATTTCTGATTATCTCGGATTATTTGTGAGTTTTCGTTTCGGCAACCAATTCCGGGAATCGATCTTTCGCAACGATTTGAAGATTAGGCTACTATGATGTTCAATTTTTCTCAATTTTCCAAGGGCACAGGTACCGGCCAAGTAGCTTAGCAGAGTAGCACACCACGTGACAAGGCGTGTGACAAATAAAACAACTAATTAGAAACTATTTGAAATTAGAGACAAACGTTTTGTTGTCTGTTCGATTTTTACCAAAGTTCAGGGACTTCATTTTCATTTTCATTTCGCCTAAAGTACCTCGCGCTAAGTACCGCTTTCCGCACGCTATTCCTAGACGGTAGAAAAACTTCTGGTGGAAAGAAGGACACAGTTTCACTCGTGTTATGTTATAATAGAGCACGGCCGAACTGTGTGATGCACGGAACAGGTTTCCATTGGCTTCCAGATTTCTTTGACTTATAAAGAACCGATCGAGCAACGGGTTGGCTTGAATTTTGTGCTAATGGAAGTGTGGTATGCAACGGGTCACTTCTGTTCCATTCATCGCACGTGCCTCCGGTAATGGAGGACGTGATTCCGGAAATCGGAATTCAAATACTCGATCCTCTCGCTATCACGAGCATCATAAATATTTATCCGAACTCGCGTGTCAAATATTCTAATTGGCTGTCGTATCGAACGTGCCGATTTTTAACACGTTCGCGGACGTGAATGCTGTAGCATTCATTTTCATAGGGACACAAAATTACACGAATGCTATAGCGTTCAAATTTCAAAGGGAATTTTTATTCCTTTAATTTTATACAACCTTAAGTTTCTGTAATTAATACAGATTCCGACATGACCGACATGACCGACTGTCATTACTGATGATTAACTTATTATTATTGTTTATGTCTAATCAGATTTCGGATAGCACAACCAGTTTCAACAAAAACATTGCCTGTCTATGTTTGCACACTGAAATTTCGATGTACATTTATTGAATTACTATAAGTGCCGTTTTGTTCCATGATCATTCTCCATCTTTGAACTTTTTAATATGATTTTTTATGTCGACCAAAAAGTTAAAGTTTTTGTCATTGTGAGAATTTTGCACTGAAGATTGCGTTTAGAAGAAAAAAGCATCAGATGTCTATAATGCCACTCTGTTTCCCTCCATATTTAAGAGCGTATAAGACTAACAAAAATTCATGTATCCTAATCAAACTTTTTCCTAAAAATGTCTGAAATATCACCTTTCAGACTATGTACACATTTGTTTGTCAATCATTCCGACATATTCAGACCATCCTAATGCCACCTACAAAAAAGAAAACGGCACGAACTTTCCGGACAACCCAATACTTGCGTCCGCCATTTCCTTTTCTAATCTCCTATTACAGCCGATCCGTTCACAGCCGATCTAGAGTTCGAACTGTATTCGCCGATTTCATCCCTCGCCCGTGGATCACGTTTCGTTTCTCCAACTTTTACTTTCATCGCCTAGAACGCCAAAAGAAAAAAACCAATAAATAAAAACAAGCATCGACATTTCACCGTACGACAAATTCGAGCGTTTCCTTTGATTTCGAAACTCGCGCAGGCTCTTCCGCGATTCGAAGAACGCATAAACGCACATTCCCCGTGACACGCGGGCGCCTGCCACTTAAAATTGCATTCTAACCTCCAAGGCGTGAAACTGTGAAACAGAGCATGCCAATCGTTAAAAAGCGCCATCCTCTGTTTTCTGTTTCCGGCTGCTCGGCGAGGAGGCGCTAAAAAGACGACTAAAATGGTCGTGCGAATATTGACAGTAGAACTACCGAGCAATAAATGCGATTGACTTATATCGCTTTGTAACAGTGACAAGACTGTGCCCATTCAGACTTCAAACTTCAAACATTTATACAATTTCGGCAATTGTAAAAGAAAAAATTAGGAACTAGTCATTCTGACTGGTCCAGTAGTTCTAGTGTTAACCAATTAACTGTGGAATTGAATTTGAAAAATCGCTATTTATATATATAAATGCGGCTATTATACAAGTCCTTGTAATGAGACAGAATTACTTTTTGGCTAATATTTCTCCCACTCGTCGAGAATACATCATTTTAAATCGTTAACATTTTGAAATTGTCTGCCATTTTGGTATACGGCTCTGGCAAGATGTTCCCAAACAAATTTCGATAATGCCAAGGTTGAGAGATCTTGCCGGCCAATCTAAGACACGAATATTCTTCGAAGAAAAGTATTTCTTTACAACTTTTGCCATGCGAACTGTGGCATTATCTTGTTATAATAAATTATTGAGTTCGAACACTGATTCGTAATGATTCTTTATTTGAAGTTTTATTTGTCTTATTCATGACCGGTCGAACCACCGGACGTGACATCGCCAATCACGGTTAACCGGTAAACGAACAATGGAGTCGAAATTTGTTGCTCCCTTGAAGGACCGCAACCCCGGACACCTGGACACCTGGATGTCCGTCGGGTTCCCAAATCGGGCCTGCAATGGCGATGTTGCGCCAGCGATGTTTTCTCGCAATCGGCCGCGATAATGTCCCGCGGGCCCCTCGGCGGGCCCCACGGCGGGGCCTCTCGGCTGGTCCCGGCGTGCTCGGGGTTCGGTCATTACCGGAGGCAGAATTACTTTAAAAGTAGGCAGCCACCGGCCGTCTGCTTGGCTGGCCAATTACACGGGGGCAACTCCGACTATATAGAAGAGCCGGCGCAGCTCCGTCGGCTGATTTCCACGCGCAGACCCGCGAATCGAGCATCCACGTTCATCGCCTCAATTGCTCCTCTCTCGTCTCCGGCAGCCATGCGGTTTCGTGTGAGTGCATTAGATCCTCGAACTCCTATACGTCCCGACGGATTTCTCAGAGCCATCGGACCATACCGTCGTGTCCCACCCGATTTTCGCATCTTCGTCTCTTCGCTCGTTGTTCGTCCTACCGAAAAGTGTTTCGGATCGAGAATCAAATCGTGCTGAGTGGGGCATAAGTTAAGTGGGAACGCGTCAACACGTTCGCGCACGTGAATACTGTAACATTCGTTTTCGTAGTGACCCGAAATGACACGAATGCTATAGCATTCAAATTTCAAAGGCAATTTTTAGTCCTTCAATTTTATACAACCTTAAGTTTCTGTAATTAATACAGATTCCGACATGACCGACATGACCGACTGTCATTACTGATGATTAACTTATTATTATTGTTTATGTCTAATCGGATTTCGGATGGTACAACTAGTTTCAAGAAAAACTGCCTGTCTATTTTTGCGGCTCGCTGAAATTTTTACTGTCCGTGAACGGGTTAAGGTCACACGAAGGTCAACTTCGTTTTTTCAAATTATATACTTTTTAATGCGTCAATCGATGCGGTTGGACGTTCTTTATAAGAGAAGTGTTAAGTTGTCTATATTGAAAAATTCGTAGTTTAGGAGATATTTGAAATAATTCCATGGACACCATTACTGTTCGAGTGTTGAGTTCTCGAGGAAAAGTGATTTCTGCTGGTCGCGGCCAAGATTAATTTCTCCTCGCTGCCTCTGCTTTTAATTGCCGCCGACGCGTTCGGTACCCCTTTAATTTCTCATTTGTGTTTTGTTTATTCGTCTGGTTTGGATTCGTGAGTTTGGCGACTCTGTTCGTTTAATAGTTATGAACTGCAACTCCGGTCGTAATTCGAACAGCTCGAACTTGGACATTGAGAATTGCAATCAACTTTTAAGCATAACAAAACCTCGCCAAAATGACGGGTTCTGATATTTTTAATTTGCAATTATTATGATTCTAAAGATACATCCACGAGGAACTATTCAACAAATTTACTTCTTTGGGTACATGGTATTCAAAATTAGGCAGCACATTCTTGCGGTTTTGATATAGTAATGCAGAATAGTCACTCTTAGTGGTCCGTAAACCTAGAGGTAAAGGGCCCACTAAACCCTAGGAACTCAAAACAAAATCATTAGCAGCACTCAAATTTTGTTCAACCTATTTTCCAGATATGGGGGAGGGGAAGTTTGTTACTTACACTCTGTATTCCTCTAAGCTTTATTTCAAATCCAAAAACTCCAAAAATTTTCCGCTTCGCGCTACAGTCCCTACAACCCCCACCCCCTAAATCCGCCACTGCCATGGTCCCAACAGAATCGTTTCCAATTTGGAGGCCCGGTATCCGGTTCCCTCGTGGAGGAATTCCCAAGATCCGGTTACGAAACCGTTTCGCTTTGTTCGTGCGGTGGAGCAGCGCCTAGTTTCCCACCGTTAAACGTTACTTAAGAAACGATTTGCTCTATTTTATGGTTTTCGAGCCAGGCCGGGTTTAATTTTATGATAATATCGGTTCCGCAGAAGGAAGTGAAACGTTAGAGTCTGTTAGAAACCGGGGCGGGTTGTTGTTCTTTCTGACGCGGCTCCTTTGTACAGCGCAGAATCTGCGCGCCGCAAAGTAACGGGACAAAGGCGGAAACACCGGCAGCGCCAGTCAAATGTTTTCTCGTACGATACGATCGTACGCGAATTCTCTTCCGCGTGCGACGTCCTCCGCCTCGGTTTCGAATGCTCCTATTGGTCCGCGGTGAAGGGAAGACCGCTCCGTCTACGGTCTACGAGCCTCGAAAGATTTCGCTTTCGAACGGATCCCGTTACGGCGGCACAGCATCGCCGCATTCATCCTTGTCGATCGGGGTTCCCAGGCCGCGCAATTTATTCACGATCGAATCTATCTGTTCGCAGATCCTCCTCGTCGCCCTGATTTCGACGACGATCGCGCTCGCGCAACAAGAGAAGCCGCGCAGACCCGCGCGGACGTCTCAAGCGCAGATCAAATACAACGACCCGAACGGTAAGACACTTTGCGTGTGCAGCGATTTCTCTATATATGTCGCCGAGGCCTGGACGATAAACTCCGCCACATCTCCTACACGATACACGACGCGGGCAAGACCCTTGTTGTTGACATATATCGAGAATTCACTGTATTGTTTCCTGTCAGCTGGCTACAGTTCATAACCATGCAACGCAATAACGGCTCTCCGAACATCGTTTCAGGTTCTAAGGTGGACTGGAAATTCATCGCCCCGCAGAACCAATGGCGGGCTCATCTGGAAGCCTCGCAACGCACGCAGCGAGGACAGACGGAGTACGTTCATCCTCAGCAATCGGTGCAGAGAGCACACCAGTCCGAGCTGGTTCAGCTGCAGCAGGAGTTGGACCCGTCCCAGTATAAAGTGCAGTATCAGCAAGCCCAAGCGACGCAGGCGGATCCGAGTCGGTACAAAGGGTATCCGCAGACTCAACTGACTCAGCCGGGCTCGCACCAGTACAAAGGCTATCCGCAGGTCCAAGCTCAGCCTCAAGCTCAGCTGGAACAACCGGTTCACGTGGAGTACAGACCGTATCCGCGACCCCAGGTTCCGGTGGACGCTCAACCAGCCCCTCTTCAAGTCCACTACAAGGCGTACTCGCAGCCCCAGACAGCGCAACATCCGGTGGACGCTCAACCAGCCCCTCTTCAAGTCCACTACAAGGCGTACTCGCAGCCCCAGACAGCGCAACATCCGGTGGACGCGCAACCGTCCCCTGTCCAGGTCCAGTACTCGCAGCCCCAGTCGCGAGTCGACGCGCAATCCGATCGGCTACAGTACAAGGTGTACCAACAGGCGCAAGCCGAAGCGGAACCGCAACCGGAACAGAATCAGGTGCAGCAGAAACCGTACCCGCAGGCTCAGGTTCGTCAAGAACCCGTTCAGCAGTACCGACCGCTGTCCGAAGGGCCGACCTACCTGAAGCAACTGCTCTTGGAGAACTTCAAGCCTCAACGCCCTTACGCGGATCCGTCCGCGTTCTTGCACACGACGAACTTCGCCGTGGTCCAGCCGCACGATCAGCAACCGGCGAACGCCGAGCTGTCGCATTACGAGCAACCGTCGGAGAGCTACGAGCAACCGGAACACCTGAAGACCAGGCGAGAGTACGCGGACAGCGGTCTCCAGGGCAAGATCGTGTACAAGGACGACTACAAGCGACAGGAGCAACAGCAATCGCCGCAGCTCCAATACGTCCAAGTGCCGATCGAGAAGATCCCTACTCCGTCTCCCCCGAGGCTCGTCTTCGACAAGGGCATGCCCCCGGAGATCAGGCAACTGCTCCAGTTTCAAGCCCAGCTGCCGTACGACGTCATCGCGAACAGTATCACCTACAAACCGAAGACCCTCTTCATCCCCAAACCCCTCTCCCCGGACGCCACGGGCCCGTACCAATACCGCAGCAAAGTTTACTACATGACCGACGATCGATACGAACAGGAACCCGAATTCGAGACGGCCAAGCCTGTCCAAGAGGAGCACAGGCATTGAGGAACGACCGAGAACACGGGAGAGCCTTGATCCGAGACAAATACTCGGGTCCGTGACATAGATCGTGCGGCTCCGTTCGGCTCAGATCGAGGCTTTACTGTACTTTCAATCTGGAGGCGGATTTTTTTCTATCGATTCTAGTATCTTTAAGGCGGCTTTTATACCTGTTTGTTAAGAACCGACAAACCCTAGTGCAGCATCGTTTAGCGTATTATAGAGTAGCGGTGACAAGTAGGCGATTGTTATAGATTTTTGTACACGCCGGTGGCGCCATAGGCGGCACCGCTGGTGAGGTTAGGTTTGCCCTTATTCGTGGAGTTTCGAATCGATTGAAGAATTGACGAAATGTGACTACTCGCTTGCTTCAAGGACAACCGATCGTTAGCTTGACACGTTAACCGTCACATATGACTGGCAGTGATTTTTAGAAATTCGTTTTTATCGTGGCATATCCAGATGAACCGAACTTTATCAGGATCCTTAGAATTCAGAAGGGTCAAGACCACCTATAATACATTTTAAATTTCTAGTTTCGGTTTCATCGGTTACACAGATTTTGTGAGAATCTCCGGGATTGATTTTTCGGCGTCGAACGTGTTAAGCCTGCAGCTTTAAAATATAATTGTTGTACCTTTCGGTTGACGTTACAGTTACAGTATTAAACATTGTTGCATTTACGTGAGATTAGTTTCTCTGAATAACTCCGCGATGCGAACACTCCAATGGCTCGCGTTCGATCGTATAATTAATACCTAGGTACCATTTCGACTGCGAACGTTCAAGAAAAACTCTGTTGCGACAGACATGGGTGGGCACCGTACACGTTAATGTTACATCTCGCACCACCGTCGGTTATTATGATTTTTTTTGTTCACACGATACGTCGAACTGTTGATTAAACATTTATCCCTGTACGCAAAAGTATCGTCAAATAAACGACTGGAACGTGTCGTGCGGCGACAGTCATTTCCCATTTCCACGGGCCCGTTCCTTTCGCGCGACCGCGAGCGGAAGTGGCGCGGTGTGAACGGAACTTCCGGCGTAAAAGTAACCTCGGTTGCGGTTACGAAATGGTCATCGATCTATCGAACGCCACTTCCCGGCTGGGTTCGCGTGGATCTCGACTGCAACCCGAGGAGGAACGCTTCGAGCGAATTAACGGCCGTCCAGCTGGCCACGCAGCGCCGGTTAATGGACCTGCTCTTATTAAACTTCGTTAGAAAGTAAAAGATGGCTTCCACCTTTCTATTACAGACACGTGCCTCGTTCGGACGGAAGTTGATGCGGCATCGGGCGTTCATCGGCGAACGGAAAGCAGCCGCTCGCGTTTATTTCTTCTTGGTTTGCAATATCCACTGAGAAAGTTAATGATTGCTTGTCGAGCACACGTCGGGGTGTACAGGTTGACGTGAATTCGGGATTATCTGCTGGGCAAATTAAGAGGGAACGGGAAATGGTGTGACCCGATGGTGGTAGAATTTAGAGAAAAAAGAAACCAAAGCCTTTATCGTCCAAAAATTCGAAATTTTAAGTTCCCTTATAGGTGAAGGGGGCGGAAGTGGCGTTTCTCTGAAACGAGGAAGAACGTGTGCCCGGGTCTGTTGGCCTTCACGCATTCCGCATCGATTCGCGTTACTCTCGGCAATCGGGATTATGCGCTGCGGCGTAACTTTCGTTTCTTCGCGGCTCCCCCGCGCAAACGCATAACTCACCCGAGACTTCTCGGAGTTCACCGAACCGCCATTGAAAACGCGCGCGGTACGTGGACGGAGAAAAATCTTCATCTCCTCGCCGAGAAAACCGGGGATCGTTCCACCTATTGCGAAACCTATTAACTCTTTTCTCTCGCCATTCTGCTCTTTATATATATATATACATATATACATACTCATTTGCGTATAAACGAGATTGCGCTATCGCGCAGAGAAGTGTATTCTCCAGCGCGGAGATGAATTGTTTCCTGCCAGCGTTGCATAACAAGGTTGCTTTTCACAAGGATCCGCTTTCTTTTTGGATCTACGACGTTAACTAATATCCCGCCGGTTTTTTCAATAGGAATTTTCAAAGAAAATTTGTGGAATCCTCCAGAGAGCACAAATGTTGTAACTCAATAACATACGCCGTCGCCGTAATAAATTATATAATCGAGTGAAAACGCATTGTTTGTCATTTTACAATCACGGGGATCGCGCGAAAGTGGGCCACCGAGTTCAAGTATCTCGATCCTCGAACATTACGGCGGACCTTTTGGTGGACGATTATTGTCCCGCGAGTGGTTCCACGGCCATCCGCGTTTCCATTATTTCCTTTTACTCGAGTCCCATGCGCGCACGGGTGCATTAATTGCCGCGCGGCCATCGCAACGGTAACCTTTGCATAGGTGTTCTCTTGGGAAACGTATCGCTGAATCGCATTCCTCGCTGGATACATTCAACATTTTCCGAGGATGCAATCCGCGGACACCTCGAACCGGCGAGGAGAAACCGAAGGTGTACGCATCGGAGTTACACTTCGTGGCGTGCCAATTACCTTCTGACATGCATCTAACCGTGCGCCGATACCGTGCAATTTTCCCGGATAAAAATGACGACGTTAGTATCAGCGAGATAATACATTTCTCGGAAAGGCACTGGTCGCTTTTTCGATACGGCGATTGTTCCGCGCCGCGCGGATAGAAACTCCGTATGATCGAGGCGTGCAAGAACGAAGGTGTAATTTAAAAAGGGGAAACTTTCGTTAACAGTTTCTTGCCGAAGCTGCGGGTCTCGTTGTCGTTCGAACGCGGATCTTTACGCGAAAGAAAAATTAGAACCACGGAACCATGTAGAAATTCATTAAACGGTGAAAATATTTTCGCTATCAGACATTCGCGAGCCTTCACTGTCAGATTTGCCTCAAGCAGATTTTGTTTGTTGACAAATAAATTGTCCCTTGACGATAGATTCTGAGCTGTATTCGATTGGAATCAATCACACAAAAGGGAGTAGGATTTTCGCGGGGGCCAAGTCGTCGTAGACCTCCGGTAAGGTAGAGTGACTATGTTACCGACAGAATTGACGAAAAATTGTGGAAGAACGTTTTCGTCTTTATGTGAGAATATTATTCGCTGGGGAAGGGCTCATTTAAAAGGGGAAGGTTCAATGCAGGGCGCTGTGGTCATGATTTTTGATAAGATTATGCAGATATTTGTTATTATAAGTGTTCGAAGTAGGCCAACAATTGATGCATGGGGTTCAAGCATTTTTATGCCATTGGATGAGTTTTCTGATATTTTCTCTGGATTCTCCGAGAAATAAAGCCACATGAGCCTAAATAAGGTCCTTAACCCATCGGCGTCCATTGTACTCGCTTGAGTACAACCCATTAACGCCCATGAATTTTTTTGATGGACAAAACATCTTGTTAATCTTACATATAATCTTAAACATAACAAATATAATCTTAATGGGTTAAGTAAAAATTGTCTCGAAATTCCGTGCGCTCGGCTCGAGCTTGAGAATGAAAATTCGCTGGTTGGAGTGGCCGCACAGTGGCGGCGAGCCGATAAGATGGAGGGCTGGTGTGGAGGTGGCACGAGAAGTCACATCACATCCCCGTCGCCGAATGCCGCCTTTTACGCCTTTTACGTGGCCGCCTATAAAATTGTTTCGGTGACGGCGCGGCCGCCTCAGAAACGCTCCACCCTTGAACGCACAGAGCAGCCTGCTTTCTCGCCATGAATTTGCTCGTAAGTAAATTTTCCGCATTCGATAACTACACGTAGGCACGTTCTAAAATATGCAGCACGATCTCTTCTGCTTCTTCGCTCTCCGAACTGTTCGCGCAACATCTTCGCGATACGTATCGCCGATTCTCTCTCTGTTCCCCGATGGGTTTTGATTATCGGAAGCGCATCGCTCGGAGGCTAGACGAATCGCGTGCGGTTAATTGCCGCCGAGACGTCACGTATTGCTCTTGGATTTCACCGTTACCGGATAATTAACGGACGTGCTCCGTGGATTAATTAATCGGGGGAAAGCACTTCGCCCGAGAGAAAACTTGGTTTTGAATTCGTCACGGTTTCATAATTGATCGTGACATTGTTTCGTTGCGTAAACGGTTGTCGCTGGCGTCTTCCACTTGTCTTCCATTGTCTGTCGTTGTTTCGGTAAACATTTATTCCACTCGTTGGACAGAATTTCGCAAAACCGGGAGCACCACGAATTTCGAACAGGGTCGTTCGATGCAGTTACACGCGACAGCTCCGGCACGAACTCTATTCACGCCCGGACTAATTGACATGATCGTAGATAAGAACATGTAAGACAACGGTACGATCGATCTCGAGCGGAATAATCGAGCGAAACCTTTTTTTTGCGCCGTACCTTTTTGTTTAGCGGTCGCTTATGCAAGTCTTGGGGAAGGCTTCATTGTCCCGAAGGGGACAAAGAAAATTTCTTCGGAACAAAGGACGCGAAAGATACCTTTCCATTCGATCTTATAAAGCCGCACGGTAGGATTTCTATCGCCTCGGTAGACCGGTAAAAAGGATAGAACACAGCTCGGGCACTTTCGATTCTATGCAAAACGGGTTCGGGAGAAATTGCAGTCCACGGAACGAGATCGTATTTTTGGGGCGTTAATATTCCGAGACCCGGCGAATTTCTCGCGTCCGTCGTTGCATCGACACGTCCAGTCGGGGCAAGCTGTGGTTGTAGGTGCCCGCGAGCCGACAGAGCTATTTCTTTCTTCCTCCGATCGAGGCAGGCGTGTCTCGCGGGTTAATTTATATTTCACTTTCTACCGGCGAGCGAGCGTGTAATTCGTGCGACGGTGTGTGCTAGATCGTTGCACCGCGGTTACTTAGTCCCGGTTTCCAGATAGGTCTCGTTCCTTTTTCTTCGCCGCGATGCTGGTATGCGCGCCGGCTGTTCGGCCTGTTCGATGGTAATGGCGCCTTCGCGTCAACCTTTTCCCGATTACGGAAACCGCTCTTGCCGGTCGCGGTGCGTCCCCCCCCCCCCCCAAGTAGAATTCCATCAGGCCCAATTAAAACTGTTCGCGTTTCCTCAGTTGCAAAACCGAATCCCTTTTTCGCTAATTTTTGCCCGTTCAGCAGGCTTTCGAACGTGTGCCGCAACGAAACGGAACTCCCAAAACTTTCTTCTAAATAATAGACGAATCGTTGCCACTCGAAGCTACGATACTTTCCCCGTAAGATTCCATTATGGCGCGCGCTTGCAGACGTACCTGTTTCGGAATCGAGTTCCATTAGATAAGACCAAAATCAGGTATCAGGAAATTACAGGGGACGGGGGTTATTCAATACACACCGTTCCAAGTAATCGATTACACAATACCTTACCAGCTCCAACCCTAACCTCCACGAGATTTCTCTCCATAGAAACGATCCTTTTGTTTTTTTTTCCAGTTTCTGTTGCTGGTGGCGCTTCCTGTCTGCGTGGCGCAATTTCGAATAGAAGGGCCCAGCGATGGGAACCGTGCTGCCGAGGGCTTAGCGGTGGACGACTCGGGAAAGATCCAGTACAGCGGGCACACAGGTAAACAAGAAGATGTCGCGAGCGGTTGCTCGATCGATGGCTCGATAAATTGGGTATTTTCAATATTTCTGCTCGATCGGTGCTGAAAATTCTTGCAGCCCCGTCGACCGGAGAATTTAGCATTCAGGGTGCCTCCGATGGTCACTCGAGCGTCCAAGGCGGCAGCGATGGCCACTCGAATTTCCATGTCCAGGCGGCCACTGCTGCCAGCGCCAACAGATACCTCCATCCAGCAGCGCCTGATCCTCCGGCCTTCAGCATTCAGGGGGCCACGGACGGACATAGTCAGATCCAGGGGTCCTACGACGGCTCCGGTTCCGCGAAGTCGTTGCAATACGACGATCCCAGTGGTAAATCTCGATAGTACTCTATGTATTAGGCCCGCGGCGGTACTGACCGGACGCATTATAATTTCCAAAGGTTACCGAGTGAATTGGAGGTCGTACGACCGACCAGCGCGGCCACCGTCGCAACCGGAAGCCCAGTATTCGGAAGTCCAGGCCAGTTTACCGCGAGCCCCCCAACGACAAAGGGCGCGAGCTCGGCCGCAACAACATGCCCAACCGCAACCGCAACCGCAACCGCGACCGCGACCGCAATCGCACGAACCCGTATTGCCGCCGGCGCGACCGTTCGAGAGCGCCTCGCCCGAGATCAAACAGCTTCTCCACTTCCAAAAGATGTTGCCTTACATCAACATCATCCCCGAGGTGTTCAGGTAATTTCAAGGTTCAGTTGGTGCCGGTCTTCTTCGGAGAATGATATGCACACCCGCTTGCGATCTTCAGATACGAGAATATAATAGGGGCGCAGCAGCAGCAACAACCTCAAGCTCAGTATCAGGCCGACGATCAGCCGCAATACGTTCCGGAACCAAGACGTCCCCCGTCCCGTGGGAAGGCGCGTGTCCCGTCGAGACAGAAGCGACAGGCGCATCAACGGCCTCAATACTCCACTAATCTGCCCCCGGATATCCGACAGTTACTGAAGTTCCAGCAGCAGACTCCATACTACAACGGAATTCCCGAGCAATTTAGGTGAATTCCGTTTGGTTTCATTAGTATCCAGTGAAGTAGCTCCACGACCTTGACACATATCCTCAGGGACGTTTCCTTGGAAAGTGTCCCGCTAGTCCTAGTACCCCGAATTTCTATTAGCCCGGCATCGTGTCTGTAACACGAGGAATAAGACAACGATGAAATTGAAGGTTCAACGCGGACGCGGCGGTGAAGGAACAGATGGACGCGGTCCGTGCCCACTTCCGGGACTTGGCGAACGCTCCTCCCCAACAGTACGCGCCGAAACACAGGCAGAGAAGACAAGCGCAATACCCTCACCGGCAACAACAGCCTCAACAACCGCCGGCGGAGCCTCAGGTGCATTACTCGACCAACCTGCCGGGCTTCGTGAAGGATCTGTTGAATTACCAGGCGCAGATTCCTTACAACATCCTGCCGAACCTGATCGGCGTTACGCGACCCGAGAAACCGTACGTGCCCCAACCTGTTCAGAGTCCGACACCATCGCCCGTTCCGGCGGCTCTTCCCGCTGCCCATCCTCAGTATCAGAGCCAAGGGAACGCCTATCAGGGTCAGCCGCAGTACCAAGGACAACCGCACGCCGCGTACCAAGGTCAGGCGCAGGCGGCGAACGCGTATCAAAATCAAATAGGCGGGTACCAGGGTCAGCCGAACGTCTACAAGAATCAAGCGGACGCGTATCAACCTCAGCCGAACGCGTACAACCAAGTGTACCAGAGCCAGCTGAAGTATCCGCAATATTCTCAAGGTCAGGCTGGCCAAGACAGCGTACGCCCGGTCACCGAGAATCAATATTGAGACCGACGCGACGCGACGCGACGGTTCGCGCGCATTAATTGTTACGTATGTATGTTCATCTAACCCGCGTAGATCGATAGTAGCGAGGAGCAAACGATTGCGAGCAAACATACTGCCGCGATACGAGTACACACAGTTCGGTAAGAGAGACAGAGCCGATGTTTCAAACCGGTGGTTCTTAACCCGGGCTGCGAGAGAAGTTTCCAAATTCTCGATAAATAAATTATCTTGGGACGGATGCGATCTTCTGAGTAAAAATATCGAAACACATTTTTCAAAGGGGTGCCGATCGCTGAAACAATTAAGAACCACCGTTCTAAAGGAACATCGAGCCTGAACACGATACTAAATAATTTAATAGAGATAAGAATCCCGTCTCCATAATTTACTACATGTGATAGTTCGGTAATAACCTTATTCTGTAAGCTTTCAGTAAAACTTCGCTTAATCTTCCGGTAAATGTGATTTCTATGCTACGACAATGTTTTCATTAAGGTGTGGTTCGCTCGAAATTATTGGCATTTCGTCGAGGATGGAGGTGTACGATCCATTCGATATCCATTACAAATTAACCTATTCACTGCCAACTACGAGATATCACGTAGTAAACGCATGTACCAAGACGGACGACTACGAGACATCCCGTAGCGAGCGTGTGTACCAAGTCTACGTGATATCTCGTAGTGGTTTTCTCATTTTCAAACTACCGCGAATGCCATTTCAGTGCTCCATCCGCAACGAAAAATTATTCTATTTTGCGAAGACTACGAGACATCTCGTAGTACGCGTGTGTACCAAGATTGCACCACGAGACATCTCGTAGTAAGCGGATGTACCAAGACGGCCGACTACGAGACATCCCGTAGCGAGCGTGTGTACCAAGTCTACGTGATATCTCGTAGTGGTTTTCTCATTTTCAAACTACCGCGAATGCCATTTCAGTGCTAAATCCGCAACGAAAAATTATTCTACTTTGCGAAATTCCGTGTTTCCCTGAGAATAAAATCTTGGCGCCGAGAATTTGCCTGGCAGCGAATGGGTTAAATGGTTCGTTGAGAATTATCGACGCGTGTCGGTAACGTTTGTGCCGTCTGTGTGGTGTCAAGCGTCGATAAATTAGAATTTTCTAGACTTGTATGTATCAAAATATACACTGTTCCAACAACTGTTGTATATCTACGCAATCCCAACGAATACTTTTCGCGGAAACGAAGAGAGACAGCGGGAGAAGAGGTGAGTCGACGAGCCTGATTTCACATCAGGCGAGACAAAAATGGCGGAGGAACACCGTGCTCGTTGCCTTTCCCCGAACGAAATGCGCACGAGTTGGCAGATTAATGAAAAAGTTAACGCGACTAATGCGATCATCCGAACAGCGCGTGACCTCGGATCATTAAAGAAACATCGTTTTGCCCAATTACAGACACGGTCCACTTTTCCCTCTAATCAACTTTTCTCCGGCGTAACGACGAGTTAATCGTCGTAACGATTTAATAGCTCGGAAAGCTGGCTTAATTGTTCGAACGAGCGTGCCCCGTTAAGAGGTGCTATGGAAAATGGCCGTTTTGCCGACATTGTAACGCCGCGAGCCTATTAATTACTCCGCGGAGTAGCGCTTAATTGAACGGTTCTGCAAAGTCGTGGAGTTGATCGCGATTTATTAACAATCTGCTAACGAGAGCGTCGTGGACGTCGAAGCGTCACTCATGGTGTATAAAACTGGTCCGATTAAAACGGTTTTGCGCAAAGTACTAACGCGATCCAGTTAGGAATACGGAAGTGACCGCGGCGCTTATGCTTCCTGAAACGAGCAGGCCGTACCGTTACGTGACTGGACATACGTGTTCAACCGCGTGTAGGCATTGACTCGCGATCTATATTTATATCGATTTTCGATACCATTCACTGAATTCTCCGTATCGAGTTACCATTTCGACCGTCCCTTTCCCTCGCGACCATTTCCTTCGTCCAATTTTCCTGCGCGATTCTCATTCCAACTTTTTCATCGCAGGGACCCAATTACTGTGCCTATATTAATCGATTAAATAACATTTAAAAAGGAGAATATTAAGAAAGAGATATTAAATTCTTTTCATTACAATCAGTTAACACGTTCACTGCCACGTCACCCATATGTGGCTGACGGAATTACTTGTGCAGGTTTTAAAATGAATTTTTACGTTGATATATTCATTGTACTATACTTGATTAGGATCTGTAACACGCAGGAAAGTTGGAGGATTATTCAGTATCACAAATTTCATTTTTTGCAATTTTTATTTCATTAAATAACTTACTTTGATTTTTTGGAATTTTTGGGCTTTCTAGTTGGGCATTCAAAGTGTTGATATATATGCACCACATGTCATATATCTTTTTTAAAAATATACATTATGCTTTAAGAATAAGTATAATTAATGTAGGCACAGTAGTTTGCACCTGACAGTAATTGGGTCTCTGATCCTATCAAATTTTGAATCGATGCGTGTCCCACCACTTTGTTTTTTCAAATGAAAAGGGGCCCAGTTACTGTGGGGTATCAACTACAATACCTATATTAATCATACTTATGTTTAAAGCATAATAAATATTAAACAAGAGATCTTCAACTATTTTAATATTCGTTATGCTTTCAAAATAAGTGTAATTAATGTAGGTACAGTAATTGGTACCCCCACAGTAATCGGGTGCCTCACCCAAACGCTCATCTTTCACGTTTAATAAATTCGAGCAACCTCTAGGAAATAGTACGAGCTTCGTCGGGCGCGTTATCATTTGTTAATTTAATTCCTCGTCACGGGCATTGCTGTTAAAGGGAAAAGTTCATTTTCACGTAACTCGAATCGGCTTCTGATATAATACGCAGTCGGGAAAAGTCGTTCTGGTTTTTACACGGCGCTGCGTAACAACGACTTCGCTGGGAAAGTTCGTTGAACGGTTATAAATTTACTGGATCGAATAATTTCAATTGATAGCCTAGACGCTGGTGAAATTATTGTACTTGTACGTATATCTTGTCCACAACTGCAACAATACGCAATAAAACATACGCAGTGACATTTACAAAAATTAAAATGACCACCATTTTATATTTAGTAAAATAGGTAACTGGATTCGTCTTGACCTCGGCTGCAACAATACGTAATAAAAAGTTGCGTAGTGACATTTACAGAAATCAAGATGACCACCATTTTATATTTAGTAAAATAGGTAACTGGATTCGTCTTGACCTCAGCTGCAACAATACGCAACGAAAAATACGCGGTGACATTCAAGAAATTAAGGCGACCATCATTTTTCATTAAACAGCAAAAAGGTTTTGTATTTTTTTCTATTAAGAAATCTCTGCCGAATAATACGTTTTGCAAACGAACTCGTGCAGATAGCAGGGAAAAGGTTTCGAATGGCTGCAACTGCAGTGCTGCAGTTAGAAAAGCGTTGATATTAAAAGGACCATAGTAGCCCGTTATGGCACAATATCGATTTCGTAATCTACCCCGCAAGAAGTAATATGAAACGCGTGAACCGCGAACGTATAATTACGTTCTGCAGTCGGCGTGTCAAGAGCAACGCGTAAAAAACTGTCTTTTTACATTTTACTTGCAACTTTCTCGCTTATCCAGATTATCACAGGCTGGCGCTCAATTTAAAAATAAAAATATGTGCGGAATATGAAATTATGTAAATTACCTTTAAGCTCTCTTTCATTTTTTCTTCATTCTCGAGTGCACACAATTTTACAAATATTTAACCCGGACTCCTGCGAGTTTCTATGCCGGGGTCGTTCCTGACCCACGCCGATATTTCCCGACAGTTTTCTTTCGATATAAGGCTTCGCATTTCGGATGACGAAGAAGAGGGGATAGCTCTTCTTATTTTCGATTCTTATTTCGAAATGAAAAGCGTCGTCGAGGGTTAAAATTAATATAATATTGGCTCTATATGCGTCTCAAATGTCTAGACGATAAAAGTCCCAGAACTGTCCTTACTTTTGCGAAGTATACAGTGCTTTCTCGATATATGTCCCGAATATCTAGCCGATAATACTCCCAGATGTATCTAGAGTTCCGCTGTTCTTTTCTGCGTTCGGCGTGAGTCAAGGAATAGTATCTCCTGGGCAATATATGTCCCTGGCTAGACCCGTGTTGTGGACATATACCGAGAAAACACTGTACTGCATGTGGGGCCAAGAATTTCGAGAGACCTCGGTCGCCGAGGAGTGTAAGGTCGCGTGGGTCAAAGAATAGCATCTCCTGGCCGATATATGTCCCTGGCTAGACCCGTGTTGTGGACATATACCGAGAAAACACTGTACTGCACGAGGCGCCAAGAATCTCGAGAGACCTCGGTCGCCGGGGAGTGTAAGGTCGCGTGGGTCAAAGAATAGTATCTCTTGCCCGATATATGTCCGTCTGGCCACGGACATATATCGAGCAAACACTGCTTAACGTTTGATGAGTCTTCACCAGTTATCGGGCGAGTGCGATTGCGGGGAACGGGACAAATATAAACGAAGATCCGATGTCCGGATGAATAGTGTCAAATGGGTTCAAACATTTCTGACCCTAGGGTCCCGAAACCCGATAATTAGTTCGTTAAGCCAGCCACGGTATCGAGCAGAATTGTCGCGGCCTCAGATTTTCTAGCACGAGCAGCCGAAACACTTCCTGGTTGATAGAAACTGAAACATTCCGTGCATACGGGGCTAGTTCGTTACGTGACGGTCGAACGGGGTACCCTGTACGATCAAAGGAAAAAAGATCAGTCGAAATCGACCAACCGTGAAAGTTAGTGGTCGGCCGGACCATTTACCCTACATACGCTCGTCCATATAGAAGTGCGTCGCGACGCGGCCGCCAGTTTCGTCCAGCTACCATCCAGAAATCACCTACACCTTCGCCATGCAGTTCCTCGTGAGTAACATACCGATAATACCGATCGCTTGCCGATTGCTTACCGATCTGTTCTTCTTTCTCGCCTTTTCTGCTTATTCTTATCAATTTTTACGAGATTTTGACGTTCTTTGTTTTGCACTAATCCCGACTTCCTCGCGCGTTAGATGTTACTATTCACATTTTGCAGAACATTATGGGATAGAATCTGTGCTTCCTATGGAATCGATCCGTTTTTATTTACCGGGGGAAGTAATTTGTACAACTTTCGTGTTTGCAATGTTATGGAATAGCAAAGACAGCAGAAGATACAGTTTAATAATTGTGTAATTAAAACAGCAACGGTGTCGAAAATTGTAATACTTGTGTCCGCATTTAGAACGGCCTGTGGCTTTTTGCATCACTGTAATTGCGTGTCGATTATCCGGGCGTTATAGTTGTCGAGGACAGTGATCGGCAACCGGCGGCCCGCGGGCCGCGCTTGCCCCTTTAGTATACTACCGGCGGCCCACGGGCATTAGGCACAAAAATCATAACTTCTTACCTAATCAATTTTCGACATAAATACCTGAATACTTTTCTAAAGAGAATACAAAGACGCATTGAGTTACATAACAAAATTATACGATTTTCTAACAAAAATGTAAAAATCACCCTTATCTTCTATTGTCTAAAAGCTTTCACGAAAATGTTCACTAACATTATTTATTGTTCGCTGAATACTGATTTTGTTGGAAATTACAATATATTGTCTAGTAGTAAAAGATAATAGATCAAACAAACAACTAACCAATACACCCCACAAACTAAAATTATTTTACCAGTATGTTATTAAGTATTTGAGTATGATATTTTTAAGTATTAGGCTTCCACTTTTGACCCACTATAGTCCGCGGGTTGCTCATCTTTAGAGCTACTGTACAATATACATTTCACAACATCGTATTCAAGTTCGCCATCGGCACAAATGAAATATTTTTTGGCCTGCATTGTTCCGTAGAAAATCTCAATCTCTTATCGGTCGCGTAAAATCGCCTTGGCGTTCGAAAGGTGGTGGGGGGCAAAAAATCGAGTGCTTTCGTCCTTTCTCCAGGCGAGATACGCGTTGCAGTAACTCCGTTTCGAGGGCGTGCGAATGCACGAACGTGCATACTAAGGAACCAATAGTGCATACTAGTACAACAACGTTGTCCGACTTTCTCGATCGGGATCGATCTCGACGGCCGTAGCAGCGTTTAAAAATTTCCCGAGTGCCGAACGGGCGTTCCATTCGTGACACACAATTCCACATAAACGGTCGCACGAATCGCGCCGCCGCCAACGGTGAAATGCAAATAAAGTGGGTCGCGTTGCGCCGTCGGATCTAGGGAAATGGAGTGCGCGTGAAGTGTTGCCGGATCCTCGAGATGCGCTTGCTCCCCCACCGTTTAACAACGCTCCTGCGCGCTGGGGAACAGGAAACCTTGAGGCGCTCGAAACTTTTTCATCTGTTCCGTTACCTCGGCTCTAATCAACTCTTTTCAATACCAGATCTTGATACTGGCTGTGCTGCCTGTCTACGCGGCGGCCGATCCCCTGGGAGAGGATCAACGATACACGAGTCTTGGTAAAGTGCATTCTACGTTAGAAAATAAATTTCGAATGTCGAGATAATTTTTCCTGGGCTTCGCTTGAGAATTCTTGGGATTTGCAGGTCACCTTCGCGAGAAGAGGCAGCACCAGAACTACGCCCCGTTGAGTCAAGGACCGGGCCACATCCAGCAACTGTTGCAAGCTCAAAACTCGCGTGCCCCGCTGGTCAATATCCCGCCCCAGCCAATCCCGAAGCTGGGACCGGCCCAGCCAATTGAGCCGCAGTATGTAAATCAGGCGCAGGTCTCCCAGTACCGGCCGCAGATCTCGCACGGTAACGCGGGCCACCAGCCGATCTACAAGAAGCCGATCCTCCCCCAGCAACCGCAGTACCGTGCCCCCCCGCCCGCTAATTATCCCCATCAGCCCATAAGACCCAATTACAACGCGCCGCCGCAGCCGCAGTACAACTCCAAGTTGCCGCCGCACGTCCAACAACTGTTGCAATATCAGAAAAGCTTGGTCAATTAATCTCGGCTCTGTATAGCGGAACACAGTAGATTTATGTCCAATCTCTTCCATGGTATGATATTTCCAACAGAACCGTGTACGTTCCAAACAATAGCGGAAGTGGCGAATGAAACGCGTACTCAGTAGGACGTGTCTAGAAATGATAGCAACGTTTCGTCTCTTCCGGTAGATACGTCATTACCCTAGCCGCAGTGATCCCGTTATGCGAACTCGCGTCGTTCCTTCTTCTTACATTCCATCGCTTTCGTTTCCATCGAGCGAAATGTGTTTACCTTACGAACGTACTTTAGAAATTTATTGTATCTGGGATATCCTATTCACGAAGGTGTATATCGAAATAATCTAAGGGTGTCATTTATAGTGTATTTTATTTATTAGCCGATATTTGATCCTGTAGCGACTTACCCCCACAACCGTTTGTCTCAAACGTGTACACTTGTATGTTGATATCATTGTATTTTAGTAAATATTTTACCAGTGTAAACGGTCAACGATGTCCACTGTTTTCCGGTTAACCTATTCCTACATTTCGGTCAACCGTAGTAAACGTATGTACGAAGACTGCCGACTACGAGGTATGTATCACGTAGTAGGCGTACGTACCAAGACTGCCGACTACGAGGTATATATCACGTAGTAAGCATACGTACCAAGACTGCCGACTGCGAGACATCTCGTAGTAGGCGTATGTACGTACCAAGACCGTAGACTACGAGATGTCACGTAGTAGGCGTACGTGCCAAGACTGCCGACTACGAGACATCTCGTAGTAGGCGTACGTACCAAGACCGTAGACTACGAGATGTCACGTAGTAGGCGTACGTACCAAGACTGCCGACTAAGAGATGTGTTTAGTACTACAAAATGGAACTAGATATTATTAGATTTTGTGAAACTCCACGTTTTCCTTAAAATAAAGTCTTGGTGCCCAGGGCAAGACGCACGCAATTTGCCTGGTAGTGAATGGTTTAACCGCATCCGAAGTGAAATGCAGCTATGCGTAGAAACGAAAACGATTACTATGAATGCCATTTTAGTACTATGAAATGGAACTAAATATTATTAGATTTTGTGAAATTCCCTGCTATCTTTAAAATAAAATCTTGGCGCCCAAGGCAAGACGCTCGCAATTTGCCTAGCAGCGAATGGTTTAACCGGATTCGAAATAAAATTCTACTATTGGTAGAAATGAAAACAATTAGTGGGAAAGGCGAGCGATGATTTACGTTGCAGAGATAGCGGATCGACCCATCCGCCACGAAGGGGTTCAGAGCGACCCGGTATTACGACAAATTACGTCGTTAAACGCGGCGTGGCGCATTAAGTGCATTGAATTCGTCACTCGAGAAATCAAGGTATCATCGCACCGATGAATCCGCACAAGGGGCGTTTCTACCGTTCCTCGTTCCTCGTGCGGATGCTACGGGGTAGTCATCGGACCCCCCCTCTCCCCCCTCCATTGTCGCCCACCCTGCGAACGACAATCCACGCGTTGCAGTCTCCGGCCGTCAGTTTAGGGCCAGAGAACAGCCCTAAACTGTGCTCGTACCGCAGTCACACCACCCTGCCCCCCCCCCCGAGTTTTACCTCTATGCGTGCCCTGAATACGTTCCCCTTGTCCCGGATGGACTCACCGACAAACAGGGAAGAGGATTAGCGAGTCCATTAAAGTCGCGGACTCTATTATCCAGAGGACACGGCCATGGTGACATCAACCGCTTGCCACTGGCGTAGACATCCTGCTTAGGCCCCCTCAAAAGAAGAAAAATAATCATTGTATATCGATGGTAACCAGGATCAGGAATTGTTCGTCCTGAAATGTTTTTTAAACGCGGGAAATATTGAACCCTAGTAAAATTAAGACTGTGCCATATAGCGAACAGAAGACGCTAACATGGAAAATATTAAACCCTGGTAAAATTAAGACTGTGCCATATATAGGGAACAGAAGACACTAACATGGAAAATATTAAACCGTAGTAAAATTAAGACTGTGACATATATAGCGAATAGGAGACACTAACATGGAAAATATTAAACCGTAGTACAATTAAGACTGTGACATATATAGCGAACAGAAGACACTGACATGGAAAATATTAAACCGTAGTACAATTAAGATTGTGACATATATAGCGAACAGAAGACACTAACATGGAAAATATTAAACCGTAGTAAAATTAAGACTGTGACATATATAGCGAACAGAAGAAACTAACATGGAAAATATTAAACCCTGGTAAAATTAAGACTGTGCCATATATAGAGAACAGAAGAAACTAACATGGAAAATATTAACCTATAGTAAAATTAAGACCGTGACATATATAGCGAACACAAGAAACTAACATGGAAAATATTAAACCGTACTAAAATTAAGACTGTGACATATATAGCGAACAGAAGACACCAACATGGAAAATATTAAACCCTGGTAAAATTAAGATTGTGCTGTATAGTGAACAGGAGAAACCAACATGGAAAATATTAAACCGTAGTAAAATTGAGAGTGTGCCATATAGCGAATAGGAGAAACTAACATGGAAAACATAAAATCCTAGTAAAATTAAGACTCTGCCATACAGCGTACAGAAGAAACTAACATCGGAGTGAAATTAGTGCAATATCGATGCGAGTCGGCTACGACTTCCGGCACAGGCCTAAAGTCCGAGGGTGAAAGAGATGCGTGGGTATAGTAATTTGTCAGCGCGGATATGCATACGCGTGCACGCGAGCACCGTCTAACAAAGTCGGTGCGCGCGACGAGTGAAATCGACACGCTTCTTGAATTCAAAAGTAGATGATTATGTAAGCGCAACTCGGGGCAACCACCGCTGAATGACTTTTTCGGAATGATCGGTGGACGTTCGCGCGTTTGTAAAATTGTCTTCGATATATACATATATGACATACATATGTACATATATATGTATATATGACATATGTAATATACGATGGAGATTCGCAGACGCGACTTTCGCCACCGATGTCGTGCAATTCTTTTCGAAAAATCGACGCCACTGGCTGGGTGGTGGGGCGATTGGCGAAGGGCGAAGGGCGAGGGGCGAGGGGAGAGGGGTCACGGAGGCAAATTACAAAGGGAGGATTACCGGCAGCTGGGCTACCAGGCAACCATCTCTTTTCTGGGTCTCGCTCGCGAGCCATCCACGTCGCTCGAGAGCCCTTTGTCCTTCGACGCATTTGTAACATAATTATCGGAGTTATAGCAAGCCAAAACCCAATCCGCATGTGAAGGGGGACGCATGCGACGCCCGGTTTATGAGTTGATACCGCCGTGCAAACTGTGCGTGCACCGCCTGCAAGTTTGTCGGGCGACCCGTCCGCAAATTTTCGACGCCTACTTCAAATTTCATGCCCGCGATCGAGTCGATATCGTGGTTACAAATTTGGCGGTCGATTGCGATAAAACAGTAATTAATAGCACAGGGCTGGATCCACAGACTGTAGGGTAAGGGGCTGAATTACTGTGGGGGCATCAATTACTCTGCCTATACTAATTACACTTATTTCTAAAGCGTATGGAATATTCAAAAAGTGATGTTAAATTAATTTCATTAAGAAATGAATGACTCAATAATTTGTTTCTTTGAACGAAAAGGGACCCAATTACTGTAGGGTGTCAATTACTATGCCTATATTAATAATACTTACTTTTAAAGCATAATGAATATTTAAAAAAGAGTTAAAAATCAAGTAATGTTTAATATTCATTATGGTTTAAAAATAAGTATAATTATTGTAGGACAGTAATTGGGTCCCTCACCTTATTTCAAACTGATATTTACCTGGGTCCCTCACTTTATTTCAAACTGGTATACCCGTGTTCGCACCAGTTGGAAGGATACGCACACGGACACGGATATACCTAAATTGCTCGTTCACCGTTCTGAACTCCTAGAAAGCCTCCCTTGTTGTACAGAATGATCCCCGGATATTGCTTGGGAGAAACAAGTTTCCGAAGGGACGTCCGAATTATGTACCGAAAACCTACCGGACCCGGCGAGACAATATTGTTGTTCGATTTTTCCGTTGAGGAGCCGAGTCGATAACTTTCATAACAAGATATGGAGCGAGCGTGTGAAACGGGTTGCGGTTCGCCAGAGTGTTCCAATAATTGTGCTTAATCCTTAGGGTTGCGGCACGCGGCCAGTAATCGTTGACAAATCCTAGTTAACCCTCTCTCGCTCGAACCTTTCCTATCCAGTGTCCTCCACCGAGTCGAAAGTTTCGTCGTTCATCGTGTTCTCCCGAAATCCTGAGTTTCGAGAAGATTAACTAAATAGAGAAACATTTCTTTAACGTGTACAGTCATTTCTCTATATGTGTCGCCAAGGCCTGGATCAGAAACGTCATGGAATTATCCCCATTACCGCAGGATATACTACCATATACATAAGATTAACTAAATCAAGAAATATTTCTTTGACGTCTACACTGATTTCTCTGTATATGTCGCCAAGGCTTGGACGATAAACGTCACGCAATTATCCCCACGCGGGGTATACCCTGTGAGGGACCACGAAACTCAAGAAGCCTTGGACGCCGAGGGTAAAGACAACAAGGCTCGGGTATGTCATGTATCGTAAGTTCACTGTACAGTCGTTACACGATATATGTCCCAAATATCTAGCTGATAACAGTCCCAGAGCAATCCCCATGGCAGACTCCGTGAGAGCCAAGAACTTTCGCTGCCCTTTTCAACGTTCTGTATCAAAGAATTTTCTAGCCGACATATATCCCTGGGTAGAACCATCGTGTAGACATATATCGAGTAAACACTGTGCACGCTCGAATCGGTTAGGTACCTGTTCTCCCCGGATCTTTCGTGTTTACCTTCCGCGCCGTTATTATTTCTATCGTTCGCGTTCGATACAAAGAAAAGATGCGCGCAAAGAGAAAAGAAGAACGCACGCTAGAAAGACAGGGGGGTAGCGGGAGGGGGGGGGGGGTGGGGGGAAGCCATGGAAGAGTAAACAATACTGAATTCGACGATGTACCGACCCTTTTTTCCGGGTACACCGATACCATTGTGAGGAGAAGCTAGACCGGAAAAATCCAGCATGGCCGACGAAAGACGGGGACCAATGGTTGTGTGTCCCCGCGACAGCTGCGCATCCCTCGCCGATCAAGATTTCGGCTGGTGTCCCTTCTCCGCTTCCGAGACGCCCTAGCTTTCTGATTTTTGCCTTACGGAGTCAGCCATTGTGAAGGGACCCGGTTCCCTTGAACATCGGCCGAGGCGTAGTCTTCGTGTGGTCTTAAGCCGACATGAGGGAACGTTTGCGTTTGCGTTTGCGTTTGCGTTGTTGCTCCGCGATTGTCTGACGCTGCACACGAGCTCTTTGTCGTCCCGATCCCGTCCCGATGAACTCCGCCATGTTGTTTCCAAACGTTATTACGTCACGAGCCCCCCCACGAGGCAACCGTGCACACTTAGACTCTCGAGGAGTTCGATGAAGATTCGTTGTACGGGGCGTGTAAAAATTATATGTCCCGTAGCGTGATTCTACGTCTCTGGTGTGGGTTAGGTGTCAGACACAAAACGCATTGAGAATAAGGCGTAATGATATTGACGAGAATCGTGGTGTATGAATGCCGTACTATAGGTGATGTTGTTTATGTTTGAATCCGAAACGGTCGAGTCGTCGCGAGGACGAGGGAGTCCGTTGAGGTATGCGAGAGAATGATGACGTGTGTCCACAAGAGCGAACAGAGTGAGAGAGAGAAAGAGAGAAAGACAGTACGTTGCGAGAGAACACGTGTCGCGAGAGATTATTATATTATACATTATACTATTAATTACTTTCAAAAAAAAATACCTTACTTTATAATAAATCTATACTCAATTTCTTTGTCAATCCACGAGATAATTTATTGTGGTTACCCACATCTGGATCAGTGGAAATCTGTTACAAAAAATGCACCGCAAAATTCACCTTCACCCTGGAGATCAAGGTCAAAGTGTCGAAAAATTTGAGTGACGAGTATACTGTACAATGCGATAAGAGAAAACTTTTTTCCACACTTTGACCTTGAATTCCAAGGTGAAGGTGAATTTTGCGGTGCATTTTTTCAACAGATTTCCACCGATCCAGAGGTGTTGGATCACGCTACGGTGATATATAATTGTTATACACCCTGTACGCGATAGCACGTGTACAGAAAGTGTAAAACGAGAAACCAGAAAGAAAAGAGAACGTAAAATTTCTAGATCGGATCAAGCGAAACAATTGGTTTTTCGTCCGTTTACCTAGAATCTCCGTGACAAAGGGATCGATACGTTTAAGTAAGTGGGCACCGTCTCCGGGTCAGTACACCTGCCACGCCCGCTCCTTGGTCACGGCCGGGCTCGTTCTGCCAATTTCAACAATTAAAGTCAATAATATCGGGGAAACAGATTACAAGCAGGGTGATGATCCCGGCTCGGTGAAAGGGCCACCGGCCCTTTCTCTTTCGACGGCCTCTCTCGGTTATAGTCCGGCGTGATCTGCCTTACGCCTCGGGGCCCTCTTAATCCAGCAACGGGGTAAGACCGCAAGATCTATAATGATCGACACCTGTGACCGAGATTCTCGGCCACGGTACGTCCGAGGACGACCTCGGCTAATGCCGAAAAGGGGTGTACTTAGATGGTTTAAGAAACAACAGCGTCAGGTGGAGCGAGGACCCGGACCCCCCGCTGCACGCTTTTAATGCACTTTCACGAGGTTAGCGTACTCGTCTTCGTCTTCGTCTTCGTGTTTGTGTTCGTGTTTGCGCACGTCCACTGCCACCGGAATAGTTAACGCGAAACCTGTGAACCGATTAAACGGGTTCGTTAAGACGACCGGCGAGGCCCTCGTGATAATTATCAAGAAATTACGGGCCGGTGATCCGTTGTATTAACGTAATCACATTTTCGGTCGAAAGCAGCCTCGAGATTAAAGTAAGACGCTTCTCGGGAGGGGATCATCTTTTTTTCGTGGTAAAACGGGCCCATTGTCCGTTAACGTAATTTGACGTGTACGTTAATGACGGCGATCATTATAATTGATCCGTTGTTCTGTGCCGGTAATACAAGTTGTACGATATAGATAATCGGTATTATATTACTATTTGGAACGCTGTTTGTTTTGAAAATTGCCTTTGCGGTTCATATAATTGGTTAATCGAATTTTCGTGGTTCTCGACCTTGTACGATCTTGAGATTTACAACGTTCCAGTGCTATTTATTTTGTTTCGGAATTTTCATGGTTCTTGAACTTGAACGACCTTGAGATACACAACGTTCCATTGCTAACTATCTTTTTTCGTGGTAAGGCGTGCCCCTTGTTCCTTGACGTAATTTGACGTGTACATTCGTGACGGCGATCATTATAATCGATCCGTTGTTCTGTGCCGGTAATACAAGTTGTACTATATATAATCGGTATTATATTATTATTTGGAACGCTGTTTGTTTTGAAAATTGCCTTTGCGGTTCATATAATTGGTTAATCGAATTTTCATGGATCTTGACCTTGCACGACCTTGAAATTCACAACGATGCATTGCTAGCTATCTTTTTTCGTGGTAAGGCGTGCCCCTTGTTCCTTGACGTAATTTGTCGTGTAAGCTCGTGACGGCGATCATTATAACCGATCCGTTGTTCTGTGCTGGTAATATGAGTTGTACGATATGGATCATATTATTATTATATGGGTATTATATTATTGCTTGGAACGCCGTTTGTTTTGAAAAGTGCCTTTACGGTTCGTCCGTGTGGTTTATCGAATTTTCATTGTTCCCGACTTTCTACGACCAACGTTCTATTGCCATCTATAGTTTTCCGGAATTTCCATGGTTCTCGATCTTTTACGACCTTGAGCTTTAAAACGATCCGTTAATAACCGTCTTTTCCGGAATTTCCATGGTTCTGGACCTAGTACGACTTTGAGCTTTAAAACGTTCCGTTCGTAACCGTCTCTTTCGGAATTTCCATGGTTCTCGAGCTTCCAAGACCTTGAGATTTAAATGTTCCATTGGTGGAGCGCCGTGGTGGATCACAGCGAACCGGCGACGAGTAAACGGCACGTGGCCGCGATCCCGAAAATAATGGAATCAAATCACTCGACAGCGGATACCCTATTTTTCGATCGGTGACATTTCACTCGGCAACCGGTAAGAAGAGAGAGTAGCCCACGCGGGACACGATCCGGCGTCCGATATAATTTATTCGGACAATAAGCGTGCGCCCCTGGTTCGCCCTCCTTCTCCGCCTTGTGCCTTCGATGGCCTGCGCCGCACCCTGCCCTGCCCTGCCGTTCACGGCATCAGTGTCATGGCGGTGATGAGCCCCTCAATGACAACGACCAACATAATCTGTTCCCATCGGCAAGTAGACATAATGGACGCGTCGACGGGGTCTAACAATGGGTCGGCATTTTACAGGAGAGCGCCGCTCGAACTCGAAACAGCCCCGAGCGCTGCGCTGCGCCGCGACCAGCGGAAAAAAGTGGGACGCGACTGAAAGAAGAAAGGGGAGCCGGAAAGCGAGCACTCTATTATGACGGACAAAATTGCCGTCTAAGCTGCGATCTTTCGGTTTACCGTTCGCGCTAATTCCACTTCTTTTTACCTCCTCCCTCGACCACCCGTTCGCATAATCTGTGCGAATCTTTTCCGCCCGAAAGCGTTCCCGTTGGACGCGCGAAACTGTAATCTCGGCGACGACAATTCCATCGATCCGCGTCGAAATTTAAAGAATGTTGCTGTGCGAGGAGGAATTAGAAAAAGCACGTTAGCCAGGTAAATGGAGGGCATCGCGAAGGGTAGGAGGCGCCCACCTGGCATCCCCGAGCGGGAATACGTAGCTGCGCCGCGATTCTCTCGAAACACCGTCGGAAACGTACGTGCACGGGCGAGACCTCGGCGTTACTTTATTAAATTCCTGACACGAGGCGGCCGGGAGCACGTGCAAATATTCATTCACGACGAAAAACTAGGGTGTCTCTCACCGGCTGACGGCGTTTACGGCGAGATGACGAGGCGGCCGCCCGCTCGCGCGCCTCGACGCTACATTCAAGGCGTGCCGACGCGTGCGATTTAGCTGCGTTGCGTTCCCTGTAAATTTTAATACGCCCCTGCGCTCCCGTCCGTTTTCTTTGGCCCGGAGAAAGTTGAAATACCGCGGAACCGGAATTTTAATCGTCCCCGGGGGGGATGGTCTTGTCGCGCAAAAACGACCGAGGAAGAACGCACCGGAGAACCGGCAAAACGGAGTCATTTCTCGCGGGGAAGATGAATTTTCGCAGGAGCACGCGACCGACGGTGAAAAAGAGAACGCAGCGAGAACAATGAAGTTTGTTCAAGTGCCTAAACCCACGGCAACAACGCCGCCGTCGCGACGCAACCAGTCTCCCTTTCGGCAGAGAAGTTACCAAAATCTAGATCGGTGAAGTGCAGCGGTCCGGATCCCGGTTGCAGCAGGCCGGCCCTCCCGGTTGCTCCGCTAATTGACTACAATGCCGGTCGCGTATGGAGCGCATTTTCTGTTTTGTTACCTCAAAACAATGCCGACAATGCGGCTGATCCGTGAGTGGCCACTCGACCACCGTCGCACCCTTTCCTCTCCGTCCCCTTACCGGCTGTTTCCCGTCGCTCCTTGTCGCTCTACCCGGCCAGCGATCTTTCCCGTCGCGCCGCGGTCGAAGCCGCCGACGGGACCGGGAGCGAGTCCTGGAGGACGACAAGTCGCTCGAGGATCGAGCCACGAAATCGAGATTGTAACATATAGTCGAGTGCCCCTTTGTTAACACACCGACGGAGAGCGCAATTACATCCTCGCCCCCATTGTGCCTCGACAGCTTTTTGTTACTGTTTCGTCCGGTTACCTTGTTCCGTGCGACAGCCTAGGGATGCCTGAGGGGGTTGAGAAACGGGGAGAAACGGCGAGAGAGAGAGAGAGAGAGGGGGAAAGGGAAAAGGACCGACGCCTCGCGCGTAGTATGTAGACCAAAGCTCTTCAGCGTCTGCTCGTAAGGGCAGCGATTTTCTTCCTCTGGGCATACACAGGACGACGAGCATAAAGACACGCCTCTGCGGGCAACGCTGCGTGCGTTTGCCACACACATTGTCACACAGCTACGTAGTTTCACAGATCTGCACAGCCACCTGTGCTAAGTTACTTGGCCGTAGCTGTGCCCGTAGTTTTGTGCCCGTAGTTGTGCCCGTAGTTTTGTGCTCGTAGTTCTGTGCCCGTAGTTTTGTGCTCGTAGTTCTGTGCCCGTAGTTTTGTGCCCGTAGTTCTGTACCCGTAGTTGTGCCCGTAGTTGTACCCGTAGTTTTGTGCCCGTAGTTGTGCCCGTAGCTGTTCCCGTAGTTGTGCCCGTAGTTGTGCCCTAACTGTACTCGTAGTTGTGCCCGTAGTTTTGTACCCATAGTTTTGTGCCCGTAGTTTTGTGCCCGTAGTTGTGCCCGTAGTTGTGCCCTCACTGTACTCGTAGTTGTGCCCGTAGTTTTGTACCCATAGTTTTGTGCCCGTAGTTTTGTACCCATAGTTTTGTGCCCGTAGTTTTGTGCCCGTAGTTGTACCCGTAGTTTTGTGCCCGTAGTTGTGCCCGTAGCTGTTCCCGTAGTTGTGCCCGTAGTTGTGCCCTAACTGTACTCGTAGTTGTGCCCGTAACTGTACTCGTAGTTGTGCCCGTAGTTTTGTGCCCGTAGTTTTGTGTCCGTAGTTTTGTGCCCGTACTTTTGTGTCCGTAGTTTTGTGCCCGTACCTGTGCCTGTATAAATGTCCTTCGGGAATAACTTTGTTGGAAATGAAATGAAACAGGAGGATTTCATATCAACAAAATTTTTTGGAGACGCAATGTTTAAAAGGGTAAAGAATTCTAACGTAGAAACAGTTTTTTTTTTGGTTGAAAATATGATGGATGCGTTTTTGTTTTCAGAGACGAATCATGGAAAATTTTCTATAAGATATCAACGGATGAGAACGCAAAGTTTAAAATCCTGGATTTATTATCACGTCGGGGTAGACCAAGAAAGCAGTTAAATATTGTATTGACACCACTTTATAAAAATACAAGACGAATTACAACTGCGAAATACAAGAATATGATGGACTTACTACGATAAATACCACCTGAGCACCATGACTTCTTCAAATCCCTCGCGCATACGCAAAATGTAGATGACCAGTAAATTGTTATGTAACTTATGTAGTTAGACAATGTCCTGAATTGCATAAATTGTGTTTTCGAAGTATTGTAAAGATGTATAAAGTAATTTGAGTATTGTTTTTTCAACTTTGAAGTATTTAAAATTATGTCGAACGGACCTGAGCTCTTTCAAATTTTATAACGCCATTTTTGGTAAGAAAACACACATTACTTACTTAATAATTGCTATTATTTTAATAGGAACTGTAAACTTAACTCTTTCGGATACACTTAAACAGTACGATACACTGGTATCCAATACGAATATTTTTAATTTCATTGCCTAATAATTTAATTTAATTCCCTTAAATATCTCAATATAATTATAAGTGGACTTGGTCCACCTTCGAAATAAACGTCTCAATTACGCAAGCATCTTTGGGAATCGCGGGGTACCGAGAACTACGACCGATGTAATCTCTCGCGAAAAAGAAAAAAAAAATGTCAAGAACAAATTGTCCATAGAAGGAACAATCACGCATTCAACGTACGCCTTCGTTGGGAATCCGTTCGATTAGACGGGAACAAAGAGCTCGTACACATGGAATCCGTGGAGTTTCGAGTGTCGCAGAATCAATTTTCCAACAACCACCCTGCGCGGCCAGGCAACGAGACCCCCCGGTAATTAAAATCGAAACGGTGGAGCAGAAAGAAAGCAATAAGACAAGAAAAGGAATAGACGAGCGTAACAACGAGGAGAAACAAAAGAGTACGAGGCCGCGGAGACGAATGGCAATTGTTGTGGGGGGGATTGTTTCGCGAAATGAGCCGAGTGTTACGAATCCCATTGGCCGTGCTCGTGGCAAGGTGCTGATGTGCTCTCGACCGGTGGGAACCACTTGTCGATTGCTATACAAGGCGGACGAGCCACGTCCATGGTTGCCGGTCGCAATTACGCCGTCATATCGTTGCGACTGACTAGAACGCCGACCCGGGGAGGTCCCTTTTACATCGAGCGTAGGAATTCATCCTCTACGGCGTAGAAATTACACACCGGTGACGTCCGAATCGTCCCGAGTGCAAAGGTGACCCGAGCGCAAAGAGTGCCGGGACTCGAGCTGTCGTCACTGTTGCCCGTTGTTTTCGTTGTGATCGCCGCCATTGCCCGCCGCGCCGACCCCGTTGTTGTGAATACTATTCGAGCGAGGGCCCGGGTCTCACCATCGAGATCGGGGATTATTATTCGCTCGGCCGGAAACGTTACAGTATTACATGCTGAAAAGCGCGCTGCCTCCTCGACACAGAAGCACCACTCCTCGGGAGTGCTCGCCGCGGACACTGCCAGCACGAAATTGTAACATACGGCGCTCTCGAGGGTTTCATTAAATCGAGATGTTAATTGTGAGCCGCACGATGTGCTTTGATTCCTTCCACTCCGCTATTTTTCCCTGATCAGTCCGCCATTGTTTCTCCGCCTCTTGCGGAGCACCGGGGCTCTTGATATTCTTTCGAACTCGCGGTGCAAATTCCTGACACACTTTTGAGAAAATATTGGAGATTCACGAAATGCTCGTCCTACCAGAAAATTCTGCGAAATTTTGTTTTGAAAGTCTCATGTGCCTTCATTCCTTCCACTCCTCTCTTTCTATTTTTCCCTTATCAGTCCGCCATTGTTTCTCCTCCTCTTGCGGACCACCGGGGCTCTTGATATTCTTTCGAACTCGCGGTTCAAATTCCTGACCCAATTTCAAAAAAATATTGGAGATTCTCGAAATGCCCGTTCCCCCAAAAAATTCTGCGAAACGTCGGAGATGGTTGGCTCCCCCGCGGGAAACGTTCGCCGATACTTTTGGGCGGACTGTTTACCTGTGTAATTTGTCAGCGTACAATGTTCGAATCCAAAATCCTCGAGTCCTGAACCCCTGGGTCTCCAGCGGTCACCTTTTATCCTTGCGGCGAGACGAATGGCTGCCCTCCGCAATCTCCAACATTCGGACCGGTTGTTTGACATTCTCAAAATAGGCCTGCCTTTCTCCTCGCCATCTTTACGTCCCCACTCCCCCCGCGCGTCAGTTTTCTAATTGCGTAGCGATCCCGTATGTAAACCGCGCCACTATGTCCTACGTTTTCGCATTGTCGTCGAAAACGTTACCAACGTTCCAATTTTACACCGTTGTGGTTCGAGAGACTGAACCGGTGCCTGTCGGTGTAAACAATTTGTCAACGGAGAAAGGCTACGGACTGTTAAGTGGCAACATTTCAGGGCTCGCTCATGCGAGAGGAGAGTCACTTGAGCGCGCTAGGTGTCGGCGCCGAGAGACATCGTCCCGCATCGCTCTTTCGTTTGTTCGAAAGTGTTCGCGTGAGAACGTTTCCGGTTCCTCGCAAGCCCTCGCGTTATTAGCAATATTATTAAGTAACCGACACCCGCTTCTGTTCCACCGAAAGTTTTCGATTAGGTTCAATTACACCGGGCGAACAAATAAATATCCGTTGCCAACGGGAGGATTGTCCCTCGTCGCGGGGACAATCGATCTCGACGGAATCATTGATCCAGGATTATCGACAGAAATAACAGAACGTATTCGGCCGGGGTGTATGACGTTCGTCGGACAAAGACAGCTCGACGCGGACTTTGCGAGCACAGACTTTGCGAGCACAGACTTTGCCAGCCGACTTTCCGTTCCGATGTTTCCCGGTGCTTTCTCACCGGTCAACCAAGATGATTATTTACCCGTCTTAGTGATTACACCTTGGTCGGCTGCGGCAGGGGAACCTCTAAATAAACTGACAGCCCCGAAGAATTCCGACACGGGCTGCCTTTATACTGCGATTACCACTCAAATCACCGTAAAATTCCCGTGAAACGCGTTTCATTGTGCCGCGAGACTGCAGGTAAAATTTAGATCTCCCTGCTGCCCCGAGGAAACTTCTCTCTCCACGACCGTTCCGAACCGTGAATGCACTCCGTTGTGTTTTTCGGTTTTTTTTTCTTTTATTAGACGGACCTCCATCGCGCTAATTTCCCTTGGTATTGTTCAGAAAGCGACCGTTTTGAATTACTTTATGAAAATGTCGAGAACGTTCTGCCTTAGCAATATTCAAAAAATAATATGTACCCTAAGAAAAATAAATTTGGTAAATAATTTCTCACTATACGTCCCTAGAATGTTAATAATTTTAAATTACAAATATTAGAACCCGCCAAAATAACGAACCCAGAAAATACAAACCTAGTGTTAATATTAAATCTAGAAATGTTTCCGCACAGTCGAAAGGTCGAGGTCATGGTTGCCGAATTCGTGTTCTCATTTTACGATAACATTTTTATATACATACTTTCTTTTTAGACGGAGCTCCATCACGCTAATTTCCCTTGGTATTGTTAAGAAAGCGACCGTTTTGCGTTACTTTATGAAAATGTCGAGAACGTTCTGCCTTAGCAATATTCAAAAAATAATATGTACCCTAAGAAAAATAAATTTGGTAAATAATTTCTCACCTATACGTCCCTAGAATGTTAATAATTTTAAATTACCAATATTAGAACCCGCCAAAATAACGAATCCTGCAAACCTAGTGTTAATATTAAATCTAGAAATGTTTCCGCACAGTCGAAAGGTCGAGGTCATGGTTGCCGAATTCGTGTTCTCATTTTACGATAACATTTTTATTTACATACTTTCTTTTTAGACGGAGCTCCATCACGCTGATTTCCATTGGTTTTTTTGTAACAAATTTTACATTGCTTTATAAAAATAAGGAGAACGAGCTACCCACATTTTTAGCAATATTAAAAAAATAATATATATACGAAGAAATAAATTTTGCTAAATAATTTCTCACGCATGCGTCCCTAGAATGTTAATAATTTTAAATTACAAATATTAGAACCCGCCGAAATGACGAATCCTGCAAACCTAGTGTCAATATTAAATCTAGAAATGTTTCTGCACGGTCGAAAGGTCAAGGTCATGGTTGCTGAATTCGCGTTCTCATTTTACAATCCGTAACATTTTATTTACATATTTTTAAAGTTTTTCTGTACAGTCGCGTTATCGACACGATAATATCGTTCACGTATAGTCAAACGAAACATCGTGGAATCGTATTTTTACATTTGTACAAGGCGATCCCTCCTCTCGTTCGTTAAACATATTACTCGGTCGCCGTGAACTATAATTCGACACGCTTAATAATATTTTTTGTTTTCTATTTATATTGCCACGAATGCGACTAAACGAAAGTACTTTGTGTAAACGATACACAGCTACACCCTAATCGTTCTAAACTCCTAAAATCAAAGTGTTCGCTACCACCTGTCTTTATTATTCTCGGTACAACAAATCTTTTCCTCGGAGTACAACGGAAAAAACTGTTGAAACGACGGTCACTTATTCGATTATTGCGATTTCTCTTTTTTCTTTTTCGTACCTCGTACGATATTACACGATCGTACAAAAGTAATGGACGTGTGACTTTCTTCTCGCAGTCGATCGATCGCTTCGATATAATATATACCATCTTTTTTTGTGATATGTTTCCATCACAGTTAAGTCTTACGTATCGTACATCCAACCGAGACCGGAATTAATAATATTAATCTTTGTCGGAGTCACTTCTAACCGAGATCGATACTTTACTGATACAGTTTTAGTCCGATATAAGGCGATGCCTCGGGACCGACCTTGAAAGAAGAAGAAGAAGCGGCGATTTTCTTATTTCGAAGTGAAAAGTGTTGTCCCATATCGGAATAAAATTGTACATACTGACGGTCGTTCACCCCGCCGCTACGGGTCACTAATGACCCCGGCATTGATTACGGAGGGTTTAACCTATCGAGTCAAAAATATTAAAATTTCGTATAGCCACTTCCCACAATTTTCCTGGTGTTATTTCTCTTGCCAATCGTGTATTATATTGTACATATTGACGCGAGGGGTCACGAACGACCCCGGCACAGCATATGGAGGGTTTGACCTATCGCATCAAAATTACTAGAATTTCGTATAGTTATTTCTTACAATTTTCTTACTGTGACTGACTCTTCCCAATCTTGTATTATATCGTACATATTGACAGTTACTCGAGCTTGTTCCCGCCATTACGGGTCTCGAATGACCCAGACATAGGGTACGGGGGTTCTGACCTATCGCGTCAAAAGTACTAAAATTTCGTAAAAAGTACCACAATTTTCCTACTGTCAATTTCCTTCCCAATTATGTATTATATTATACATACTGACGATCGCTTACCCCACCACTACGGGTCACGAATGACCCCGGCACAGCGTGCAGGGGGTTTGACCTATCGCGTCAAACGCACTAAAATTTCTTATAGCCACTTCCCACAATTTTCCTACTGTCGATTTCCTTCCCAATCATGTATTATTTGTTCCAGCTTAGGTCAGTTGCATCGTACGATTCCTCTCTCTCTCTCTCTCTCTCTCACGATCTATTTTGTCCATTACACGAGTTTACACTTAAAGATAACTATCACTTTTGCACATGATCATACAATCTCGTTTCAAGACCTCGAGACACGAGACACGTTCAAGATCTCGAGTCTTCGTCGATATCCTAAAATTGCGAGCACAGTCAGTTCTCGATATATGTCGTCAGACATATATGTCGCAGGCCTTGTCAGCGTCGAGTACCGTCCAGGGGACAAACCCTATCCGTGTTACGTTTGCTCTCCTAGGCGTCCGAGATCTCTCGACCGTCGTAGTGGGGATAACTCCGCGACGTTAATCATCGAGGCCTTGGCGACATATATCGAGAGATCACTGTCCACGCTCGAGGCAATAAAGTTAGAAAATCCCGTTCCAGAGGATCACAGACTCTCACGAACTGCGACAACGTGCTCGACAACGTGCCTGAAGTGTCCACGCGAATTCAGACTATAACAACCGTGCGACACGCGTCGATTATAAAAATTAAAGGGCTCTCCTAAATTTCGTATTCTATCCGACGACCTGTCAACGAGCAACGGATTCCGCGAGCGACGCCCGATCGCAGTGTGTGCTCCGCCGAATTTTGGTCATCGCGAGTCGCGTTCAACATTTCCATCGGAACTATCTCGAGGCGTCAAGGTCGCATCGAGACGCGTCCGTGGCTCAAGCCGCCTTGTACATGTCGCATATGATCCTCTCGATCGGGATCACGCCGATCGTTCTTCTGAAGAACAGCTCCTCGATCGCGTTCGCGGACACCGAGCGCAACGACGGCAACAACAACAACAACTTGCCGAACCTGAGCGCTCCGAACGACGCTCCGCTGAGCCTCTGGCCGAGGGCCAGTTGGGCACCGTCCCTGAGCCGCGCGACAGCGGTCGCGTCCCTGAGCCTGCTTCCGGTGCCGGGCGACGTTGATCCGTTGCTGCTCCTGCTGCTGGGCAGCGGCTCGCTGTCCAAGCCGGCCTTGAACAGCACGATCGCGCGGATGCACGCGAACTCGTGCTGGTCGAGATTCATCCCGTGGAAACCGGCCAGCGTCTCCCTGAACCGATTCACCTCGACGGCCAGGCCCAGACCTTGAGGACCCGGCGGAAGCAGGGCGGTCGGGTCCAGCGTCGGCAGAATTTGCGCCGCGGCCAGCAAGAACAATTCCCTCCACGAGGACTCCAACAGCGTCAGCTGGTCCTCCATCGCCAGGTTCGTGCCGACCGCCAGATCTCGGGCCCAATGAACGTTCAGGAAGAGCAGCCTGGCGGCCTGCTCGCAGATCGACTCCGCGGTGATCGCTGGGATCAGCGGCACCGACGGCAAACCGGCAACGTTCACCGGAATCTGCGGGATTGTCAAATTGTTAGACTCTTCAGAAACTCGGTACAGTGATTTCTCGCATGTATGTCACCAACGCCTCGACGATATACGTCACGGAATTATCCCCACCACGGGGAATAGCCCGTGAGGGGCCACCAGCCTCGAGAGAACTAGATAAACATACCAAGGCGCCGGTGTATGTCTCCTGCAACGATAGACTGGCGTTGATGACATACATCGAGGTGTCACTGTACTGGGGAAATAGTAGGTCTACCGGAAAGTTCCGATAGTGTCACACCGAGTGACATATACCGATAATTCACGGTTGTGGTTATAATTTCGCGACGCTTATCGTCCAGGCCTTGCCGACATAATAGAGAAATCACTGTATTGTGTCGTCACGATTGAACGAGGCCCCGGGGGAGGGGGGTCTCTCTCAATGTTATTCAGGAGTAATATTAGGTCTACCGGAAAGTTCTGTCGGATAGTGTCACACCAAGTGACACTAAAAGTTGACTTCGGTTGACTATCTTTCTTTATCATTGCATTTACACGCATGTACTCTCCTAAAACGATGGAAAGTATATTCCACAATAAATATTGTTAAATGTATGAAAATTGTGTTGTTTCCTTTCAATTGAAAAACGGACAGAACTTTCCGGTAGATCTAATACAATAGAAGAATTGGATGTATTCAAGCGAAGGGAAATGTGGGATTTCACCGTACCTTCGACATGGCGATGCTGTTGCAGTAGATGGGGTGCGGGAGGGGATGATGGGGGGCTGGCGCTGCGACGGTGACTCGCGGTTCGGACGGTGGTTTAGGCAAAGCCAGATCCAAGGCCGCCGCCGCCGATGGGGGTACCATGTTGCTCATCATTTCGGGCTCTTTAAAGTACAAAGCCATCTGCCTGCGCAGAGTCGAATTTCGTGGGCCACGTTCGTGCTGCACAGCTGGAAGGAAGGTTCGAGGATTCTCTAGTTAAAAAATCGTTTCGACGCCCTAAAGTGCAATCGTTGTTTTCTTTTTTTGTTTTTAATAGAGCTGGAGACTTACCATCTTTGTTCATTCCAGCCTGAATGCACTTGGCCAAGCGACAAGCTCGACATTGATTTCGATGCGTCTTGTCCACCATGCAGCCCCCCTCGGACTTCGCTTTGCAGACGTAATGACGATTTTTTCGTATCGATCTCTTGAAGAACCCGGCACATCCGTCACACGCGAATATGCCATAGTGTTTCCCCGAGGAATGGTCCCGGCAAACCTTGCAGGGAATATCGTAAAGAATGCGGCCTGAAACAAGAGAAGAGACACCGGTTAATCCAATGAATTACCCGAGATGGATGAGAAGTTCCGGATACAGTGAATTCTCGATATAAGTCATCCACACGGGTCTTGCCGGCGTCATGTATCGTCCAGGAGACGTTCCCGAGCCCCGTTATGTTTGTCGAGATCTCTCGAGCTCCGTGGACCCAGACCCAGACTATATATGTCTGTATACTATATATGTATATATGACATACTATATATGTCACCTATATATGTAGAAATCACTGCATATCAAATTCAATGTTATTGAAGACTAAGACTCTCTGTAGTAGTGGTAGTGGGGATAGTTATGTGACGTTTATCATCCGGGCCTTGGCGACATATACAGAGAAATTATACTGTATATCAAATTCAATGTTACATCTATTGAAGACTGAGGCTCTGTGTAGTTCTGGTAGTGGGGATAGTTCCGCGACGTTTATTATCCAGGCCTTGGCGACTTATATAAAGAAGTCATTGTATGTCAAATTCAATATTACATTTATTTAAGACTGTGGCTGTCTGTAGTACTGGTAGTGAGGATAGTTCCGCGACGTTTATTATCCAGGTCTTGGTGACTTATATAAAGGAATCACTGTATGTCAAATTCAATGTTACATCTATTGAAGACTGATACTCTCTGTAGTACTGGTAGTGGGAATAGTTCCGCGACATTTATTATCCATGCCATGGCGACTTATATAAAGGAATGACTGTATGTCAAATTCAATGTTACATCTATTTAAGTCTGAGACTGTCTATAGTAGTGGTAGTGGGGATAGTTCCGCGACGTTTATCGTCCAGTCCTCGGCGACACATATAGAGAAGTCGGTGCATTTGCGTTCCAAAAATCGATACCCTGGAAAAGTTCAACGAGGAGAGTGACGTTGACGGTTCACTCTTCTGTTCGAATAAAGACTTCGAGGAGAAATAGCTGGTCATTGTTGCCGGTCGTGAAATCGCGAAGAAAACGTCGTTTAATCCGAAGAATGCCGGTATTTTGGATCGGAACCCGTTTACCAGCGAAAACACGGACCCGAATGAATGGGCCGGGGTCGATGAATGGATCGATTTGTCGCCAAGTTCGAAGGACCTCCTGGACGTACGCGCGTTCTGTATACCTGTTTCGCGACGGTCTGTCCGTGGCCAACGTGGGACACGGCAGGCAAGGGTGTGGTGCATCTATAATGGGGGTACACCAAACTCTCGTTGTCGCGGGCCCCGCCCACGCCATTGAACCCGGCCCGGGGCTCGTGAATGGGATTGAATGGACCGGATGTGGCTGCTGCATTCACCAGCCCTTAAGTGAGCAGCCCGAAACACGACACTTTGCGTCTCGTATCGCCTGAATCTCTCTCTCTCTTGATCGGTTCTCCCCTCTCGGCTCCCTTTATCTTACTTAACGTGTGGATCTTATTATGAGGGAAGAGATTAAACGTTTTCGAACTGGCCCCCGGGGTCGCTTGTTTCTTTTCACCCAGGAACACGAAAGAAACCAAAAAAAAAAAAAAGAAAGAAGAAGTTTATCCACGAGGGATATCGGGAAACAGATTCTCGGAATATTTGCTCGGAGAGATAAGAAACTGTTTGGACGACGAAGAGACGCGTTCGCGTTCTCTGCCGTCGGCTTCCGTTCCGCTCCGTCGGCTCCTCTGTGTTTGCACCAAATTGTTTTGTGAGGATCTTTCCAGACACGTGGCGCACACTGACAGACTTTTTCGAATTCATTCGAACGGTCTCCAGGGGCAAACGGAGTATCCGAATCTGTTCATCGAGAATCGGGAAAGTCGTACTTGAAACGAGCGCGAACAACCTGTTGAGTGACATCGCGACATTTGGGTTTTGTGTCTAGTTTTGTAATTAGCATCTTTCAATAGCTGGATTTCTTCCGCGAAATCGCAGGGAAGAAGAGATATCGAGAAAGCTTGTCTTTTTATTGTGAAAGCGTGAGCGAAACGCGAATCGCAGTGTACGCTTACTATTGCAACGGGTAAGAATAATAGGGTTGCGCCCTTGTACAGTCGGAAGACCCTTCCCGCTGCGCGCATGAAGGGAAACTACAAGTTGAACCGCGAGCGCGGAGAATACGTTGACAACAACTTTCTTTTCACGGTATTATCGAAATTACACGGTAACTTGGTTTGACGACGATAAAGATAAGATCAAATATTAACAGCCGAGACTCGGTGGATTCGCGGTAAGGTAGAGCGACCACGTTGCCGACGGAAATAAGCGAAAAATGGTTTCACGTGCAACTCAACTTTTCGCCCCTATGTGAGAATATTTTTCGCTGGAAAACGGCTCGTTCGAAAGAGGAAGGTTCAATCTAGGGCGCAGTGGTCGTGATTTTCGTTAAAATTATGCAGATATTTGGTAATATAAGCGTTAGAAGTAGGTCAAAAATTCACGATTTGCGTGACGAGAAATCCTTGGCCCTTAAAATAACTGCTATATTTTTCAAACTTCTTTTATCCATTACTTTTTTAATAAAAAACGAGTGAAACCTCCTAGAGGTTACTCAGGAAGGTGACCTTGACAATATGTGTCAAGATCGACATCGAGCTGCCTCCGCCAAACGTAACAGAAGTATCTGTTTATCAGAGTTGCGTTAACTCTATTCAATAATCTACTGACTCTGTAAAAGTCGCGTGACTACCCTTAACATTTTAACTATTTTCAGAATCCTAACGGATTTTGTACCCTCCAATTTCCTCCGATAGGGAGCAAGAACTTCAAAGAAAGGTCACGCAATTTCCAATATATTTTCTGTATATATGTCGCCATGGACTGGAGGACAAACGTCGCGGAATTATTCCCACTCGAGCTTGAGAGACTTCGGACACTTAAGAGTGTAAACGTAACACGGCTCGGTTAGGTCTCCTGGACGATACACGAAACTGGCAAGACCCGTGTTATTGACATATATCGAGAATTCCTTGTATAATAAACGGCCAAGTAAACGGCCAAGTAAACGGCCAAAACAGTCCAAAAAGAGCAGAGGAATTGAGAAACATAGATCGTGTAGGGTTACTATTTTCCTGCGACCGCGTCGAACGTAGAAAAGGTCAGCGTTTGTAAACACAGCTCGAGCTTCTGGGCCCCCCGCGGGGTGTGTCCCGCCAATGGGGGAGGGGGGAGGAGAGAGACGCGCTAAGATCGCGCAGCTCCGTTCAGCTTAGGCGAAGGCTTTACCGCAGTAATGCGAACGAAGATCGCCGGGCAGGAAAGAGGCGCAAAACGAAGGAACGCGGGGGTTCCGGCAGGCGAATCACGCGACGCCGTTTCCTGTGAGCCGACGTTCGCAGTTCGCATGAAATTTGCATTCGCGTGGCGTGGCTCGCGAGTCATCGTTTTCCTTCCCGCGGCGTTGTCAATCATTCATACAAGTTTTAGAGTGATCGAACTTGTCCCCTCGGCCGGAAAGAAAGAAAGGAAAAAAAAAATACGAAACCGAGAGACGGAGAAAGTCAGAAGGGAGGAATAGAAAATGAGAGGTACGCGCAAGTGCGCGCAAGTGCACGCTTGCTTGCGATTAGTGGCACGCATGTCGCGTGCTCGGACTTGAACTCGACGAAGGGGCTGCGGAAACGGACTTGCCTTTCCTCAGGGACTTTCCCTCCTTCCCCCCGTTCGTTTCGCTACTTTCTCCCGGAGGAGTTCGTTGCTTCTGTTCGATCGAGCCGTCGGAATCGGCCGGACTCTCCAACGTTAATTGGTCGACCCCCGTTTTTAAAACGAAGGGGACCTTGGGAATCGATTTTCATCGCAAACCGGAAAGACGATTGCGAGAAATAATGGAAACACACACCGCGGGGTCGCGTTTTCGGTTGTTCTTTTGACATGTTGGAATTACAGGCTGTACCGATGCCTGCCACCCTAAAATTACGACGCTCGGCGGCGGAGGGGGTGGATTTCGGCGCGAATTCACAACCGGATGTGATTCACTCTTGCCGAAACGACAGTTGCATTCGGCGCATCTTTTCATGAAAATCTTATTAGCCGTGCAATTTTCATGACACCAGCTAGCCGCGGTGAACCGGAGGGAAAAAAGTTCGGACGCAATTACAGATGCGACGGTAAGGGTGAAAAAGGGTGAGACAGAGAGAAAGAGAGCGGGCGCGTTCATAAAGTTCAGCCATAACTTCCAGTCTCGAAAGTTCCCCCCCAATAGTCGGGCAACTTCTCGCGGTGCAATCATCGTTTTAATTTATTCAATCGAGCCTAACCCCTTGACGTCTCGTTTCTCGCACCGAGCAGTCATTTCTAACCCACTTCTACGACACGGCTGCGCGCGCGCGCGCTGGCGAACGGGAAAGTACGAATGAAAAAGAGAAGGGAACGTTAAAACATTTTTTTGTACCCCCGCCCCCTGGGTTAATTTTTTCGTGACGCTTGTTCCGAGGGAGCGTACAAAGCAAGTTTATGTGGAGAAGGTAGGCAGTGTTTAAAGAGGTTCGGGGATAATCTTCTTTTGAAACTACCCGTGACAAAAATACCTGAAGAATCTGGGGATTAAAGGGAGTCCGCTGTCCGGCGACATAAAGGTGAAACGTTTCTATATAACTATATTGTGGAGTATATTATGGATAATTCTGTAATGACCGTTTTACAATTCTGCAATATCGTCCGTTAGTATCGTCATCGTCCATCAGGTGCCCACGCTGATCGTTAGCGGGTCATGGGAATTTCGAGGCATGTGTCGGAGACCAGAAGCCTACCATCGTTGCACGCGTAACGCCGTGCGTGGGTATAGTATGCGCCTATACTATAGCGGTACGCGTATACTATACCGATGCATACGTGCGTTCATCCGTCATCTGTTTGCCCCATAGCGCGCCGTGCGTCGCGCATCGTGCATAGCGCGTTGCCGTTCCGGGGGGTTCCGATCCGCCCTACGGCGAGATGCGCGCGCGCGCGCACTCATGATTCTTCTCGATCTGGTTTTTTACCTTTCCGCCACCCCTAAGCATCGCGTTCTATTATTACCGGGCTCCCGATAATCGCACGCAAACTTTGCTTCGAATTAATTGAAAACAACCGGAGGCTTCTCTGTGTACCTTTACGAAACCTAACGTTCCCCGTTACACGTTATAAGTCAGGTCGAGCAAATCGTAATTTTTAGGCTCGTCGAGTCATGCGAAGGATATACGGACCAATCGCTGTCGGGGTACCAATTAATTTGACTGTGTTACTTATTTTTAAAGCGGAATTTATAGACTGCGGATGTTTACGCAATTTTCAATTCTTAATTGGTGGGGGTGCCGATTACTTTGTCTGAATTAATTGTACTTATTTTTAAGGCACAACGACTAGTCTGCGGATGTTTATGCAATTTTCAATTTTTTTAGACAAATTTTTAAGAAGAGGAATCGAATAAAATCACATTTTCAACGGGAACAGCCTTTGCAAAATAAACAAAAATTGTACGAAGTTCTATCGAATTTTATATTCTAGCATTTTTTTTTAATAAAGATGAATAATGAATAACTGCGGATGTTTGGGCAATTTTCAATTCTCAGTTGGCGGGGGTGCCAATTACTTTGTCTGAATTAATTGTACTTATTTTTAAGGCACAACGACTAGTCTGCGGATGTGTATGCAATTTTCAATTTTTTTAGACAAATTTTTAAGAAGAGGAATCGAATGAAATCACATTTTCAAAGGGAACAGCAGGCCTTTGCAGATCCAAAATAAACAAAAATTGTACGAAATTCTATCGAATTTTATATTCTAGCATTTTTTAATACAGATGAATAATGAATAACTAATAATGAATATTAAAAGGCAGATATTAGATATTTTCTTACCCTTTGCGGTCGGAGCCATCGATCCTAGACTCGTAATGTCCCCTTGGAGGGGACATTCGAGCGCAAAGGGTTAAAATCAGTTAATTATTTAAATTTTGGAAGTCAGAGGTTAGGTCATATTAACGCTAAACCTACCACCGTCGGTCAACATGACCGGTTCTAGATTTTTTATTTTACGATTACTGGAATTATACAGATGCTTTCGTGGAAAATGATTAGATAAATATATTTAGTAGAGCTTGCCTTATAATATAAATCGCACAAAATCCATATAAATTCATATATGCAGTTTTTAAGGCTCGATAGGTTTAGTGTTAATATGTCCTAATTCGTTTTAATGTCAATTAGAATATACAAGGAAATAAAACGTAGATTTACAGGGAACAAAATATCGATGACCTTGAAAACACCGGAAGGAAAGACTCGAGAAAAAAAAACAGTTTTAAAGCGTTCACCTTATTTACATTCCACTAAAGACATTTGTTATGTCATCAAAAATAAAGGAGATATTTAGGTGGACCACCCTGTGTATGTTATATATCTCTTTTTTAATATTCTTTATGCTTTCGCACTAGGTTTACGGAGCACTAAAAATTACCATTTTGCATAACGTTATAGAAATAACATGCACGCATCTATCAAAATCTGTAGCCACTTTATAAATAATATATTTCATAAGTAAATTAACTCTCCGAGAGAATTTTACTTAAAATTCCGGAAATAAATTTAAAGAAATATATCCACCGAGTGAAATCAATTTGTTAAATAATTCCTCCGTCTTCACGATCTCAATATTCGTAAACTAAAAATATTAGAATCCGCCAAAAGTAACTAAAATTAATATACGCACGGTAATTGGCACCCCCACGGTAATCCGGACCCCTGTCCCAGTTAAATTCGCGGTACACGCGGCCATGCCGAACCGGCCGTGGAAGAGCCGCGTTTAGGCGAACCAATGACGCGGGGGTAATCAGTCCAGGTGTGTTTCCGAAACAATCCCCGGAATTATCGGAACCAGATGAGAATCGGGGGCGTTGATTTCTCGGACGAAATTCAACCAGCCGCGACAACCTGTTAGCCCTGGCATGGAGATTCATAGTTGCCGCGCGTTATGTTCCGGCCATCTGTTGTTATTTTCTCATGGACGAACGGCACGAGGGACCGGAATCGTTTAAACGCACTCCGGAGAGCCGTCTACCCCGTTTAAATGTCGCATATGCTATTTATTTCACACGAGATGAGACAACGTGATGAGCCAGGCGCGCACCCTCCACCCCTCCCCACTCAATAATTACCGCGACCCCGTTTTAAACCTAATTGATGCCGCGAACGCGAAGAACAACTGCACGGAGTACGTTTGTTTAACGAAATCGCGTCCTCCTCCACGAGCATGCAAAGTCAACTCGAAGGGACGAACAACGGGGCTGCAATCCACGGACAGTTTTCCGGGTTATTGCCGATCGTGAAAAGGTCTTTGCAAATGTTTTACACTCACTTGCGTTAACCTTCGATTTCCTGGTCCTAACGGGCCGGTGAATAGGTGGTAAAAGATTTCCCAGGTACGCAGTCCGGGCCGGGTAATTATAACAGCCATCGAGGGCGACACCGGGGTCCATGACCGGCGAACAAAGGCCTTTACAACTGCGGTTTTTAAGGCAACGAGCGTCGTAAACGCGGGTGCCGTTTTATTGGGAAAAACGCCTACCGACGGTAAACAAACATTTTCCTCGTACGAACAGCAAAGGAAAGGATGCGGAGCTATTATTACGATAATCTCTTCGAATGACGCTACCTGAAACCCTCGACGACCGTAACGAAAAGTGAAGTCAACCAACCACGCGTCGAACAGCCGTTTCCGTCGCGTCTGGTATTCCCGAGACGAAAATCCTTTAACCCACGTTTGCGGAACACCAGGAAACTGTGTTACTCTCAACTCGTTACTAATGTAAATTACTACAATGCTCGCTCTGTGTATAGCCGCGCGCGCGCGCGGAAAGTCGTTTCTGTTTACGTCGTCCCGGCGCGAAAGTGTAACGTTCGAAGTATAGTTCGAAGTAAATAAGATTCGGCGATTCGAAACACTGCCTCAATCCTACGAGCCAACAGAACGAACCGAACGCGCTGCATGCGCGCGAGCTGCACTGCCTAAGTGGAAGCATTCGAGTTTGGTCGAACGCGCGGAGAGGCACGAATTAAAAACGATGACTCGAATACGAATGTGCATGTTGATATGAGAGATGAAAGGATTATCATCAGGTTTACGGGGCCAAAATGTACAAATTGCGGGTTCTAGAATTTGTTTGAGCCGCCCTCGTCCGCGAATACGTTTCCCAGAGACGGCACCCTGCCGGCGGAAGGCAGAAAAGCCACTATAGTGGCCCGTGCTGTTCGAACTGGGGCTTTCCACGGAAACCGCTATAGTGGCGTACCGTTCAGACCAATAATTTCCACGGAAAGTTGCAAAGACGCACGAAATAAGTTTTTTGTTCGAAGCTACCCACGCTGTCCCAAATCGTAAACCGAGTGTAGACGAGTATTAGCTATTTTATTGCGTCGGTACAATGCTACTTCACCGTTTTCTATGGTACCAAATATTCGCCTACGATACCGGCAAGCCATAAAAAAATTTCGAACCGTACCCTCACTTTTATTTCTACAATGATTACTGTAACACCTGCGTCGAGGCGTCTGGCTAAACGTTCCAGAAATCCCAATAAATTCGACCGTACCATTTTTTGGGAACAACACGTGTCATTCTTAGGGATAGATTCCAGCTACCTAGGCAAATATCTTTTTTCGGGACAATGCGTGTCCGTTTTAGTGGTACATTCCTGCAGTCTGAATAATTACAGCAATATAAGCAAAAATCCAGACACCCAAATAAATTCCACTGTTCCATTTTTTGAGGACAACAGATGTCACTTTTAGGAGTGGTTGAATGAGTGGCAAATTCGACTGTGCCATTTCGGAGGGACAACGCGTATCATTGTTAGGGTTATATTCCAGCAGTCTAAACAAAGCTTCCAGAAATCTAAAGAAATTCGGCTGTGCCATTTCCGTAGGAGAACGCGTACGACTTTTGGGGGTAGATTCAAGCAGTCTAAAGAAATATCCCAGAAATCCAAATAAATTCGACTGTGCCATTTTTTGGGGACAACACGTGTCACTTTTAGGAGTGGATGAAATAAATATTCCAGCAATCTAAATAAATATTCTCGAAATCTAAATAAATTCGACTGTGCCATTTCTGTAGGATAACGCGTATCACTTTTAGAGGTAGATTCCAGCAGTCTAAATAAATATCCCAGAAATGTAAACAAATTCGACTGTGCCATTTAGGGGTAGATTCCAGCAATCTAAATAAATATTTCCAGAAATCCAAATAAATTCGACTGCGTCATTTTTTGGGGACAACGCGTATCGCTTTTAGCAGTAGATGAAATCAACATTCCAGCAATCTATATAAATATTTCCGGAGTCGAAATAAATTCGACTGTGCCATTTTTGCGGGACAACGCGCACCACTTTAAGCGACAGTTTTAACGTTAATAATTGATGAGGACTTACTCGAAGAAGCGGGCATCTTCGGCTGCTGCACAGGCATGTGGCCGATCTGCGGTTCCGGGTTTTGCATCTTCACTGCACAACAAACACGAGCACTTCGCAGCGACTGAAGAGGAATCGGTGGCTAGCCAGCCGGAGGAACTTCCGACGACAGCGTGGCGTACGACGTGTATTATCACAGGTGAAACACGATTCGAACGACGACGAGGACGGCTGTCATGCGACGAGGAAGGGCTTCTGCACGCCGAAGGACTACTCGAAACCGTCTATCCCTGGTCCCTGCCTCCCCGATACTCGAAACGAGGGCTAACTTCGCGACGAAATGCAACTGACAGTCATCGTGGCCGGGACTTCTTGATGGTAAGCACGGGTCCTGATCGGTTTCAAACAGGCAACGAGCAACGGCGTCGAGTCGCTTCATTGGCCGCCGGGTTCCCTACCCTCGAAAAAGGGCGGTCCGATCGAATGGAGCTGGTTCGCCCCTGGCTCGTCCGGGGGTTGAACGTCAGCCGAGCCAGCAAGCGGGGAGAGGTGGCGAACTTTACAGGGTGCGGGGACGTCAGATATCCCCCACCATCATCCCGGTGTCCTCTTCTATTCATCCGGCACCGAGGTGAAAACGAAGGCACCTCCACCCCTTCGCCGTATCCCTGTGCCGGCGCGATTCTTTCATCCCGCGATCCTCACCCCCTCATAATTTCCCTGCCAGGATCGAACGCAATCGAAGGGTTATCGAACGATTTTAATTTTTTTCGTTAACGTTAATCCTCTGCACTGTAGAGTTTTGTAAACATCGGGTAAACGTCGGGTCACGCTCGTCAGGGGAGTGCAAGGGGTTAATTATGGAATATTATACGCGTCGGCTATTAAAAATAGCAGAGCAATAAAACGTAATTTCATTAACACTAAACCTATCAAGCAAAAATGGTATTTGCTAAGTGTTACCTTATAAAAATGGCAAGGGGTTAATTATGCAATATTGACTCTCGTGACTACTAAAAATAGAAGCACAATAAAACGTTCCTTGTTTAACACTAAACCTACCAAGAAAAAATGGTATTTACTAAGTGTTACCTTATAAAAATGATAAGGGGTTAATTATGCAATATTTTCTGCTGTGACTACCAAGAATAGAGACACAATAAAACGTTCTTTCTTTAACACTAAACCTACCAAGCAAAAGTAGTATTTGGTAAATGTTACCTTATAAAAATGATAAGGGGTTAATTATGCAATATTGTCTCTCGTGACTACTAAAAATAGAAGCACAATAAAACGTTCTTTCATTAACACTAAACCTACCAAGCAAAAATGATATTTGCGAAGTGTTACCTTATAAAAATGGCAAGGGGTTAATTATGCAATATTTTCTGCCGTGACTACTAAAAATAGAAGCACAATAAAACGTTCTTTCTTTAACACTAAACCTACCAAGCAAAAGTAGTATTTGGTAAATGTTACCTTATAAAAATGATAAGGGGTTAATTATGCAATATTGTCTCTCGTGACTACTAAAAAGAGAACCACAATAAAACGTTCTTTTTTTAACACTAAACCTACCAAGCAAAAGTAGTATTTGGTAAATGTTACCTTATAAAAATGATAAGGGGTTAATTATGCAATATTGTCTCTCGTGACTACTAAAAATAGAACCACAATAAAACGTTCTTTCTTTAACACTAAACCTACCAAGCAAAAATGATATTTGGTAAATGTTACCTTATAAAAATGACAACGCTAAATTTATTGTGAACGTCCGTAATTTACACTATAAACAGATGCTTGGACGAAAGAATGTATTCCATTAATTTCTATGAATGAATATTTATAATTTCAACAATTGCAAAATATAAAACCGGTAATTTTACCGTGGTAGGTTCAGTGTTAATGATCTTAAAAAGTTAAAAATTGTTCAACAGGGCCCCCATATTTTTATGATATCCTATCTTTTAAATGACACCTTCTCAGCTTTTTCACAAATTACAATTATTACAATTACACTTCGATTACACTTCTGCGAACGGATATCTATCAGGGAAGTGCGTCAAAAGCTCGCTAAAAATCTTCGAACTGTTTCGAAGCTGTTTTCAAATCTCGCATTAATTTCAAAAAAATATCCGGTTGGGATGCTCCGATGCGTGATCGAGAATGTTCGTGTGAAGAGGCCGCGAGACGAGAAGATGGGTTGCGGGGTGGAAAAGCACGAGAAAAGTGCGCGAAGGTCAAAGATCTTGCTCGTCCGTGGGATGAATGGGGGGGATGCGGAGGCGGTTGAGCAGAACACGGAACGCAGGCCGCGGAATAATGCTCGTGCAGGCAGATGCGCCGCTTCCTGACTCCCTGACTCCATCTTGAATTATCTCATGGCCGCTCCCCTCCCGGCCGAGCGCTCCCCTCGAGCGGAAGCCGAGTTTAGGGTGCATGATACGCGCCTAGGTACTCTCGCCCGGCCGAGTGCACGAATTACGCGAGGAATCCGTCATAACCGATGCAATATCGTCGAGATTAGGATCTTTCGATCCAGCTCTGTATCGCTCGATCCTGGTTTCGAGGGTCTTCTCGATGATATCGCACGGATGCGTGCACAGGAAAGGAGTCGTCTTTGGTGCGTGTGCTGCGCACGGTGATCGGTACGATAACCAATCCTCGCTCGAGGGAGCAGATTCGAGTTAATCGAGTGCTTAATTGGACCCCGACAAAGTCCCCGAAAAGTGTCTCGTACAGAAACAAGAATTGCCAAGTTTTACCAAGACAGCGATTCCCCACGCGAATTCATTCAAACTTGGCAATTCTTGTTTCTGTGCGAGACACTTTTTACTTCGACATCGAGACAATCGCTATCCCCTCCTCTTCTTTCGAAGTTGTCCACACAAAACCGCTTTGTGCCAGAACCAGCGGCACAGCGGTTGCGGAGCACTGATCTACATACATAGAGCCATTGGGTTGGCAACTAAGTAATTGCGTATTTCACTCATAGATGGCTTCAGTTGAAATCCGCAATTACTTAGTTGCCAACCCAATATATTATTGTGGTTTCTATCTAATGATAACACACAAGTATTATTGTAACTTATGTATTTTTCACGGATTTACTCGTGGTGTGCCGCGAAATTGAACAAACGTTGGAGTGCCGTGACATTCTATCATTTTCGAACAAAATGCGCCGCTGGTTTCTCGCACATTCTCAACAAAGTCAAACTCAAAATACGAGGAAAGCCGGTCCCGGGCCGTCGCTCTTACGTCGGACTAAAACTGTGCTCGCGAAATGTCGGGCGTGTGTCAGAAGTGACTCCGGCACAGGCCTGGAACTCGCACGAGGGTTGAAGAACGTTGGGCGACGGGAAACGAATAAAGACGTTGCGGCGGGCAGAAGGATCGAACTCCGGGCGAATGTTCAGCGGAGCGATCACCGTTTCTGGCTTCGCCGCAATATGTCGAAAGAGAAGATTATCCGCGTCTGTTCCGTGGCGGGCACACAAAAACGCGGTCCATTGTCTGTTGCATCGGTGCGCGCAAGAAGATAGAGAGGGGCATAATAGGTTCGAGTCGCTTTGTCAAGAAGGCAAATGCGGCTAAACGAGCCGTAATAGGACCGGAATCAAAATACAGTTGAAAATCTGTACAATGCCGCGGCGGATTTTTCCGTTTCTGTCCGATTTCGCCAGGGACTTTGCGACCCGCGAAGAATAGCTCTCGTTCCATATAGCTACAGGCTTTACTCGATACATGTCCAAAGCACGGGTCCACTCGCGGACATAGATCGACCAGGAGACACTCTATTCTTGGACGCACACCTCGCGACAGTTCTGGGACTTTTATCGACATAGTATGCTACTACATACTTTTGTAGACATCGTGAACATAGGTTTCGAATTTCAACACATTGTTGACCGTCAATTTTACGCAGGGGCTATCTCATGTCACCAGCTATTGTTTCTATAAAATGCTGAATAAACTTCAGCAAACTTTATTCATACCTAATGCATTGAAATGAAACTTTGGACATCCCTGTTATACAACTTTTTATATCCTTTTTTGGCACGATATCGTCCCGACAACGTTTGCACACGAAAACACGAGTTAACCCGTGACCGGTCAAGAATGTGTTAATTATTGGAGAAAGTAACCGTATCGCGAGACATGTTCGAGTCCCGCAAGATCCAAATACCGTTGGTTCCCGGACGAGCGGAGCTTTGTACAGGGTAAAAGGATCTTCCCCTCTTTCTCAGGTTGCTCTTTGCTCGGCGCGGAGATAGGGCGCCGATAATAGGGTCAGTTCATAAGCAACACAAAGCCAGTTTAGTACAAGCTCCCGGGCTAATCGTGCCACCAATATTGTCGTTAATTCTCGGCCGACCATCGATCCGGACAAAGAGTTATATAAGTAACGAGGCGACGGGTGGTCTGGTTTGCAGTTTCGTCGTTGAAAAAGACAGAAGGATGGTCGGGGAGCTGGCCGAGGTAGGGAAGCTGGAACGAGAGGAACAAGGAAAACGGCGGTTTGTAAGCAGGGCCTGGAAGTGGCCCCGGTGCTTAGGCGGTCTAAATCCAAAAACTTGCGAGGTCCAGGTATATAGGGAGGTCCCTGCGCCTCTCTGTCTTATATCGCCGCTATCTCCGCCGACATCTACGGTAGGCGGCTCGACGGGACCGATAATCCGCCGACGGGGGCTATTCACTGTTTGCGTCTTGTTTTACTGGTATTGCATTTAACGAGGTTCCGAGGAGGATCGTCCTTTTTCGCGAGAGCAGATCGTAAGCCGCAAAACACGGCGACAGCCTCCTTTTCACGGCGCACCCAAGAAAGAGGATCCTTGCCCCTCAGCTCCGCCATTTCAGCGAGAAGCGTCTCTTATCTCGCGGATTTCTTTCGACGTATCGATCACCTCCTTCTGTAAAGAGAAGAGTTACAATGTTCATAAACTCGGCATTGCTCCGGGAGCGTTCAAAAATTGGGACATCCGCGTAATCTCGTAACAAAAACGCCACGGGCACGTCCGTCGGGGATCAAAAGCAGCGTTTCTCTTTCTCTCTTACTCTGCCGTTGAATGAAAAAAATGCCGGACCCTCTTTAAGTCGCCCTCGAGATCGAGGAAGAGATTTTGCAAAATTAGGTTGACATTTTCCTAGTCTAGGAGCGCCTTTTCGTTCGGGACCGTCGGAGCCGAGCGCGGTAATCCTGCGGCAATCACACGGTCGACTTGCCAGACATTGTGGGGCGTCGTAGATTTCGGGCGAAAATTTCGAACCGGGCCCGGAATCGAAAATAAGACGGAAGGTAGAGGCCCCGGGACCGCGTTAATGGAGGATAAGCTCGTGCTTCTGGACTGACTCTGTTTCTGTTCCTCGGATACCCCCGGGGAGGCTGCCTTTTACAACCGCTCACCTGCCGCTCCTCCGATGCCGCCCCTGTTCGCATAACAATCCTTAAATACTTCTTAAAGTATTCCGGCGCGAGTTCGAGCCAACGTCGCGACCCTTTGTTGCCGCGACCGAATTCTAACCTAGAAACTGCGCGCGATTCGGCCGCGCAAAATAGTCGTCCGACGAGATCCTAACCTAATCAGAGATTTGAGGCTTTCACGGCCCGGCACACAGTGGTCCGGATCGGAAAAATAAATGACATTCAGTCAAAGACATTCATTCGAAAACGAACTTTCTCGTATTGATATCTAATCAACGAACATTACTTCTTAAATATCAATGGACCTCGAAAATGAAAAAATTAGTACATTTTAATCAATATTACGGTTGTAATATACATTGAAACTTGGACATTTTACGAACAGCATTTTTCGCCAAAAAAATGGTTTCTCTTTAATAAGATACCCTGACGCTCCTATTTAATATTTTCTCTCGATTCTTTTTTTAAATTGAAGAGCAGACTTTTGCGATGAAAAGTCTTGTTTTTTAATAGCAATTCATGCACGTATTCTATTAAAGAAATAATGTTGAATATAGTACGAAAAATATGCGAAATTTTCTACATTAATTGATCATATTTTCGTAATTCCGCTTTAAAACCAATTACAATATTTACAGTACATCTTCTTTTATATAATCACACAAGAATTAGTTCCCCCCTCGTCCCACTTCACAAATTAGTGATATCTAATGTTGTCAATGTTCAGTCCGTCCATATATACCCTGTTAGCCAAATGCCCACTCGACCAAATCGAGTGGAATGTGTGCTACACACATTGCGAGCAAAAGACTTATGTATTTGGTACCAAACCCTGCTCGAAGCAGAATTTGGTCCTCATTTGGTACGATTTTGGCACCGAAATTTGTCGCCAAATATTCCTACTCAAAAGCGGAAACAGATGTATGTCAAAAATAGATTAAGATTAAAATCATCATTTATTCCGATTTTTCCCGATATCTACTTTCAGAACGAAGTTACGTCCGTTCTTATTGTGACGCACCTGCCCTCTATAACAAAGGCTGATCGCAAGCAAAGTTTGGCTCGAATTTGCAGACTTTGCACTGGAATACCGATGGTAATGCGGAAACAGATGGATGGCAATTCCGAGTCAAATTTTGGCGGCAGATTCAAAGCATTTTGCTTACTGGACAGTTTGAAGGAAGAGATTTCCTAACGTTACGTCAGCATTGCAGCTAACTTCATTAGGGGGCCTGGAGAGAGAGAGAGAGGGGGTCAGTATCAGTGTGTCTCCAGTCCCCGCGATGAAGTTAGCTGCAATGCTGACGAAACGTTGCGAAATTTCTTCGTTCAGGGCACGGCTTAATCCCGAAAGCCTCAACAGACGCAACTGCATACTAACCTATAAACCGCACGCGACTCGAGCACGTATCGTTCGAAACTAATAAAGCGTGCTCGGCTCGCGTGTTACGTGAAATCGTTTCATCTTCGCCGCGATTACGACGCGCGGCAACTTGTTGCTCTCCTCCGGCCAACGGAATAAGTGGAGCATAGTCATGCGCGCGCGAGAAACGCTTCGACGTTATGGGAAACGCGAAGCATATGGTCGGATCGATACCGTATACGCGGCGCGGGCATCGCCGATGCCCCGGGTTCTACCTGAACAGCCCGAGGGTGGAAAGTGTCCGTCCTGCCCGATGAAACGCGGTAAAATCTACCATATGCGCGAAGTTTATGCTCTCATGAGAACGCTCGAGGCCTCTCCGGTTAAATGCAATTTGACATGGGAAATGATCCACCCTCGCGATCGCCGAAATGCTACGGGGTCACCCACGAATTTTATCCTTCCTCCGATGGGATAATCCCTCAGATCATTTTAAGCAAATTTTTCCTTTGCGAAAATCTTCTCCGCGGCTTCATTGACGAGTTATCAACGAAAAACAAAGACCAATCAGAGCGCGACTATAGCAGAGCGATCGCTGCGGGCCGCTGGCATTGGCTCAGCCGGAATTTGCATGCGGTGTCCGCGCTGCGATTGGCCCGTGTTCTTTGCTAATAAGTCCTAAACGAAGCGACGGAGCAGATTTTCGCAAAGGAAGAAGTTACTTCAAATCACGCCAGGAATCACCCTCTCTAAGAAAATACATTTTTGGAACAGCCTGTATGTGTTACTCGTCGATGATTTTCAAGGACCTCTAGGAAGAACTCGTACCCGGTTTTTCTCCGAAACCATTCCTAAAAGTTTTGTCTGTTGACAAAATTGTTCTTCGCATTGTTCGGCCGCCCAATTAAAAGTCTACTCTGATTGGTGCTTACCGAACCGGAACAGTGAGCAAAATCCCACTATATAACTGGAGATACTATATAAAATGGACAGAATCCGACACACATTAGTATCAGTGTGTCTTCTGACCCCCTGATGAAGCCCTAGCTTCAACGCTTGCAAAACGTTGGGAAATTTCTTCCTCTAGGACACGGCTTACGCCCGAAAACCTCAACAGACAAAACTGTATGATGCCGGGCCGTGAAAGTCTCGAGTCTCTCATTCCCAAAAGGTTGCTTCGTTATTTTTTTTTTCTCACGTTTCAGGAGAGTCGAGGAGTCCCAGATCGAAGCTCCGCGAGTGGATTGTTTGCGCCGGCCGTGCGTTTTATCGCGTCATCTCGCGTCGTCCCCGGTAAACGTTCCTGAAAACAAGTCACGGGACTGAAAAGCGAGACACGTCGAACGTCTGCGTCTGGCGACGTAGATGTCCGTTAGTCGGCCGGAAGTTCACTGTTATGAAAATCAGTGGTCGGTTGGGATCTCCACGAGGCGGCCTAACGAACTTCTCACAGTTTTCCGTTCGCTGGTTTTCGCCGGGATGCAAAAGTGGGCGTTGCACGCACCCGGAGTGACAAGTAGCTGCACCGGCTACCAGATCAGAAATCAGAGACGCTGCCACCTCGAGGGGTCGAAGAAAGGAGACGAAGAAACTCCTCGGGAGGTACCTTGCAAGACGCGGATCCATCCTGGGCGGGAACATCCGGCCTCGGGGGCCTCTGGTTACGCATTCAGCTATCCTCGAGCTACGAAACTGCTCCACGTTATTGCCTTGTTGAGAAACCGGGGGACGATCAGTGGGAATCTTTCGGGATCGATTCCGTTGGCGGCCCCCCTTCCCCCTCCGTCTTCTTTTATTTTTTCAAACAGAAGACGTTCCGCTTCTTCAACGGACATGGCGGCAGAGGAGAAATCCCAACCGCTAACGAAACCTTGTTTTGCTTTATGAATTGATTCTTCATAAATTGTCCGAATCTACGAGATCTTTTGTAATGGAGGACCGGCCGAAGCAGAGGACCCGCCGATCGATCGGCCGCGTCTCGATCGCTCGGAACAATCGAGCTTAATATACATTTTCCGTTGGTACATCCGATCTGGAATGGTGAAATCGTGTTCCATTCAAGCCTTCCGAGCGTTTTCCGCCATACGCGAGCAACGTATTCACGATGGCGGGCCCAGATTTCGGGAACGGCCACTCCCACCTCTTCTATGAAAGGGCAAAGACGTCTTCTTGTCTCCCGCGCGCGGAGGAAAAGGATCCTTCCAGCGTTCTTGGCTTCGGCTATAGCTGGCGCGCTCCTGCCCGCAGTGACTGTGAGCGAACTTTTCAATGGTCGCCCTGAAAAAGCACAATAGCCGGGCACAACCAGTGACGTAACTCGAGCCCGCTGTCAGTGCTGACAGTGCTGACGGTCGGTCCTTTGTCAGCCTACTTGCTGGCCTCACCTACTTCGGCTTCCTTTTCTCTCCGCTTCTCCCGATCGCCATTAGCTCCATACTCCCTACTGCTCCCCTTCTCTCTCTGTCTGTCTTTCACGAAACATCCCCCGTTCCACGGCCGCTTTCTCTCTCCTCTTCCGTCACGTTCGTCGCGGCGCATCCCGATGGGAACTGGACGATACGATTCGTTTCTCGGCGAATAGATTTCCGGACCCGTTCCCGGCGAGCATTGGAAAACATCGGGGAATCAATTCTCCACTCTGCTCGACAAGTCGTCTATTGTCGGTGCACAAAATATTCATGCACTCTTTGAAAACGAGTTCTATTAAAATTGGACCGAATGGCTTGAATTGTTTGGAGACGTTGCAAGGATTAATTTACTGAGTGATGGATAAATAATATTTTGTAAAAATTGCTGCGGAAAGTAGAGAGATTTTTAAGTTTCTAGTTGGATCTGCAATGAAAATTTAAAAGGTACCTTCTGCAGGTCCAAATAAGTTACATATGTGTATGCACAAAGTTTCTGTATTGTGAGATGCAAAAATCTTTGAATTTAGGGTTTAAATCGCAGTTCCCGACAATTTTTGCTTTTTTCAATCAATTATATTTCCTAGGAACCTTGGTGGAGATCATTTGACTATCGCTCTTTGAGCATCATACAAATTACACTGTCAAACGATGTGGTTAGGAGTTTCATAATTAAACCTGTATAACACAGGGTGTCCCAATAATGTCGTGCTTTCTTGAAAGGGGAGATTCTCGGGGTCATTTGAAGTAACTTTTTCCTTATCAAAAATGTTCTCCGCGGCTCTGTAAACGAGTTATCAACGAAAAACGCGGACCAATCAGAGCGCGGGGCCTGTCCGCTGTAACCTCGCCACTGATTGGCCCGTGTTTCTCGCTAATAACTCGCGAACGAAGCCGCGGAGAATATTTCGGTAAAGGAAAAAGTTGTTTCAAACGACCTTGGGAATCGCCTCTCTCAAGGAAGTACGTTTTTGGGGCAGTCACACAGGTACAGCGTTTACTCGATATATGTCCAAAGTACGGGTCTAGCCACGGACATGTATCGGCCAGGAGTATTCGTTGCCATTATTCTTTGACACACCCCGCGGCGAATGCTCACCGGGTAATCGTACAAGGTGCAACGGCGTTGCGTTGCTAAAACTGTGTTAACGTATGTGAGTATTATTATTTTCTTTCTGAAAGAGATCGATAGAATGCTCCC